>CM073773.1:96932262-97532262 GCA_037158775.1 Hetaerina titia | reverse complement strand
ATAAAAAAACGTCCCTGAAAAGTCTTTTTCATCGCATTTAAAAAAAATGCTTTTTTGTTGGAAATGGAATCGATTGAATTTCAACTTTATAGTAATTTATACAAATTGCCATCAATGTTTTATCAAATTTAAACGGTCAATCTTCTTGCAATAATGACGAAATCGTTGCTACGACGGCCTACATAATTTGAAGTATTTTGCCTCTTTCATATACATATGCATATAAATAATGTATATATATATTCATACACACATGCATACATTTACATACCGTCACACACACACACATATATATATATATTTACATATATATATTAAGGTAATATACCGGTTAAGGGAGGTTTTGGATGGACACAACTATCAAATAAATATTTTCCAACCCCAAAAAAACCCAATCCAGCAACCCACTCTACATCAGGTCTCTCTTCATCTCTGTGAACTTCTTTCCTCCCTTTATCCCATATATATATATATATATATATATATATATATGGGATATAAATGTATGTATATATATATATATACATTTATATATTATATTTGTGCAGTCACTGAAGATAAGTGCGTTGATTACAAAGCAGGTGGCTGATTGAATAATATTGGTGTAGATAAAATTCGGACTACAGCAAGATATCTCGTATTTGGTTCTTATTCAATTTGTTTTCAGGTTCTTCTGTCTAAAATGACAAGAATTTATGCCAAGGAAAATAAGTGGATAGGGAATACGATCGACTAAGAAAAAATCTTCTGGATCCCTTGATGAGAACACCTCAATATTTACAATTCGAGGGTTGGAATGGTAGCAGAAAAGAAGATAAATGGATCGAGGAAGAGAAGTATGATTTAGATGAATTACATTATTGCGGGAAGAAAAAAACACTCTTGCTAGATAATTAGTTTACCTTTTTTTTAAAAGGTTTGCTAAATAAGAACATCACCAGGAACTGATTTGAAAAGCACTTTTGGCGTAAGTACAGGTTACGACCTTGGAAATTATTGACAATGAGAGCTAATTTAAATTACAGTAAAGAATTGATTTTAGAAGTTAGCGTATCATGTCGTCATCAATATCTGGTATTCAGGCAGAGAATGCAAATTCTGTGCAATGTTTAGTGCTCATGAAAAGTTAACGTCCAATTTAAAAATTTGAAAAGGAAACAAGAATGAGAAAATGGAATGTAAAAGAAAAAAAAAGGAGCACTAGCAGGCAGCAGAACATTTTCCGAGTGAAAATAAGGGGTTGCTTAGATTTGAATGGAGGAAACATCTTAAGAAGACATAACGAAAGCCGTAACCTACATAATCTGAGCAGTGAATGGGAATAGGATACCATGGCATGTTTGTGGATCTTTTGGAGGATGAATTATGGAGTTGGAGTGAAAATGCTCCAGGTTAAAAAATTATAAATTTGTTATCTGAATTATAAACAATCGTGGGTTGCAAATATTCATCGTTCTTTGGGAATCGATGTTGTGCGGTGTTTACGCACTGGCTTTCCACTGAGATGTCCCGGGCTCGTATCCTGGAGACGGCAGATATTTCTCAGTGGTATCCTGACCCCAAGTGGAGGTGCTTTGTGGAGGACACTTTGAGTGACTACACCGGCCGTCGGATGGGACGTTAATCTGCGGACCCCCTGGCGCTTTTGAATAAGAGTAGGGCAATATTAACGCCGGTTAAATGATCTTAACTGTCGGTTGCCTCCCTTAAAACTACTACTGCTACTCCTGGAATAGCTCATATGAATTTTCAATCCGCTTCAGTAAGGATTAGTTAGGGGATTTGAATATCTCTATTCGATGAACAACAAAGAATTAGGGAATTCTATCCCTAATTTGTTCATTAGGCGTACGTTCAGAGCATAGGAATAATTTGCTAGATTCACTGAAGATGGGCAATGTTAAGAGCCTTTACTATTGCAAATTAATGTGTTGATAACAAATTGCCCATGCATGAAATAAAATTCCAGAATGTGCCAAGGGAAAGCGAACACACTCACGGGGTCGCAAGAAAGCGCGCCTTTGCGTCTCTCTGGGCATGCTTTGGGGCCGTTGCTGGGCAACGCGGGGGACGCGTAATGGGGAAGGTGGGAGAGGAGGATAGGGGAGCGCGAACCTCCTTGAGCACCCCAGAGGGTGTGTCACCGCCGAGGAGAATAGAGTGGGAAGGGCACGTGGGGACGGTGAGTTTGTCATGACGTCTCATGCATGAGTGAGCACCCTTGCGATTGTTTGACGCTCTGATTGTTTTTGCACGTGAATGTTCGGTTACACATACAGAAGGACAAAGAGGGAATACTTAAGTTAGTCCAAGGGTTATCAAAGGAGAATTTCTCCTCGACTGCGTATTTCAGTTGTACTTAAAAAAAGTCAATGAGGTTAAATTACTTTTCATATCCTGGTCGTACGCACTCTTTTCATTTAAGAATTTCAAAAAAAAATGTAAGATTACGTAAACCAAGTGTAACCATTTTTCAAGTTTCTTTTTTTAAGCTCTGAGGGAATTGTTCAGTTTCTTTTCTGAATACTAAAAGGAAGAAATGGAGCTAGTTAATGCCCTTGAGGAGTCAATATATGGCTATTGAACGTGCATGAATAATTACATTAAATGTATAATTTACTAAAATATGACATGAGGCTATAAAATAGGGACTGAGAAAGTTATTCTAATGCATTTTCCTTAAATTTAATGACTTCTAGTGCATGTTAAGTATCTGCATCGCAAACACCTGAAGTCATTGCCTAATCTTTGTACCAATGTAATTTATGAATATATTTCCCCAAAGTATACCCACAACTGAATCTTATTAACTAAACTTTCAAAAATTTATTTTGACGATAGCATTACTAAAAATATCGAGAAATCGCTGATGACTGTAAAAAAATGGGTAAATTTGACCTAACACGACAGGCCCAAAATGAGAATGCTTTGTTTGAAGTTTCATTTTCATATACCTTTTCATCCTAAGCTTAATTTTGAAATATGTTAATGATTATTATTTCATTTTAGATAAAGCGGTATAATTGCAAAATATTTAAGTTATTCCAATTTCAAATTCAACTATTTAATTAATATCCGTTGTATGAGATTTATATTTTACAAAAACGGCTCACATTTGTCTTATGTGAATGTCAAGACCTGAAGTTCCAGATTCCTACATTCTGAACTATTTTCACAAATATATTTGCTACAAAATGTGAATTATTGAAAAATATCGTTCAAGTCTCATGATCGTATGAATATTTAAGCAATATTCTTCAAATTAAAGAATCCAGGTATTGTTTTCGGTTCCATCATCTACACCGTCGTGTTGCAAAACGGTGAATCCGTGTATATTTTCATTATTAACTACCTCACTAGTTGTGTTATGTAGTCTGACTGACTGATGCTTAAGTACTGCGCCGTTTGGCGCATTTTATACCGATACCCAGCTATGCTGATAAACGGTTGTGAGATATAGGTGGCTTAAGGGCGAAATTAAGCTAACGAGTATACTATTTGGTGATTATTAGGATTCATTTAGACTTGTTTTTGCACGTTTGTATTTAAAATGGGGATTATCAGAATAGTCCCATGAAGGTTCTATGAGAGGGTTACCAGCATTTCCTATTCCTTGCTGAAATGACAGTGCTAGGTTTCTCAGATAGGTTGGTAGGTTTGGTATTTTGAGGTCCTTGTGAATGTCTGAGTTTCGGACGAACCAAGGGGCGTTAGGTTCCATCATCTACACCGTCGTGTTGCAAAACGGTGAATCCGTGTATATTTTCATTATTAACTACCTCACTAGTTGTGTTATGTAGTCTATTATTCCACAGATACATGTATAGTAAAATTGTATTGGTTAGCGTGTGGACGACTAATTTATGCATTCAAATAATTGGCATTTTAATATATTAATTTCAAGACAAATTCAAGCAACCCGTCTATCCAAATCTAAAATCTCCACTAATATGAAGAAAAAGCTGATAATTTAACAGCAGTCTAGTGAGAGTTGAGACTTGCTAAAAACAAATTTTTTCCGATATAGCTAGCGCCATCTCTTGGATTTTTATCGGAGTTAATAAACGATCTACTTATATACGATATACAAGGACCTCGTATATTACGAGGTTTAATTTTAATATTCGAATGAAGAAAAAACTTTTGCTTTTTTTATGAAAAAATGAGTCTAGTGCCGTGATCAAACACTTCTATTGAAAAGGACACCGAAAATCAGATTAGAGTTGGATGAAGTTCATGGAAGCACATTTTCGACAGTTTACAATTGTGCAAATGAGTTTCAACGTAGTCGCAAAAGGAGAATGATTTTTACACTCTGAACTCGTTACATCGTTAGGGGCATTTGGTACGGGAATTGAATCCCTTCGAAATGATAAACAAAATCTACGATATGGCTTTGAGTGATTACGCGAATGGATGCCTTTTTGGAATAAGAGCAGTTCCCTCGCTAAAGCTTATTGCATCAGGAATTATGAAATAGAAGGGATATACTGGATTACATACCTAGGCGTTACCCTCACTCACGATCTCTCATGGGTGAAACATATACGGGGAATATGTGGTAAAGCTAACAAAATTGGCTTTTATTAGAAGAGTATCGGGGAAATGAGACGAAAATGTTAAAGAGCAGTGTATGGAATCCTCATGAAGTTGAATTGATTGCCGAATTTGATCGCGTACAGCGAAGACCTAGAATTTCGTCATGATTGGGACACTCACGGAGCGATATTTAAATTAAAGATTTAATCTCTTGCATGATTTAAAAGGATATCTCTTTAGCAATGATGCTGAAAATGTTTTATGTAGCCCCTTGGTGCTAGGGTGGGTGAGATAATGTCAATAAAATTAGAGAGATTAAGCATAGAACAGATAAATTTTGGATGTAATTTTTTCCCACGGACGATAAGGGATCAGAATTACGTTGTCCGACATCGCTAGGAGGGAAAGTTACCTTCTTTCAGTAATAGTCTCATGTGCGATCACCCATTGCCACACAATTTGGCGGTGTCTTCCGGAGTACTATGTAATAGTAATAATAAAAATTTGTAACATAGAATAGGAATGTCTCATTATATCGCAAAGGTACGATTTTCGGCAACTAAATGCCGTGCCACGATGTTAGGTGCGTGAAGATCGCATTTCGCATAGCTCTTCTACCTGCGGTTCCATTTCGGTGGCGCGAGTGACTGGGGGCGTAGAGTAGGGAGTTTGTGGCTCTTGCTCAAGACGCGAGGACCCTCTCCTGAGACGGGCACCCTCCACGGAAAGGCGAGGAGTATAATGAAAAAACAAACGCTATCGTACACACCCGGCGGGGCGTTTCTCATCTTGACTCGCGTCCGTAAGTTTCTCAAAAAGGATGAAATTGAGAGAGGGGTGGCGGCTCAAGGGGAACCCCCGCACTCTCTCCTCCCTCTTTCCCGCCCCCCTTCCTCATACCTCAACCACATTTCCAAACCTTGCCTCTCACCACCCACGCTTCCCTGACGCTATTTTTTTTAAACACCCGAAAAAATACCACCGACCATTGCCGTCTCCTCACTTTCCCCGCATTATTCACGTGCAGACCTTTCAGACGTCACTCTATCCCACAAACACACGCACGCATTCTTCTTTTAAGTAATATTTGCTTTTTCTTCTTCCATTTGCCATCCTGCCATAATCTTCCGAGGCGACGCATAATTCCATCTCTCTGGATTTGATATTTTTTCTTCCCTTGTGCGACCCCGTGGAGTACGTACGTGTACTACGTCCACCCCGAGTGATACTGGTCTCCAGACCGTGGGTTGAGCCCTTGCGATGCGTAATGCCGGATGTGAATAATAGCTATAACATCGAGTAAATCTGAAAGGATCGTGACAGTATTAGAGGTATTTTAGCCTATAATATTCTCGGATAGCACTTCCAATTGCTAAAACGATGCAAAACTACCTACATTTTAATTTTTATCATTTATTTTTGCATTATGATCTCACTGTGCCAAAAGTTAAGCTACACAGCACACCAAAATATTCTTTCGAGCAAAGAGCGTTATATAGATTAATTATTAACTTGGTGGTGGTCCCATTTTATTATTTAAATGTTGGCTAGAAAATAATTTTGATGATTTCATTTTACTAAAATGCACAGGAAAAGCTTCATTTTTAAAGAAATAATCAGGAAGTGAGTTCTAATATAGAAAATGTATACTGAACTGAAATCAAGGAATGTAGAGAATGTCTTTGTTCATATATATTCTTCAATATTGTCTCCATCGTCATTTAGAAGAAACTGGAAGAAAAACAATAAGACATAATGGAAGTCACTATAATAAGTATGGGTTTAAAATTCTAGATATGTGAAATACCAGCAACAAAAAGTTCACGTTTTAAATTTTAAACAAACTTTAGGGGAGAAAGGATATTCTCGGGAAAAAATACCTCAGCCCTGAGCAAGTAGCATAAAGATAACTCCTACAAACAGTACTAAGGTACTTCGGAATTTAAAGTGAATCAGTATTTCACGTTGACATTCTTCTGTAATATCATAAAAAATCCGACATTTTAATTATTACATGCGTCAGAAAGAATTGTGTTTCGAACAATTGATATACAACTACAATAATTTGAATTTCTCTGCGTCTGCCCTAATTAAGCCCCGGAACTACAATAAATTGAGTTGTATTTTATTTTGAGAATTTTGAAACCCATAGATATTTCCGTTTTTGAAAGTTTATGTAAATGGAGATTGTTCTACGGAGACATCCAAATAAAGAAGGGAGCAAAGGACGGTGCGACAAGAGAATTCAAGAGTTTGAAACTTGCCTAGTTTGCTGATGAGAACTCTAAATTGTTTCATATTTCACAGTATTTTCATGCACTTCTTTTTGGTTCGAACCTTCCGTGATAAACCTTGTCTTCCATGGTCACCGAGTCAAGGATACGATTACTGCTCTAACCGGATTTGATTCCTACCGAAGGAAACTCAGCAATTCAGAGATTCCGAAGGAGGAAACTGAACAATGCCCTGAGGGCTCTCATCCCGACAGTCGCGAACTTTATGACGATTTCTTCCTTCTTAGGCTCGACGAGCATGAACATCTATTCACTTGTGCATATGCAAATTTCAATTTTTCTCCCTCTCGATATCTTTCGCATTTTTGCTTTCTCAGATTCCCTTGCGACGTTCTTAGATATCGAAATAATCCTTCAAAATAATGAATTTACAACTTCAAACGACAAAAAACCAATATCAATACCTCCATTTCCACGGCTGTCACTCAATACCATATTTTCTCTCCATTCGTGGCTACCTCAGGTGCTATGAGGTCCCCTTCCCACCAAAATTCATAAGTCTTCGCCGCTTCCCTAGCAAGCGTGGGGACCCAATAAATAACTCGATAGCACAATCACATATGGCACTCCATATGGCCTGTTACAATTCTCGGACCAAAAAAATCCCCCTGTTAGTGTCAACGTTATCACTACTTACTTCACTGACACTCACAGAATCCGTTAGATCTTAAAGGAACTTCAGCCCATAATAAAAAATAATGAGTCCCTCTGACATAAGGACTCCCTCTCATTCGAACATGTTCCTCCGTCTCTTCAAAAGTTCCGCGAATTCTGTCGACATACCGACATACCAAAATCCACAAGACCTTCACTTAGATCCTCCGTCCCGTCCCCGCGTTCATTTTAATCCTCACCCCGCAATCGCTTTACGCCTCTTTTCCATTCCACTGTTTCTTCTGTAACTTCTGCGTCTCTCTTTAGTTTGGCGAATGCGCCAGAACCCTCTATTTGTATCATCACCTACAGCTACTCCACCCAAATCTCCCGCATTCCCAAATAACTCTATTCGTACGCACACCGATTTTCACTATCAAATCCTTCAATAATTGCTTAACCATCATCGTAATAGAAGCCATCCCAGAATCAGCAGGCAGTATTATGGTGGGAACCCAGGAAGGGGCCAATAATAGGATTCAAAGGCCTTTCGGGTCACCCGCGCTAAAGCAATCACACTATCAACCAGGAGTTCTCCTCACCCACCACCCAGACATCTATCCCTCCACCTCTCTCCTTTTAACCCTCTCCATCCTAAATCGACCAATCTCCTCCTCGCCTTCATCCCCAGAACGTCATTCTCCTTCCTCAATCCACGGAAATGGGATGGGCATCGAAATGTAAAAATACGTATGTGAGTGTGCTTTTCATTCGTGCCAAGATTTTACTATGTTCTTATGAAACACAATAATTAATATAAAATTAATTTTTTAATTGCACAAACTTTAAGGTGTGCTCATAAGGGGGAATCATTCCTTGGTGGAGTGAATTGTCATATTACGAGGGTCATCCGGAAAGTAGTCTCCGTTCGTGCCGCATAAAGTGCTGACGACGCGAGTAGCCGCTGGACGAGGTCAGATAGCTTCAGTGGCTTGTCTGCCTTCTCTGAGCCAAGTTGCGTGACGCTAGCATTGCCTGTGTTGTTTCTGTGATTGTTTACAATGTTTAAAAAAATTGAGAACGCCGCCAGTTGTGAAGTGAGGGCAGTGATTAAATTCCTCAATGCAAGAAACGTTCGCCCATGTGATATTCATCGCCAATTAAAGGAGGTGTATGGAGACAATGTAATGGACGAGTCGTCTGTTCGGCGGTGGTGTCGCAACTTCATCATGGGGAGGGGGAACACACACGACGATGAGCGTTCGGGGAGACCGTCTGTCATTACAGACCAACTGGTGAGCTCAGTTGACGAATTCGTGAGGAACGATCGGCGCGTCACAATTGATGACATCTGTGAGCATTTTCCCAATGTTTCTCGAACAATTGTTCATGAAATTGTTAAAAACCATCTGCATTATGCAAAAATTTGTGCAAGATGGGTCCCTCGCATGCTTACAGATGAGCACAAAACCAAGCGTATGGCTGCAGCACTGACGTTTTTGGGACGTTATTCTGATGAAGGAGACTCTTTCTTGACTCGCATAATTACTGGTGACGAAACATGGGTTTGTTATGCATCACCTGAGAGTAAACGACAGTCAATGGAGTGGCATCATGCTCATTCACCAAACAAACCAAAAAAATTCAAGACAGTTCTGTCCACCAGGAAACTCATGGCAACCATTTTCTGGGATCGACGAGGTGTATTGCTTATTGATTTTATGGCCCGTGGAGACACTATTAATGCCAATGCGTATTGTGAAACATTAAAGAAATTACGGCGGGCAATACAAAATCGGCGGCGAGGTCTATTGTCTACTGGTGTCATTCTCGTTCATGACAATGCCAGGCCTCATGCAGCTGGGATAACACAAAAACTTTTGCAGCAATTCAAATGGGAAACTTTCGACCATCCACCGTATAGCCCGGACTTGGCCCCTTCAGATTTTTCATCTCTTTACAAAGCTTAAAGACTTTTTGGCAGGAAAAAGATTTGACAGCGATGAAGAACTTAAAGAAGGAGTGACCCTGTATCTCAATGAGCTGGCGGCGAAGGACTATGCAGCAGGAATACAGAAACTTGTCACACGTTATGACAAATGCCTTAATTTGCTTGGAGATTATGTTGAGAAGTAGTTTAAAGTATCCTCTTTCAAATAAAATTTTTTATGTTTGTTAATATTTACTTTTGTGTCTTTATTTCACGAACGGGTGCTACTTTCCGGATGACCCTCGTATTACATATTATTGCCACAAAGAATATATTTTAAGTATTGTGAGTGATACATTTTAACATAACCGAATGCTTTTTTGACATTTTACTAAGGTTGCGTAAGGTTAGCATTTTAATGAAAATTTATCTCACAAACGCTTAAAACATATCTTCGGTTATATCTAGATTTTTGTCTTGCTATTTGACGCTATCATGGCTCGTCCAGAATTCTAATTAGTTTGTGATAAGGATTAGAATCCTCGAAGGGATTGCTACTCGGAAATAAAAAAAATCTCTGAATGCCATTCTATTGAAGAGGTTCCGTGACTCGCGCTAGATGGAAGTTAAAGTGGATGGCGCACTATCAACCGGAGATGGCTTTGACCTCGTCCATCGAAACACGGGAGTCATAGATAACGCCCAATCCCTGGCACAAAATTCAGTTGCATAATTCAATCGTATTTCCATCATTATCCACCCGACTAAACACCTCCCTAGGATATTCTGCGAATATTACCTCATGCCTTAAAGGGTAAGATCGAGAAAGCACGAACGACCCTGATAATGCGAAAACTTGTGAAATGGAATTTATTATTCCGTTAGTAGTTTCAATAGTTATGAAAGCATGTATGCTATTGGTCGCTTAATCATTTATTTAAACACATTATTTTCATTATTTCACGCACTATTAATCATCAAATTTAAACGCGCGGTACAACTCCTCACAGGTGAAACGAATGAGAATAGCCAAATTCACATTAATTAGCTCAAAGGTTAGTTTTATTGATAAAGGTTAAACTTGCCTCGTTTTGTGTAATTCCTAGACCGCGAAATTAACATGGCACTATGAGCAAATAATTTGTCTGTAAAACATGTGGTTTCTCAGGGAAGTTTAGTGACACGAAAATGTCACGTGAGGTATTTCTTAAGGGTGTCATCAGAGCTTTCCCCCGTCTTTGAACCCGGAACCTTCATTACATAGCCAAAGGATCTATTCAATCGACTATCATTCCTATTATTTACGGTGGCGCCTATACATTGAGGAGGAGTGAGACCTCTTTTAGAGAACAAACCAAGAAATAAGATACAGCTTACTTTGAACTTCATTAATTTTTCGCCATAACTACTCCGCCGCTTCAAGGGTATGGCGGTTGAGTTGATGAGTAGGAGGGGTAGTGATACGTATGATATTCGTACATCAGCATTCTAAAATAGAGTACATGCGCTATGGAAGGACATATACATTGTACCTGCGTTTCCTGTTAAAACTCGAAGTTTTCATTTTTATTAAAAATTAAATTTTCAACAGATTAATGTTGGAAGGGGGATAATTATCATTGTATTCACTCACCTCTTCCGAATACTCAACTGCAATTAATTTTCGAGAATAAGTAACGAATCCGTCTAGAGAAATCTTAGCTATCGCTTTCAAGGTTTAAAAAATTACTTGGATCTGAATTAAAAATCGCTATCATTTTTTAAGGAAATTCCGTTCCTTAACTTTTCAAATTTTAACGAAAGCAAATTTATTTAAAAAAATAGATCTTCAAGGAAAATTGAACAAAAATGTCCCTAAGGATAAAAATTTGTAGTTCATTTCAGCAGTTATGTCAAACATCTTCCAAATTCTAACGTAAATAATCATCAGTACACATACATACATTTACTTGTACTTACATAGATATTTATATACAGTATATACATATTATATACATGTCTTCAAGTAGCCTTTTTTATTTTATCCTTTTACCATCGAGCAACTTCATATTTCTCCGTTGTGACGTATTGTTCAAAAAAGCGCTTTTCACAGGTCTTGGGAAAAATCCGTCTTTGCTTCATAAAACACAGAATTTATTTTGTAAAATTTGAAATTAAATGTGCCTACCTCACACATTTTGAGGAAACTCTGTGATGCCGGACTTTTATTAAAACTTTTATTACAAGAAATTTAGTTTTTCGATTTATGCTTAGTTAATAGTAGCTATCGATCCTTTCGATTATTTCACGGAGAACTTTTGAGAGAGTTTTGTGATTATTAGAACTAAAAAATTACATGACTTGATGTGCGGTGTCACTACATGAACTTCATATTTTTTCTGCTCATTGATGAAAATATTTATGTAGACCGCATTAATTTTCAATGTGGATTATAATGTCAAGTCACCTCATTTTGCTGTGATGTTAACATTTACCAACTGAATTACAGAGACCATGCCGTCCGATTAAAATCACACTGGTATTCGAATGAAAACGTTGAAACATTTAAGCAGCGGAAAGGGTGACATGCAAACTTTAAAATTTAAAAGATACGGAAGAGTACTCGTACATTGACAAATAGGGGAGTGATTATAAAGTTTCCAGTCTCAAAGGAAACCGAGTACTATTCCGTTTGTGGGAGCGCGAGGGAGATGAAATAAGCCGGAAGTCGAGGAGGAGAGAAGCGGCCATGACGACGAGGGAAGTGTCGTCACGGACGTGATCCCAAGGATCGGGTAGGTGCTGTCGCTTTTCTGGTTCGTCCTCAATTCATAAGGCTTCCCACTAATTCCCATGCGGCCGTGGAATTAATGCAGCTCCGCCACCGTGACCCACAGTAACCTCAATAACGAATTTCTCATTGAAAAATGTACTTTAAATGTGCCCAGGATATAGCATCATCAAACGAACTTATAGCTTTGAGAACTAAGTGTGCTCTGTATTATTCTACAGACACATAAGAAGGAGGTGAAACAAGAAGGGTAAGAATACTCAGACGTAATACAATTTTTTGGTGGCCAAACCACTTATATATCTCGCCGCAAAGATGAAAATGGCGCCTTTGCTAATATAAGTTTGGCAATTTTTGAGGCGTACCTCAGTTTTAAGTGAAAGTCATCAGTTGGCTATTAGAAACTAAATATTAATTTTGCATATTTTATATAAAAAATAAGATAAAATTTTTACGCTCTAGAAATAAGATTTATCATTACTTATTACTAAAAGAAAATTTAGTAATAAAATAGTGATCTTTCCATTCCAGCCAAACACTTGCAGCTTCATTAGCAGGAGGAATTTGGTTTTGCAAATCGATATCAAATTAACTGTCATTTAAAATTAACCTTCGCAAATATTGTATTGTCATCAATTAGTTATATTATGTGTCAGTTAATATAACTTAATGACTATAAGCATTTATATTTGACGCTCAAAAAAGTAATTAAAAGATTATCAACACCCTTGTATTTTTATGCAATAAAACCCAAAGCACTGCAATCCGTAAGCAAACTTTAGGGAAATTCAAACGCAAGACGATATCATAGCTCGAGTAATCTGCTGAATTCAATTAATCGCAATTTACAGAATTAAAGCAAAATTCTTACGCGTCACCTTAAACATATGTGTATCCATTTTATAAAATACCTCGTGCCCGTTTCAAAAAGATACATGTAATATTAGAAGCCCTAAGAGTTCAGAAACGTAGATGCTCATAAAGATTGTGCCTTCAATGACGGCAAAGAAGCGTCCTCGCCCTCTAACTCAGAGGTCACGAGTACGACTCGGATTTTCCTAACCCACCTGGAGCTAATATGGTTGAAAATATGTGATTGTCCTTTTTGGAATTTTTCATATATATAATCCACTTCGAAAGGCCAGAAATGGGTAAATTTTTGGATGAGTTATAGATAAAAAGAAAACGAGTTTCTTGGAACACGTCTACATTTTTAGTTTTGTGGGATTTGTGGGAGATATCAAATCCGCGACTCTACTTTAGTGGATTGTAAATTACTTGTAGTCTTGAGAAACTATAAGTAATGTATCAAGTAAAGAGAAACATTTTATCTCTATTTCAGCCTGGTTTTTGATACCAGGTACCAATATACTTCCAGGCTTTTGCCAAGCTTGTTTCCTATCTCTTTATCTCATATTTACATATTTCGATACTTATTTACGCTTTGCTGAGAACTAAATTTCCGTGAGAGGCCATTTCGGAAACAATCCACCCATCATCCTTTATCGTGCATCTTGGCTCTCAAACATAATTAATTATCTTTAGTGGCGCAAAGTATTTGAGCATGCCTAAACCAAAACAGGGCCGTCAGGACCACCCCACGCTCTGGTGGACGAAGGGAGGGTAAGAGGCACGGAGGCGTTTCTGGTTTGCACAATATTCCGACCCCCAGACCTCTTGTGTTTACTCGGACAATGAGATCGGCGGAGTCACCGACGTCCGGGGGGATCAGCGCCTCCCCGGCCACCTGCCCTGCATCACACCCCAGCCTCCCCGAGGTCTCCGCAGCATCCAAAAGCCAGGGAAGACGAAAAACTCTCAAGGAGAACTTTGCACTGAAGAAAAGTCAACTCCTTCACACAAATACGGGGAAATACATGAACGAATGTTTCAAAGAAAATCTATGAAGACAAGTTTTGTGGATTTCGATAATTATCAACGGTATAAATTATACTTTCCCACGCAAATACTATATGAATTGAGTTGGTATATTTAAATGAAAATCGCCATAAAAGGGAGGGTCTTTCATTTGGAAAATTTATGGAAATCATAAATGCTTGCTATCGCTCTTCTGAATTAAAGTAGGTTGTATCGAATGCTGACCTCTGTTTGTCTTAACAATCCCACGCTCCCCATGCCCTCCCCCACCCTTTTCCCTCTGGATAATTCCTATGGCCTCCAGGCTCACCTCTCCCGCCGACCACCCACCACTCCCTCTCGGCTCCTCAACCCCCTTGCATGTTCTTTGTACACTGTCCACCGTCTTCACAACTTCAACCTCCCGTATCTCATCCAACGTCTTATCTCCCCTCACAATCCGCTAAAACCCTCAAAAATTAATTTAGGAACCTAAGAGTTCCGACACTAGACCGTACTCTGAAATTGTTTAAAAAACGACCGTATTCATCGAAACCGTAGACGACACGAAGCGCTGGCTTTGTGTGGAAAAATTACTCGGTATCTTTTATTGATCATTTCGATGATCGGTTCAACTGGCAAATGAAACGCGAAAATATGCGAAATAGAATCTGAGAGAGTCAACGAAAGGTCAGTAGTACGGGGCACCATACTAGGAATCACTCGAGTGGAGGAGCACTTTGAACAGACAGTCCTGGGGTTACGGAATAGTGAGCGCCCACACGGAGGTCATTCGAACATTAAGAAGAGCTAAAATGGCTCAGCAGAGACCATGTGCGCCTGTCCCTTGGGCCTAGTAGTAAAATATTCGGGGAAATTCCATATTGGACCCTTTACACCACGACCAAAACAATATAAATACGACCGAGGTGGGCAGCGCAATGAAAAAAACACCAATAAATTCTCTTGCAAGGAAGGAGAAACGTAATGAGTATCCAACATTGCCGTGGATGATCCCAGAAATCCTAGCATTTTCATTTATCAACGGACTGCGATAAAATTAATAGGTTAAAGGTAGTACCTCGGCTTAGTTAGTCCTCAAATGCCTCTCGATAAAAAAAATTTGGTACGTAAAACAAGGATTGTAAAGTTTAAATCAAGCATAATCTGCACAGCATCGCAAGCAAGCGTGAGTTTAATGAGTACTGATGAAAAATCAAAACATTCTCGAATAAAATCAATGACGAAATCTACGACCGAAAACATGCAAGTTAAATTGCGGAATATTGGATTTCTAGAGGGTTATCTGTGTTCCATTTCCTTATAAATGAAAAAAAATTCATTATTCAGTAAACTCAATTTGACTTCGTTTATTTTGAAATAATATCCGCTGAAAAGAACAATATTTGTGGGACTATTCCTCAGGGAATATTCAACGAGTCTGCGTCGTATCATCGTTATATGGCATCATTGTACTTGTGTCCCATGTGGTATACTGTACATCTCGATGCATCGAAAGCATAAAAGGTAGGTATTTAGGTCTAGGTAATTGTAACACACCCGAGAGAGGGGGGTACCGTTGGTATGACGAACGAACGTCTCTTTCGAAGGCTACCAACAACTGCATAGTAACTATATCGAGCTATGAAAAATTTTGTAGAGTTTCACGAAGCTTGTTAGCAACCATAGGAATTCAGCAAATTTACTACGTCGTTAAAGAGCTTTCCTTACAATGGCGCGATTGCTCTTTTTCAGTGGATGAATTACTTCCAAATTATGTTCTCAAAGCAGGAACCTTTACTGCCTATTCTCTAAAATTCCTGTTCACTGATATCAGTCTTAATTTGAAACATACTGACCCATCTGTGTAGGGCAGTGTAGAAATGGAGCGTAATGACACAGGGAAAGGAATCAGTGAACGCTTAGAATACTCTTTGAAGGCATGAATTCCTTACGCCGCAGGTAATAGCGTTAGTGGTTAGGTGAACTTTACGCTTGCTATCAAACAAAAATTCGGGTTGAAATATAATTATGAGCTTACTAAAGCTACCGCTTTGCGTTCTAAGACTTTCGTTAAATTGAAAGAGGGCTTAATTGTTCATCGACGGATTATAACCCTTATGCAGTTTCAGTTGAATGTGAACGTGTTGAACCGTTTTTAAGACAAAGTGCTCTCTTGACCCAATTTTGCCGCCTCATAAGGTCCTCTAGAGGAAGAAATCATATCTAAACACACAACCTGCTAACTCTCTATGCGTGTAAATGAAGTTGACACTAATGGCGAGCCTGGGTCGGCCGCCGATATTCTATTTCTAGGTACCCCCACCTATTTGAAAAACCCCAACCCCCTCATCCCTTACCCTTTCCTCCTGGTGCTATACCCCTGCCACACACCTTTTTGGGGGCTCGCGGGGTATTTATTAAGATGTAGATCTGGAATAATGCACTGTCTCATTCATAGCAAAGCTCTATTGTCAAATATTTAACTACCAGAATTTAAATCCATACTTAATAATATTATTAAAATGATGAAAATCGTCAAGTTGACATCGCATTATTGTGTGATGAAATTGGATCTCGTAGATGTAGGTGTATTTAGATCAGAGAGGTAATTTCAAAAGTGTTCAACACTGGGATCAATTCAGGACAATGTAAGCAATAAACAACGGTGAGAAAATCGACATTTTCACAGCATATGATACATAATTTTGAGAAACAATCAAAAGCTTGGAAGGGCTTATTCCCTCACAAAATTTGATAAACTCTGTTGAAAAAGTATTTTTGAACTTCCTTTTTCTCATAATAAATTAATTGAGCTCTTACGGCCAATAGTATTACAATAATTGAAAAAACTCCAATAGCCGTAAACAGTTCACCTTTCGAAACAGGGTACAATTGGAATTAGTTCGCCACGAGTCAAAGGATGGGGTAAAAGGTAAATAAAGAAAGGGAATGAAAGGCGAGTACGAATACGCGTATTTCGGCCACAAAGTAGCTCTTCTCAGTGCACAGCTGAAGAGGGCTACTTTGTGGCCGAAATACGCGTATTCGTACTCGCCTTTCATTCCCTTTCTTTATTTACCCTTTATCCCATCCTTTGACTTGTGGCGTTTGCCAACTATTTTCAATTGTATTCTGTTTCGAAAGGTAAAATCTTTACGGCTATTGGAGTTTTTTCAATTATTGTAATTCCCTTTTCTCCTTTGACGGGATGCGTTCTCAACCGATCGGAGTTAGGAGACCGCCATCGGTGAAGACAGGTTCCGCCATAGTTGTTATAGACAGCAGTAATTGAAACCGAGGATAAGACATAACCTCTATATTCTAACGATTGACATATCGGAGCAGGAGTCGCGATAGTTTCGATGGGTTATGTATGTCGCCTTCGAAAATGATCCTTTACTGTTGATTTCGGTCGATGATTCTCAGCAGCTAGTTACCGCGGAAAAAAACTCCTTTTTTATCTTTCTCTCTTGAGCCACATGCCTCAATTGCCCGACCTAACCCAGGCGGCCGACGGGAGTACCAGCTTCGCGACGCCTCGGCACTAATCCCATTAGTGAGCGGATTCGTGCGCCGAGGGAGGTTGCCCTTCCCAAGCAAACTCATCCCCCTTCCCTTTTGCACCCTCCTCCGCACCCCAGTCCTCTCTCCTCCCACTCGATTACCGCGGCCCCCCCCTCCTCACTGCCCTTTTGCCGCTCGTCACTGCATTTTTGTCTTAAAGTGGTTCGGGTTTCATCACGACATGTTACTCTTGGGATTTAAATATCTCCACAATTTTGTTTTGCACATATTAAAATTAATGTATGCGTATATGAACATACATATTAAAATCCATATTGAATAATCATAGCCGAAAGTTATACGAGCGCGATTATAGCAATACTGATTCAAATTTGTTGTCTCATGCGTAACTTTATGGAATTTGCCAAACATATTGAAATGAAATAATTTACTTTGTAATTCCGCACAATTTATTTAAAAAATATACCAAAATAAAAAAATAGTATACCAAGCTTGCTTCTATTAGGATCACCTGATGATGACGTTCAACGTCGAAACCTGGGTCGTGTTTTTAAAAAAATAAAGTGGGTGGAATTACAAAGTAGATTTTTTCATTTCACTGATTAACGTTATTAATTATAATCCTCAAAGAGAATTCATAAAAAGCTAGGAAATTCATGGCGCACTGAGAACCTTCACTAATACAGCTTAAAGAGCAATATTTGTCAACCGGTAAAGATCAATGCAAAATTATTTTTTATAAAATATGGTCAAATTTAGTCCTAAAGCTCACATATTTTGGTCTTATTGATCATAAAAATACATATTTATTCTTTGGCCATCCAGTAACCAACGTATCGCTTTAAATTACAGCTGAGAAACGGATTAAGAATAGTCAAATGCGTTCAAGTCAAGGCGCCACTTCCCCCTTCTCCATGAGAAATTGGAAAATATTGCCACTTTTTGCTTTTAAATCTCCCATACAATAAGGAAAAGGGTGAATATTTTTTTTCATAAAATCGAACATATAACAATCTATTAAGTATTCCTTTTTTGAACGAACGTGAGTTTTTTTATGCCGTTTTTTTTCCCAAGATAACAGAATTGTCCAGAAGTAAGGTTAATCGTACTGTTTTTGAAGGGCAAATTATGGGATAACACGTGGAGAGCAAAATAATGGTCAGGCCATGAGTAGACAACGTGAGGACATATATCTGTCAAGACAACTTCCATTGCACACAATAAGGCTTCAATTAGAAATGCTTTGGCGAACTTTTCCGAAGAGATATCCAGATGATTATTTAAGTAAAGAAAATCCAGTCTCACACTTCCTCGACGACCTGCGTCCCAACGTCTGTCAGGGGCGTGCACATCTAGACAACAACCTCTTTCCTTTCTAGTCCCCATCCCGCCTCTTCCCTCCATACTTCGTATCCCTTTCATCCCGTCCCTTGCCCTCCCGTCCACTACGTGGAATTTCTCACAAACTAATATACAACTTTCGCAATACGAATCGTAGATTAGCTCAGGCATAGACAGATCCGGCGTCCCTCTCGCACACCTCAGCTAACTTCCACTTCGTATCTCCACATTCATTTGTCCCGAATTTCGCACTTGGGTCTACCGCTCTCTCCCATGCCCCAATCACTATACTTCTTGCAATCAAATTCAGTCAGCAGTCATGTCACCAGTTGTTCACAATATGTCATTACTTTACAATAAAGGCACAAACTATGGAATACATGCAAAAGAAAAAAAGGTTCATGAACTTTTACGTAGTACTTAGTTGAACGAAAACCGTTGTATCGGTTTTGGAAAGAGTATTTCATCACAAATTATTACACTACCCAATCCAAAGTTAAATTTATTTCGAAGTTGTGTTGATAATTTATAATAGAGAAATATACGTAATTATGATAATGAAGGGTCATTTTTGCACTTAATTGAATCAATTGATTGTGAAAGTCTATATTAAGGCATATGTGAAGTAATTAGTGAAAGATTCACGGAGAGGACTGGAGATTGGAATGAAGATCAGTTGGGAATTCGTAAAATCTGGTAGGTTTCCAGATGATTCAGTTTTAGTTTGTCAGTCAGCCAAGTGTTTGCTGTTGAGTGCAAAGGAAGGCCAATACGACAGGTATGGGATGAGAATAAATGTAAATGAAACAAATGTTATGCGGTTTTCGAAAAAGAGAAAGGCTAATGGAAACGTTAAAATAGGAGGGCAAAAACTAGAACAGGTGGAACATTTTACCAATCTTGGAAGTATTTTGGACCAAAATGATTAAAGTAGTAACGACATTAGAGGAAGAATTGGGCTAGGCAAAGAAGCTTTCATAAGAAGGAGAGAATTGATGACAGGGACGTTGAGTAAGGATGTTAAGGAAAGGCTCGTCAAAACTTTGATAAGGAGCGATATTTGCACGGCGCTGAAATATGTTCTTTGAAGCAGGATGATTAGCATAGGTCGAAGGTTAATGAAATGTGGGCGTGGACTTGGATGGTGGTGAAGTGGACAGAAAGGAAAAAAAATGAGGTACTGGGTGTGGTGAGGGAGGAGAGGGCATTGCTGGGAGAAATCCTAAGGAAACGGAAAAAATGGATACAAAGCATAATAATTGGTAATGAGATGCTTCAGACTGTGATAGAGTGGATAATGTTTAGCAAACGAGGAAGGGACAGACAAGGGATAGGTATGTTGGACGGGATGAAGGGAGAAAGGGAGTATATGGCGATGAAGAGGGAATTCACTTTAGATTAGGATGTTACGTTTCTGATTAGGAGAGGCAAGTAAATGCATTGTATACAACTGTATAGACTGTACAACTGTTATTCAAGATCTACCTTAACCGGTAGAATACCAATAATAATATTAACAGTGTCATTCATGAAATTGCTCATTTTTTAAAGACATCGAAATACGAGTACGCCAGGTAAACTCCACATGGAATTGTGATAATCACGGCCCCTATTTCGGATCTAGTTACGCCTTTCCACGCGACGTAATATTTGTGATAGGATGGGATAATAGGATTTTCCGAATCTAAGGTCGTGCCAAGTAAATTCAGGTTGGAATTTATAGCGTATTCTCTCTCTCTTACGGAATGAGGGTTTCTTACCAACGGTGAATATAGGAAAACCAAGACAGCCGGAGCTTGTAGTATTCAAAATGTAGATGAACTTCATTTGTAGGTAAACATGTCAAAAAGAAATTTTTCAATCCTTCCCCCCCCCCGCCCGTCGAATCTTTCCCTTTTTATTTAAACGAGGTCATTACCCCGGGGGCATCACTCCCTCGCTCTTCCTCGCATCAACCCTCTTCATCTCCTTTTCCATTGGGGTGAACCCCCATGTGAGCCTGTCTCTGAAACCCTTAACGACTGCCGATTCCTCCTCACTATCCCCTCCTCTAACCCTTTCCCCTCCTCCCTATCTCTCCTCACGATCCACCTCTGCCACCAGCAGACAGTAATGCCACCCGAAAAAATTGATCCACCACAGTCTAGAGCAACCTTGGGTATGAAAACACAGAATTCACTCAAACATTTTCGGCCTTACGATTTCTCAACTAATGAAGGATGAATGAAAATAAAGGAAAACT
The DNA here is from genome assembly GCA_037158775.1 of Hetaerina titia. Lineage (NCBI taxonomy): Eukaryota > Metazoa > Arthropoda > Insecta > Odonata > Calopterygidae > Hetaerina > Hetaerina titia. The sequence goes on along the minus strand of CM073773.1, from coordinate 97,511,167 downwards.
TTTTCGGAATGGGACAGACGATGAATTAATGAATTATTGACTCTTCAATGTGACATACAACGTTAAATCGATACATTAAATACAATATTTTAGTACAGCTTTTATAACTACTGACCGGAGGGCCCGGATTTGATTCACGGGCACGCATCTCTGGGCACCCTTAGCTCCATCCAAGCTGTGTTATTTTTTGGGTATCAGGTCTTTCTGGGAAACCATGGCACAGGGTACGGAACTGATGTTGAAAATGTATTATTACCCCTATTGTTCCAGGATAGGAGAGATCATGTCAATAAAATGAGAGAGATTAAATGTGCAGCACGTAGATTAAATATGTCATTTTTTGCACGAGCAATAAGGAATTAGAGTTATATTATTCGACCGCGTTAGGGTCATACTCTGATCAAAAGTCGTCCGGTGTATCTTAACCCCCTGCCACACAACCTGCGGTGGCTCGCAGGATTTTAAAATATCAAAATATCGAACTGACTCTCCTACTCTGATGTGTGAATCTTACCGTTGGGCTTAGTACTGGGTGAACTCTACCAACACCTATCAAACCGACTTTTGGGTTCAGAGCTGCGTTTATCGTTTTCTTAAAAAGACGATATTGAAAATGTTTCCCAATCTCTTTCCTTGGTATTCCTCACATGTAACACTTCAATATGCGATCGTATTTCACCATATATTGAAAAAAATAGCCGAAGACTGATACGCTGCTCTTTAAAACGTTGACGTTAAAAGTACTAATTGGAATGAATTTACTAAAATATAAGGAGTTAATAAATAGCTGATTCTGAATGAAGACACAAGGCACTCATACTTACTTTTTCGTAAAACCTGTATCCTGGTGCGGGTAAGAGAAGCAGATCTAAATAAAAAATCGTCTTTCGCTCTATACAATTGTGTTCATATTTCTCAGTTGAAAAAAACGACAGATTATTATCCTGTCCATATCAATGGACTATCGAGGAATTTGAACACTAATCTACGGAGATATCATCTCTGAATTTCAGCCAAAATGGAGTACTATTTCTTAAGCAGTATTGTTGTCTAGTCTAGATACGATTTCCTAGCATCGTCACGATTCCAGATAAGTAGAGGCCCCAATGACCCGCCACTCACCTTTACCCTTTGCCACTCTCACCCAATCATTCATCCATCCGCCAGCACGAGCGTCGGGGGTGTGCGACGAAGTGACAGTGATTTGGGAAAATGCCATTTTTACCGAGACACCCGATATCCGCTCTTTGGAGGCAGGGTCTTCGGGAGCGAGTCCCAAAAATACAGCCTCCGGAAAATGTAACAGCTTGAGTAATGCCGTCGACGTTCGCGAGATTAGTACCCTTATGATCAGGTGATACCAGAGGTTTGCCAACTTCTGCAAAGCTAAATCGGAAAGATGACCGCACTTGAGTTCAGAGATTTTGGGAGTTAAGGGTAATAATGTAAGAGCCATGTCTATATTGGAACGAGTATCGTTCAATCAATAAAAAAGCCCAAATTGATAATTGAATCTTCAAACGAAATATCTTGTTTACTTTTTATTTAATCGGGAATAGATTCATTCATACAGATTGGTTGAAGCTGGTACATTTGTAGGTCCATTCACCCATGTATGTTAGTTGCTAGCATATGTAGTTGCATATTTTTGTTTGTTTTGCATGTATTTTTGTTCTATTTTACGTGTGGTGACCTAGTACCCCCACCCACCTCCCTTTTAGCGGCTTGCAGAGCATAATGTACATAGATGAAGCTAAACGTGGCCAGACGAGTCGCTTGGGCTCAGAACTCACACCGTTGGTTCAATAGCTATGCATTATACTCACTGGATCATCCTACCCGCGAACAACAGATAAGAAATCGCAAAACCGCTCAAGAGCTGTAACAATTACTCAAGGTAACCTTAGACAAAGCAAAGAACGAAAGAAGCACATAGGAGATTGGAGGAATTGATAAGTTAAATTAGTATTTCGAGTAAGGGGATGGCACAGAAGGTTTTGCCCTCTCTCTGAACCCCTTCCCTCCTCCGACCCACCCCAGTGGGCATTAAATCCCGCCTGAACCTTGGGAACGCCTTCATGAGCAACCGACCCCTTTCCCCACTCCCTGGGGGAAAGGACCAAGCCTTTCCTCCCACTGAGTACGAGTCGCCCCCATTCGCCCGAAGTTTATACAGGGGAGACGGATCGCTCGTCAAGGGAAGATTTAAGACGAGTCCGGGACCCGAAACAATTGGGTTGCAAGAAGTGGGGCCAGAAAGGAGTAGGGAAGGAGGGTACGAGAAATGGTGGCCCCTACCGTATTATATATTAGGAGAATGGAAAGTTAATCCATGAAAAATCTCTCTCTCTCTCTCTTGCAAAACTTAGTATCAGGTAGAAAACTCCTTTTCCTGCTCCTCAGATCCGTTAAGACACCGCCCAAGATACGGAACTAACACCGCGGATAAAAATAGAAGACACGAACTACTTAATGACCGCACTTAGTTAAGGACGAGTTGCTCACAGCCAAACACCCCTGTTTCAGCGAGTTCGAAAATGATATTTCTGAACACTCAGAGTCGGTTTAGCTGAACTATTTTCAATAATCTAAATTACTCAGAAAACATAAATTGAGAGGTAAAAACAAATGTATTTACTACATTTTATTCGATCGCGTCTCGAATTTTGGTCGGTTTCAACGCAAAAATTTTCATCAGATAAGTCATACTGACATGCTCAAGGATACAATATGATTATGCGACATATGCATAGGGGTTCATCCACCTCAATTCTACTATTTCATCAATTCAGACTGCCTGATATGATGCATAGGCAGTAGAATTACATAATTCTCGATATTTGGATGGTAATAGCCCAGCAAAGAGGTAAACTGTTGATTTGTACTTGTTCCAGTAGTTGGTGCAGTGAAAATCACGAGATTGAACTGTCAAGGAAGTAATTCGTTGATTTATTGAAATTCTCAAGAGAGCTTGTATTCATTAATCATATGTAATAATGATATTTTTTCCCTGAAATATTCCTCCAAGGCATGTCAAATTTTTCTGGGTTGAGGCAACTCTATAGGTTAACTACATTGGAAAAACGCACAAGCAGAGTGGCTATCTCTTAATTGTTATTATTTCCAAATTTGACAGTGCAGCAAGGCACCAATGAAATTTCTCTTATTAATCTATTTGATACACAAACGTAGGGATTATTTTAGTGAATTCCAACAATTCCCTTCAATGACGTTTCCAATTGCAAAAGTTTCCAGAAAGTTGTTGCTTTCTCTCGGCCCTATCCTGCGAATCCGATCGAAATACTTAGGGCTGGCGCAAAGAGGGTACATAGATCGCTCGTTTTTTGGCAAGGAATGTTCTCATTGCTATTCTGGGTAGAACGAGACCAGCTACTTGACGCTCTCGATGGGGATCGGCGCGGGAGAGGCGGATGGCAAGGGGTGTGAGGCGAATCGCTGAGGGCCACATGGGGGATGTGCATGTGATGTGGGGTTTAGGGTCAGCGCCTGGGATAAGCGCGGGGTGCCAACGCGTGAGGCAGGCTTGAGTGAGTCGAGGGGTGAATGCGAAAAGGCGTGAGGACAAGTCGTTCATGCGCGAGAGAGGGGGTGGCGAGAAAACATCCATCGAATAAAACACACGAGTATCCGCGAGAGCCTTCCTGCTTATGGTAGCTCAACTAGACAACTTCCTTCATCTACATACCTACATCTACATAATACCCCGCTAGCCATCCTAGAAACGTGTTGGGGGTGTTATATCACCATCCGTAAAAGAGAATGAAACCACATGCAAAAATATTTTCCCTATTGATGGGTAATTTTGACAGTTTTTCTTCGAGCAAGGGAGACTAGTGGATGTATATCAAACAGATGTATCCATTGTTTCATCAATATTTTATGATTTACGAGGTGTGTTCAATAAATAACGGGAATTTGAGTTTTTGGAAAGATTTTATTTATTCGTCTATCTCAATGTTGTCCCCTTCTAAGTACTCCCATTAGATATCATACACATATGTCAGCGATTTTTTCAATATTTGCAACACTTCCAGAACTCGACCTTTGTTATAGCTTTTAGCTCTTTCAGCGATTCGTTTTGTATTCATTCAAATTCATTCAAATATATACTTTGCAAAACGACGGCCCTTTAAGGTTATTTATTATTTTTGGGAACAGAAAAAAGTCGCACGTAGCCATGCCTGGTGAATATGGAGCCAGGGAATTCATTATAACGCTGTTTTTGGCCAAAAATTTAGAAACAACAAGCAGTGAGAAGTGTGAAGAGCATGTGCATTATCTTGGTGGTGCAAAAGTAATGAATTGTTTCCGATATTTTTCCATACTATATTTTCAGAGGATCAGTGATGTGGCAAGCTGACGATTTAAGTGACCTCAATTACGATCACCAATCATAGGAGAGAGTGTATCGTCTTTGATTTTTAGTGATGGCATTAAGTGAGTTCATGATCTGAGTCACCTTCCGAATCAGTTGCGATTGATTTGGATCGCAATTTTTGCATTTTGCTGTTAAACGATAAAAATGAGCTGCAATTGAACACGTTACAAGATTGTTATTGTGTGAAAAATCGTGAGCTGTTTGGTTATTAACCTTGATTGATATCTCATTCAAACCAAATGTCAATGAATCTGACGTTAATTCCATTATATCAAGTCATGACTGGTCAAAGAGAATTGTTCCTGCTACCATTGACGGCCTGCTCGCAAGATACGAAATCGATGTTCTGTTAGGAGACCTGATACCAAGAGAGATACCAAGCATCTATAACTTCAAAACTACTTGTTTTGTTCGTGACCTGGAAGGATCATAAACTATTTGAAGTAATATTTTAGGAATCTTGGTCCAATGTTTCAGAAGACCCTTATCATACGATTAGATCACTCACGACTTGACTGTCAGTTAAAACCTTACTCGGGTACGCCGGGGGCGACTTCGGGTTACTTTTGAAATATTAGTTTGACGGTAAAAGCTACGGTTTTAAAATAAAATTAGATATCGATGATATTTTTTAATCATAGAGAACAGGTAATCATACCTTAAGATAAATATACTACAGTGAAAAGAGTATTCCAATAGAATATATATTTTTATTGGGAAAGATAACATATAATATAATTGACATTAATTAAATTAAATTAAACTGCATTGACATATAATTAAATTAAATGTCAATGCGGTTTTTTATAATGACATGACATGTGTCCAAATATGAATGGTCTTTTAATTGTGCATAAAATTTTGAGACATAAAGGATGAAAAAATAGGTGTGCTGATTACCACCCATATACGAGATATTTTGCCTTGACTGCGTTCCTTTGTAGGTTTTTCTGTGGTTTTAATTTTCAGTCGGTTTACTGAGGAATGATTATTTAACTCCTTAAACATTTATCCAAAGGTAGTGACAGCCTTAACTCATAGCTTTCTGTAATAGTGGGGTAAGCGAACGATGTGGTCATATGTTTGGAAAATAGTCCGTGAAATGTTCATGGGGTTACTGCCGCGTCCTTTGAAGATTCTCGGTTAAAGCATTCATGGAGAATTAAGAGAATGCCTACATTTTCTAATTCATTACTTCTTCTCGCTTCTCATATTCGTCGAATATACGTATTAAATATTTGGAAAAACTGTCAAACTTTGAAAAGTCTTAGAAATTTAGACAATTTGCCGGTCTCGGTGGCGGCGGGATAACGTCCTCGTCTGTCTACCCAGAGGTCGCGGGTTAGATTCTCGTCAAGGTAGTTTTTCCTCTACCTAGGGTTTAGGTGTAGGTAAATGTCAAATTGTTATATCAACGTTTAAAGTCCGATATAAAGGTCTAAGTGCTGTTTTCGGACATTGGATTGAATTTTAAATTCTTGGATAAAATAATAGGTTACCCTGGGTGTGAAAAAACGTTTTCTGAAAACTAACACTTTCCATGGAATTGAAAATGTGTGAATGAGGGTTTATTATATGTAAACGTGATCCAAATATTAATTTTTAAACAATGGCTCATTCAATTGTCAGCTTGAGTGACTGGAGTCAAAATGAGTAGAAGTTGACTGTCTTAGTGAAAGATTTCTGAGACCTTGCAAAGCTTGACAGTTTTGCTAAATATTTTGCGCGTATATTCGAGGAATATGAGAAGCGAGAGGAAGTAATGAATTAGAAAATGTAGACATCGTCTTAATCCTCTATGAATGCTTTAAAAACTTATTATGAAACTGCCAGTCAAATGAGTCTTTACAAAAATGAGATCTACATTAATTTTGCTAATCATTCTTCAAAGTAACATTAGAAATCCGTATTACTCGAACTTGAAAAGAATGGATGCAATATCGCTTATAAAAAGATAGAAAATATGACAAAAAGAAGCGTATACGAAACTGTATGAAGAATTAAAATAGTAACATTAGAATTAATAATATACACGTATATGTTTACGAACACCCTCTGGGAGAGCTAATCTATAGTATCTACTATAAGGGGCAAAACGTCGACATTACCAAAGACGAACAAAATCTCAAAACGTCATGGATGACATTTCTATGAATACTAAAAGCCTCACTTGGAGAAAATAGACAAAGAAATGAAACATGCGAAATGAATTGAATGTGAATTCGTTTGAAATAAAATTAAAAAGACAAAAAAGGACTAGGAAGGACGCCCAGATGGCATGAAAGACAAACGTTTACCAAAACTCCGCAAACGACTTAGAACTAATAGGACGCAAAATTATGGGGCAGACAACGTAATGTTAAATCGGACCAAAAAGAGAGATGACGACAATTTTAACTTAATGTGATTATCTTAATTCATATTTAGCGAGAATTCGTTTCTATCATTTAATTCTCAACGCAAAGGGCTTGGGGAACTTAAAACGGAGTAAAATGTTAATTGACACGGCTGCCTTATGCCACTCAGTGAAATGTATTTTGAGTAAGATTCTCTCAATTATCTGAGAGTGACTGCGTGATTAAACTTGATTTTAATAAATGCACGTAGAATATTCCGCACCAGTCAACCAATTAAAGCATTTCTAACTTTTCCTCGCCACCCCTCCCTAGCCCGAGACACGCCGTCGACACAGCACCCACCACGTGTCGCGATTCGCGCCACGTGTCCCACCAGCGGGGCGCCGTTATGCTGATGTTTGTCGAGAAGGGGCGGGTGGCAAGGGAGATAAATAAAGATAAGCGGCAGTGGGTGGGGAGAGGTGGCTGAGGGCACCCAAACCTCCCTCCCCGGGGTGAAGAATGGATGGGAGGGTGGGGGTGGTGCAGAGGGGGGATGAATGACGCGTGTGCACAGGAAGAGGAGAGGTGGGTGGAGAGGAGTGGAGAGAGAGGTACGCAGAGATTTTGGAGGGCGGGGCGCCAACACCTCATCGGGGAAGTGGGAAGGAGGGCAGAGCGGCTCATGTGGATGGAGGGAGGGGGTGGTTGGATATCGCGGGCACGATGAATGGCGGCGCAGGGGGTGGGCCTTTCCACCCCTTCGCCTACAGAGAAGCGAGGGGGGTGGGGAACTCCCCTCGAAGAGAAAGTGGTACTTTGGGTGGGTGTGTGGATGGAGGGAGAGAGTGAGAGAGTTGGGCAATCAATGATTAAAACCCTTCCATCGATCTTCTTGAGGAGTGTTTGGGATTGGAAATAATTGCTCTTCCCTCTCTACAAGTGGAAGCAGAGGCCTCGCACAAGTATTACTCCCCTGGCAAACATTGTGTACCACCATAAAATCTTTTCACCTTAAGTTGAGAGTGATGTCGGAGTGGATTTCCCGAACCTCTCGCTTTCATTTTCTCTGAAGTACAACCTGGGCGTTCGAAAAAAGTAGGGTTTAGTATCACATTTCTTCCTTCTCTCTATCTTTTGAAGGTAGAAGAAACCCGGTATACCGTCATTAAAGTACATGATAAAACTTTAGACATTCAAATGAAGACTAACTAAATTCTTGAGCATTTTTACTGGATGGGAAATAATAGTCTCTTTGAGTGCTCAATGTCAAGTGGGCCACGATTTTGCTGAAATAATCAATTCCTTGAAACAGCTTCAGTGAATAAAAATGAAGGGCTTGGAGTTGAGCCATCTTATATGATGTTGGTTTATTAACATGCAATATTTTGCAGTATACGAGTATACTTGTACGCTAAAAATCCTTTTGCAATAGAATATTTTCCTCATCTATTTCAATTTTATTTTTATGAAAGTTATATATATGCATTTTGTCATAGGATAGCATTATAAATCAATGAATGTAGGAGAATACTTATTTCACATAAAAGTACGATTTTCACAAAAAGAATATGCTTGCCAATAAAGAGGGAGATCTTCCTGGGATACCATAACCGGCACAGGAAAAGGAGCTGGCCTCCCAACCCTGATATGTGAATATTCACACGCCATCGGGCTAAGTACTGGGTGAACTCTGCCATCACCTACAAAACCGACATTCGGGTTGAATACTGTGTTTATGGTTTTTTTTAAAGAGTGAGAATTCATATTGCCGTCTAGTTGACATTAATTCAAAATTAATATCCCTTATTTTAAATGTACAATGTAATCTCCCATTGGGAAAATTTTTATGCATTTTTTATATAGTTTAAAAATATTTATTGGGGAGCAATAAAATAATTTGCAATAATCATCACGTTTGGATGACAATGAAAGAGTAAAATGTTTCAAAGTGGGCACTCATGATGACACATTTAAATAATTGAGATTAAAACGTTTTTCTAAGTTATGTTTTGGCCTTAATCCTCGACCGTTTTATGGGTTTTGTGAATTTCGTTCCACTAATTGAGCTCATCAGAAGAACGGATTGATTTACTAAGAAACCAATTTATTAATTTAAAAACGGTGACAGATTCCTGAGAGCTGCATGAAATCATTCATGACCTATGCAACGAACAAGGAACCTCCTCTTTGCCGATGTACACCTTCAATCATTATTTGTACTCCATTAAAAGTTTCTAACAATTTGAGGTCTCTTAGCAAACATTCACTCTTTTGGTTGATGCCACTCGAAGCTCAAAGTCACCGGTTCGAATTCAACCTAGTGCACAGAGGTTAATTTTAATGCCCAATCGAAATCCACTCCAGTAATCGAGAGCGTGGGTCACTTCCAAATCGCAATTGAAATTTCCACCATTTCTTTGGCGGATGGATGAACAGCGGTTTAATTTTTTCGAAGATGTGAGTCTATAGAGTCCCCTCTAGTAGATGACGTCTTAAGAGGGTAATCTCCCGCCAAAGACGCAGGCATAAGAGAAATCGTTCCCGAGATAGCGGAAGAGGAAGAGGAAACGAAATGAATTCGTCTTTATTAAGCCCCATGTAGGATGAGCCGTATCGGAATGCTTAGTGGTCGTAGAAACCACTTTTTTTTTACAGATTTTTCTGGGAGATTCCCTTCAAATAAAATAAAATAAAAAAAACCGAAGATAATGGCGAAAAATTTTCATCTGAAGGGGCAAAATTTAAAAAGAGACGGTGAAGAATGAAGGGGGGACTCATTAAATTCCACGAATCGTCGTTTTTTATGTAATTATGTATAGCGGTTAGCAGAATACCCCGGGAAAAAATATGGATGGGGAGGTATTCGGGAGGGTGAGATAGTGGAAGCGGAAGGAAAAGGCGGTGCAATGGAGTGTAAAGAAAGGGAGGGAGGGTGGATTTTATTCAAGGTTGTAATTGGAAGAAGGGGAGGAAGGAGAAGAAAATGTATCCACAAAGATGCTCGGATTCGATTTGATTCACCTGAGAATAGATCGTTTTAATGCGATTCTCGATATTTTTGTATCAGCTTCACTCTGATGCGATACGGAAGCGATTTTCTAGTAATGATATTCGGGATAATGCTTCCGAAAGATGGGAACTCGAAAGAGTGAAATTTCGATGCATCAATCACAATCCATAAGTGATCGAGGCTAAATAAATAAAGGTACGAGCGGATTGGACGCTGGTTTTTGCTCTCCTGTGCTGGTTTATTGACAGAGTACTCGTAAAGGCGGATGAATTATTCAATTCGCTGTTGATCGTATTATTTCCGCATGCACTTGCCATCCGATTATGACTTATTCGTATCTAAAACTTTATTTTGAAATAAATAGGATTAAAACCGACGTTCATGAAATTAATAAAATTAAATGCAGTTTTGTGGAGCATAATTACTAGCTCAAACATGTTCATATTGATCTAACTTATTTCTACATGGGTACAGTGATAACAAATATGTATAAAATATTACATTCACACTTGTCCAGGTGACTGTGCTGTGAATAGTCTTCACTCATGATTTGCTCAAATGAAATGACGTGGAAGGCAAGTGAGCGTGCCCCCAAGTAGAATCAGCGACCGAGAATGCAAAATTTGCGGCAAATAGCCAAGAGTGGCTGACATGCGTTGACTATTCCGTTCAGTATTGTTTCAGGTACTTCATTCTTGCGCTCAATGTCTTCCTCATAACATCACAAAATATTTGAACGACCAGGATATTTTACAGTTTCGTAAATAGATGGAAGTGAAGGAAAGGTAGAAAGGGAAACAAACCGAGGGGTAAAAAGGGTGGTTACCGAACAAGTCAATCTTAATTTAGTCAATTTGTCTTGAGCTAAGCAGATTGAACCCACCGGTGCGCTGTCGTGATGGAAGCGAACATTTTTCTTGATCATTCCGGGGAACTATCCCTGCCATTAATTTTACCAAAGGTGACGCAAAGTATCCTCTTATAAGGGTTTCACCTTTCTCTAGCAAGTCAATAAAATTATCCTCCTCTCACTTGCCCAAAACACTGAGACATTCACCTAACCGGTGCAGATGGGGCGATCTCCGTATTTATCGAATCCGGTTCGCCCTAGCGCTCTCCACTGTTTGGACGGCTCTTTCGCCGTTTCCGATGCGTGGTGATGGAATCCATTACCACGAAATATCGCCATCAATCCGCTGTATTTTTTGACATACATGTAAACGGACGACTGATTCTCTGGCGGGTGAAGCAAACGCGACACCCATTTTCACAAATATTTTTCACATGCAACTATTATTTGAGCACAATGAAAATGACTTGGCTGAACTCCGACAGCCTCCGCATCAACGATGATTGTTCTGCTGAGATTGAATCCTTGAGGAAAAACGGACCGACATGAAGAAATATATGTAGGAGGAATCCTCCGATGGATTTTCTTTGCTGTTTTTCCTTTTCCATTTGTTTAAACATTTTTGGCCACGAGATACACAGGCTAACACCAGGCAACACCATATATTAAACTGCGTGTATATATATATATATATATATATATATATATATATATATATATATATAAATATTTCAGTGTAAATGACATTTTCTCGATAGCTGAAGTGGTTAGAGCATCCGCCCGGCAAGTGGAGAGATCCGGTGTTCAAGTCCCGGTCGAGGAAAATATTTTTACATTAGTGGTCTGCCTGAATCCACCTTCCCCACCTCTACTGTGTTCATCCTTTATGTGTGTTCCTTTCCCCTTTCCTTATCTCTATTTCTATGTGAATGAATATATTTTTATGTATTAGAACTAGGTTATGAAGCTAACTCATTAACCAAATTACCTAGGTATAGCTAGATATGAAACTTTTTTGTTATTTTTCAGCATGCCATACTTTGATTAAACCTGATTCTTAAAAATAAACTGCATCTGAAAAGGTATTTCTTTGAAAAATTAATCTATACATGCTATATTTCTCCGGAAACTCGCAAAGGCAGCCTATAAAGAACACAAACGGACCATAGAAAAGCACTCGAATTCACATTACATGACTCATCTCATATCTTACCACAATACACCTTACATGAGTCAAGTTGAAGACAGTGAAACTCCACCCAGGATACGATAGAGACCAAAGAAAGCGATAGAGACAAGTGCATCAGCGACAGCAGCAGGAACTCGTCTTCCTGGGCTACCGCCATGTACTCTGTGCCCGTAGGCTCGGTGACAACCCTTCCGGAGGTGGCGGCGGAGAACTCGTAATCTCCCGCGCACCCCTTTCCAGTCCCGGGTCATTAGAATGACAACAAAATGCAGTGTTTAACGGTCGATTTCCTTGAGTTAAAATAATAATAATTTTATAATTGTTGATAACATTAAAAAAAGAGTACCCATTTTAAACGAGCTAGAATAATACATTGACATATAACCTAAGCCGAAAAAAAATTATAATTCATCAAACGCTAGGCTAACAGATTGTTTGGTTTGGTTTTAGTTTTCTATTCCAAAATCATTCATGTTGGTACAAAAAAAAACTTATATGCATGAATATTGGGTTACACATTCGTAGTAACATCCATTGTTACGCTCAAATATAAAACTTGTGGATGAACTTTATTAAAAGCGATTGGAAGAAACAATGGAAATTTAGTTTATCCCCCACCAGGTGTCACTATGAAAATACCTAACCAATCCAATTCGCAAAATTCGCGTCGTATCACCTGTAATCAGGTTTTGGGATTTGGATATTAGAAGTAAGTCAATGTAAGTGATGTGGAAAATGCGATTATTCTCTTTCGATTCGCTTATCCTTTGGCTGCGCGAGATGAAGGGTCGGAGAAAAAGAGAGAGGGTGGGGGCAAGGAGAGAGAAAGAGTGAGTAAATCGACTCTCGGAGACCGCTGCAGAAAGCAGAAGGGTGTTCGATGTAAAATGTGACAGACCTGATCTTTCTTTCCCTATCGTTGGGAGATCGAGGGTGCGGGAGGGCGTGGAAGGGAGGGTGCTGACAGGGCGATGGGACAGAGAGCGAAGTAATGTCGAGGAAGGGGGAAGAGAGGAAGAGGGCGGAAGAGGGAGAAAAAAGACTCCGCGTTTACGCGCGTTATAGGGGGGGCGTTGATGGGAGTCTGATGCGGGGGAGGATAGGATGGGAGGGGGCGGGAGAAAGCAGGATCTACGGAAGGAATGGAGTAGGAAGAATTCGTTGGTAGGGGAATTCTGGAAATGGGTTGTGGAAAGGAGGAAGTGACTGTTTATTTTAGAAGAGAAACGGTTCAAAACTTTTACCAAAGTATATAAAAGAAAGAAAAAATTGGAAGGAAATACTTCGGGTTCTCGAGCCAACCTCGTTCCTAAATCGAATAAATTAATAGCTTTTTTCATAAGAACTGTAGACAAAGAGAATTTAACCGTCGAGAGTTAAACTATAAAAGCTCAAGTCTTACCATAAGAGCTCAGTCAGCTGGTAGAAGTTTTTCTTTTTGATTCTTTCAGCCCTGGAACTGAATTTTTCATCTGCGATTACATTGATTTTACATTTACATTGACAAATGCATTGATTGTCAATATTTACAGCTAGCTTTTGCAAACAATGTTTTAAATTATATTTGAGGATAAATTAAAGTTAAATATTGAGCATAAATAATCTTGATATTATTAAATCATAAAAGAAAGACTTCTATTCACGGGTTTTTCATTAATTTTATTGGATAAAATGTATTGTTTGTAGATTTAACGTGAATGAACAAATTATATTTTAAAAATAATGAATGCTCACAAAATAATAAAATTGAAATAATTTACAATGTCAGAAACGAAATGTTTGATTTATCCAATCACATGCAATAGCCATCATCATCAGTATTTTCAATCCTAGGATTGGTTAATTGCAGCCCTCTATTCGCCTCTATTTAATGTCAATTCCCTCAATCCCTGATACCTTTTCTGTAATACGTCTTTCTTAATTTGTCCTATGTACGTGTCTCTTGGTCTTCCTCTTGTGATCTTTCCTTCTATTATATTCTTAATCAATCCATTGTGCCTCAATGTGTGTCCAATCCATCTATTTCTTCTTTGCCGTAGAGTTCTCCATATAGTTCTATCAATATTGTTCTAGCAATAGTGCCGGTGGTTAAATATTTTCTGCTGACAGCTTAGTAGTGCACAGCCTCATCTATTTTATCAATAGTAATTTCCATAAACTTCCTCAATTTAGTAATTTTAATGAATAAATATGGTTAAGTGACTTGTAAGCTAACTGGAACTTTGCCGCATAATGTAATGATAAATGACTGAAGTGAATTTTATGTAATCTACTCTGTATGGTATTTTTTTAATTCCATTAAAAGTGGTCATTGCCTTGGTCATGCACATCACAAGCTGGATGAATGAAATAAACCCACCCATGAGTAAAAATACCTTACTGATGATCATTTTATTATAAAATCAGGCATTTTTGGTAGACGAGGAAATATCAAGACAAAGAACAATTACACTAAGCAGCGATACAGGCATCATTGAAAGAGAAACAGGGTACATGTAAACGTAAATTTATACCCGCTTAAAATAAAATTTAAATACCCGCTTGTTTAACTATTAACTTCAAAGGAAACGATTGAGTTCGTTTGTCCTGTGATCATCTTTGAGTTCAGCATAAATATATTGCACATTTACATACTTCATCAACTCAAACATATACTCGTAGAATTATTACTGAATGGCATGATAGATTTACTATTTGGCAGAAATAGCGTATTTTAGCATACATATTTAGTTATCGACATTAACGGCTGTTTTCGAATATTACCTATAATAGCAAAAAGCTACACAATAGCTGAAATACATTAAGTGCATAATATTTTCGTTAAGTTAATCGAAATTCGGTCGCTATATTTTTATAGGGTGTAGTGCTCGCTCGTTAGATAAGACTACTTTTATAGGGTCGCAGCAACGCTGCCATTAAAAACCGACTGAGAATACCAGATGTGGGGTCCTCCGTTGTTATTTGACATAAAAAGTGATAACGCCTAGGCGTTGAAACTAGTAGTACGAAAATAAAGAAGTATAAAAATACATTGTGTTTTTCATTTAATGATCATGGCTTCTTTTGTTAAATATATATATTGATTGATTGATCTACCAAGTGAATTTAGTTAAATCGACCGATTTCTACGTGATCTCAGCCTCTCTAAAAAAATACGCTTACATCTGTATTTTTAGAGTGAAACAAGTCAGTAAACCAGGAACAGGATCAATGGATCTTTAAACCAGCTGGCGTGTCAAGTACGAAGTTCACTGCTCCCAATCAGCAAACTGTTAAGAAAGTGCAGTCTGTTCGCATTCCGTATAATTCTGACTCCAACGATAATGCTGGGTAATTCATACATAATTACGAGCTGTTTAGAATTTCTCCCCTTGGCGTCACGACTGTCGCTCATCCAAGCATGTTTTCCGCCTATGCCAGACGCGAGAGAGCAACGCTTATTAAACACACTGTCAACGATCAGTGATGTGCCTTTTTGTGCTCTCCTCCAATGTTTCACGTTACTTTGTTGGTTCCGTTTAGTCATCTCATAGTCTGATTACAGTCACTTAGAAATTTCATGTATTAAAAAATCAATGTCATGATTCTCGATGCCATTAAAACCCTTAAAGAAATCATCCTAGTACTCTGCAGCTCATTGGCAATAATAGACAGATGGGACACAAGTTCACCAATCTGAAGACCACAGACATGACTGGAGGGGAACCTCTCTAGTGACTCCGCCTATGTAAATATCCTGACAATATTTGTAAATTGACAATATCGGTTAAAAGCAGATAAAGCGACAAATGGAAAAATGTCTCGATTTGGGAATAAGAAAACACAATCCGCAGGTGAATTATTGATATTTGGTACAGTTTTCTAATCCTGATATCAAATTCACAGCGCATGAATCCAATATTACGTGTATTACGGCACGTACAGTGAAATTTAGTCCACTTACCGTAGGGTGGCTATGGAAGATCTCTAAAAATGATTATGCTTCACTTCAACATATGGAATTTCCAATGTTGCCCCACGTTACCTTTTAGTAGTAGTAGTTTTTATGGGAGGCCACCGACAGATAAGGTCATTTGCACCATTAGAGATGGATGGGAAAGGAAGGGTGGGAAGAAACCCGGCGTCGGCATTAGCCAACTCTTGTCGAAAGGCGCCAAGGGGTCCGCAGTTTAATGTCCCATCCGACGGACGTCATAATCACTCAAAGTGCTCCCCACAAAGAACCTCAAATAGGAATCGGGATACCCCTGAAAAATATTTGTCTCCAGGATTTGAACACTGGTCCTCTCGGTGGAAAGCCTGTACGTTATCCACCGCACCAACCAATCCCCATGTTATCTTTTTATTCATATCTTTAACCAATAGCTTGCATTAACTCTTTGATTCAGTAGAGGGACTTAGCTAGAGAAAAAGACGAACCTTGTACACCTTCTGGTCTCATTTCCACAGGGCCATTAATTAAACTATATTTATATTCATTAGACCTTGTCTCCGTGATTCTAGCGCGAATGATGAGAAACACATAATGCATAATTAATTCTCGTACAATACGCAATCGTCCCAACAGTGTTTTTAAGGAATGCAGTGGACTGCAAAATTGAGCACTGTGAACGTGTCAGTGGTCCTCTCCGGGGTAAATGAGATGAGAATGGGGGAAGGCGGGGTTTGGTTGGGGTGGGAAACGGAAGGACGGAATGGAGTCATAGTCTTGAGTGGAGGGGCGGGGTTGATGGGGGGGGAGGAACAGTCGTCGCGTGCGTCGCATCCCTGAGAGGGGGATAATGAGGGGGCGGCGTCGGGGGATGAAAGGATTGAAGGGGCTGGGGAGACTCACCCTCACAGAGGCACCACTCTCTCCCCAATATTTCCCCCTTCCTCAATCCCCTCCATTCGAGGCTTTCGAGTTTTCAGGGTTTTGAGAGAAAAGAGAAGAGGAGAGGGAGGAAGATAAAGAGAACGGGAGAGGGAGGAAGCGACCAGAAGAGGGAAAAAGGAAAGTTTTGCGGCCCTTTGACAAAGCCCTGTCCAAAAGACTACTTTCGCTCAATGGTCTGGCGAGAACAAAGGATACTATTGGACATCTATGCTGCACACAGACGTCAGAAGAGTGAGAAAGGGGCACTCATTGAAGCTGCTTCTAGATAATTAGTGTAGTCTTCCATAAAATCATTCAATATATTTCATAGAGTAGATTTTAGACGACCAAATATTAGAGCTTGTTAAACAACATATAAATATTTTTAATCATAAATATGAAATACTCTAACGTCCAAATTGTGTATTACAACGGGAAAGCAGGAATAGGCCAGGATTATTTAAGCTTACATTGAAACTTTCATAACATTCCTAAGAAAGACACAAACTCGCCAAAATTAGCAAGGAAGACTGAATCTGTGCATGGTATACCGACCGAAGCAGAAGACTAGACAAGAGAGGTAGAGCGAGGAAGAGATAAGAAGGGAAGTAATAGGATATTTGAAGGAATTCCTTGTGGCTGGAGAGGGAAATTGTCACCCTTTGAAGCAGTCGGAATGCTTTTCGCAATAGGACGGAGGGACCGCAGTGTTTCTGGGAAGGACGGGCAGGAGATCAAGGAGAGAAAGCGGAGTGGCAAGACGATTTCCATTCTTATTTCTTAAGCGCTCACTTTCCGTTGCCGTCGTTTTACTGCCCGCCTCTCTCTCTTCCCTTCCCCGTTCAAATTCCCTCAAAATACTACCAGGGGACTCTTTGATTGCGAGTGTATATACTCCTCCGACTATGACTGACACGATATCACCTCCAGCATGGCGACTTCGACTTGGAAATGTCTTTAAAGAGCAGCTATTTATGAAGATTTTGCCTCCGAAAGGACCACAGAAATAACAGAGAAATAAAAATGGGAGAGAGATTGGCGAAAGAGAGAGTAAAGTAGAAAAGTTGTCTGGGAGAGAGTGATAAGAGGCAGGTGCGGTACACAAAGCTTGGACCAATTTCTAATTATTTATTGTCCTTCATTGTTGAGGCTGAATAATAATTCTAATCAGAAGATATAAACAATCACAAATCTTTTTTCAAATACGAGTGCAGGTAGATTTTAAAACGTTTAAAATGGAAATTCCAGACCACTCAAGGCACGAAGGTGTGAACGACTGCGTAAAAACAAATAAGAATAGATAGAGAGAGGGCATTAGTTCACTTTGGAATGAAACAAAATGCCTAGCTATTTAAAAAAATATTTATATGGATAGAACCCGTTTTTTGCGCCATCACCAAGTGGAGGACATTTTAATTCGAAGCCATGGTAAGTCAAATAAATATTGTGTGGAATGAGTGCGTATTTTTGTTCCAAATCAACATGAATATATGTCATACACTTGAAATGACGAATTTTTTAATCAACTTGCTCTGGGAAAAATACCCCCTATGAGCGTTCTCAAAGTTAATGAAGTGAGCATGACTTACAAACACTTGGAAGGGTTACAACATTTAGATCCGAAAACAAATAGAAAAACACAAATAAAGAAATACCAATGCAAATCATGATGAGGAAGAGAGAGAGATAGAGAATAGAACAACATGTAGAATTGTGATAACCAGGAAATTTAAAAAGAAACAGCAGAAAATGTTGGCTACTTAAAAATCAGAGCAGCTATGTTGTTTCAAAATAAGGAAATGTTTGTGAAAATTTCAAAACATAAGTAAGAAAACAGATATTATTCTTGACAGATTACCTAGAATTGGATGAAGTAGGTGTAAGATGGAAAATGTGAGGTGGACTGAAAGGAAAACAAACGAGGAAGAGCTATGCATGGTGGGGGAGATGAAGACTGTGATAGAGGGGAGGATGTTAGGCAAGTGAGGAAAGGGAAGGATGAAAGTGTACAGAATTGCAGAGGGGATTATCGATTTTTGTTAATGACAGGTTATGCTTTGTTAAGAGAGACAAGGGAACTGCCGCTGTACCGTTTAGCATCTAGTGTCCTTCCAAAACCTATCTTAACCGGTAGATACCGATAATGATAAAGTAGGTGTACGAGTTTATCGAAATAGGTATTACAGTGAAGGCGATACACACAGTTTCAAATTTAAGTTGTTTATTCTGTAATGTAACAAAATAAAGGAATCGAGAGGGAATCGGAGGATTGCGAGTGATTTTCATTTTCTAAGGTTTTTTTCACATATTTGTAACAGTACGACTTGCAATAATTATGATGTATTATTAAAGAATGCACAAATGTGATTTTAAAATGTTTTATCTTAATTCTTACACCTACTTCGTTTTGCACCTACTTCATCAAAATAAACATCTCCGATGGAGATGTTTATTTTTTATGAAGATGTTTATTTTACCCCTTTTGAATGAATGAATCGATTTTTTTCAAAGGAAGGCGTTTCCCGAAAAAATGGTTTCCATGGATTTTGAAGTGACTAATGCAGAAAATTGCAATATGTCCTCTAGCAACCAAAGTGGGGCTCAATCACGCTATCGTCAAGCTGCGTGCCCACGGGGAAAAGTGACCGGCCGCCTCCAAATGCAGGACCGGCCATTCTTTTAGCCGGGGGCCGCAGTCCGCATATCCGTTCCTTTCATCAGGAGTCTAATTCTGCCCTACTTTTTAACCACAATCCCTTTATCAAATGAGCAAACGGTATCGGACGAGTATAATATGGTTATATTTGAGATGGCTTGAACACTGGATGTTCTTCGGTGAACATTAAGAGACATTAAATCGTAGGCAGAAAAAAGAATTAATGCTATCCAAAAGTGGTGCGAGACTTAAGAGCTAGAATTGACTTTGAAAAAAAAAAGTTTCGATAAGTTTTTGGAGGATGAGTATTTTAAAACATTCAAAGCATAAAGAAAACCAACATAACAAACGTAGAATCGTATAAAATATTTTTTTACGACAACTAAATATGTCCCGGGGAAAACACATTCGCAAACTTTACGGAATACCAAATATAAAAAGTTAGGATGCACAAAAATAATGGTTGGGAAATGAAATGAGAGGACAAAAGAACTTTTTTATATTACATTAGTTAGATTTCACCTAGAGTATGCAGGGAGTGAGTACATGGGATCCTCACGAGGTAGACTTAGATTTAGAACTAGATCGAGTGCATCTAGCTGCAATTGTATCTAGGTTTATGGAAAGTTTTTGTGAACAACGTAGCTGTGTCACGACACTTGGAAGAATTAGGATGGGTGCCACTAGTTGACCGTAAGTTGGAAAACTGAATAATTCTACTGTGAAAATTAGTAGAAGGTCACTTATCCGAGGATATTACGGAATAAATGCAGGTCCCGACTTACTACGGTAATTAGATCACATACGGAAAAAAATAGGGTAGAATGTATGGATAACAATTTTTGTAATTTTCCTCGTACAATTAGAGATAAAAATAGATATGATCTCAGTTGCAAAGGACAGAATGACATTGGCAATGTATATTTTGCTGATATCCTGCATGAATTTTAAAAAGATCCACTTTTACGACATTATGCCTGCATGATGTGAATATTACTTTTGTTCCCGAATATTTTTTACATTCTGGGTTCTTTCGATGTGACTAACTTCGTTCCAGTGTATGATCAAACTAATATCTGTGTAGAGATTGTGCAAGTTCACTGGCTCACTCGAAGGTGGAGAAAAATTAAAGTATGCGCATTAAGCTGTGTCCTTCCACTGTGCACAGTGGTGCCACCATGTGCGCGGGAAATTCCAGGTTGGTTAATTTTTGGAAAGACTTCATATTCCTCTAAGAGCATGTAGGTTAACATTCTACATCGCATTTACATGATTACACCTCGCAGAGAGGCTAACCTAAGAGCTATTATTGTAATTCTCATTAAAAATGATTAGAGTAATGATATAAAAGTATCCCTTTTACAAACCTATGGTAATTGTTTACTTGTACATGTATCCTTCATGAAATGTAGAATGGTTCAATTTAATCTAGTATCTCTAACATCTACATCTGCATAATTCCCCGCAAGCCCCCGTGGGGGCGTGTGGCGGTGATTCCAAGTCACCACCTGCTAAGCAGAATTAAACCACATGCAAAACAAATCATGTTACCTCTACACAAATATTAGTTTGATCATGCACTCAATAAATTTTGATCACGCGAAAGAAAGTACTTACATTCAACAATATTCAATATCAGAATACGCATATTGAAATGAAAGAGTTTCCTTTGTAATTCCGCACACTTTATTTAACAAACACGTCCCAAGTTTCGGCGTTGAACGTCATAATCAAATATAATGACGTTCATAATCAGATATGATGACCTGATGATATGTATATAAATACTTACAATCCTAATTATTTCCTACGCGATTGCTGTCATATCTATTTTGATCTCTAATGGGACGAGGAAAAACGACATTTTAAATCTATTCGTTCTAAAATAAATCTCCCTAGGTAAAAAAATACACAAGCTTGTAAATTCAGCCCTTCGAATTCCAAACCAGGGAAATCACGTGAATGATACCACTTAACTTTTACTAAGCACTAAAAGCAACTATGGGTACAAAATAATTTAATTAAAAGTAAAATTAATTAATTTTAAAGTGTAGGCTAATGTGTTTTCCTATCGGCAACAATACCAGTAGTGAGCTGGGGGAAAGTTGTCGAATATCAGACAATCTGTTCAGTTCACAATCAGGTGCTGGATTCGCTTTACTTTTATCCGACGCAAAGTAGACATTATTTTTAAGTACACATATTGCTGACACGACGCCTAATGAAGACAGCAACCGAAGCAGGGAAACAAGGGAGCAATATACAAACTTTACACGGGACTCTTTAATTTGAAATCGCCCATTGTTCAAGCAGATTCCGTCGCTTTGCAGGATTCCTGGGTATTTCCTTTTCACGTTTTTCCGACAGGATTTCCGACCGAAACGGAACGACTGTGTGTGATCAAACCGAAGCAGGAAGCGCCATCACCGGCGAGTGCCCGAATGGGACAGTATGAACAAAGGAAATGCGAAGGCGACCAGAGGTGATTAAAAATTTAAAGGTAACGCATAATTCTTTATCGTCTGGTCATATTATTGAGAAGAGAATATGTAATCACGAAAGCACTTTGAAGTAACAATAAAGGATAACATTTGGGCATATTCAAAACTCCAAAAATGAGGTTACATTTAATGGTAAAAATATAATTATATTGAGAACAAACAAAAAAATTAAATGAATGTAATAATTGAATACATTCACACGTTATGCTTCAAGTTTGACGTAAATATTAACGAAATATTTTTAAGATAAATACATCCGACATTAATAGATATCTACCAAACTGAAATAGAACAATGCCAAACTTTGAGAGGACGAAAAACATTAAGGTACATTTTGGCACGGCATCGAATTGATTTTCTATAAACGAAAATTAGTCTCGAGACTTAGGGGATTATCTCATCGTCCATTTTTTTTATAACTACGCAAATTTTAATAAAAAAATCTTATTTACCTGAATATTTGAAGACAGTCTTAGGCGTTACTTGGTGGAAGTCTTTTATACTGGGCGTATATAAAGGAAGACTAAGTTGGCAGATTTATCTGGAATAAAAAAAAATTACTTTTTAAAATGGTTATGGTCTACTGCTATTGATTGAAATAAAAAACTCATGAAAGCCATTGGTACTTAGAATTCAATCTTAGCAATCTTGTTTGCTGTGGAAAAGTTTAATTAAATGTTTCAATAGCTCTACGTTTTAAAAATGTGATTGCATTGGAAAAATATACATATTCCACCTTAAATCTATGTAATCAAAGAGATATCCTAGCTTCTGGAGAACTTCAGAACAAATAACCTAATATTCTTTCAAACTAATTATTCGTTAACCATTTACCTGAATAATTTTACGAGACTCTTTTGAAAAACCGAAGGCCATAAAAAGAAAGAGTGCTTTACCATATTTTTGGGCAGATGGCAGAAGCCAAAAGTAGTTGAGATCAATAAAGTTAAGTATCTCAAAAATTGAAAACTAATTTTTTGTACCTTTGTCACGGTAAATTAAAAGTTCAGGGTAGAAATGAATATAAATGTTACCTTCATAAACATTACAACGTAAGATATTTTATCGTCTTATAAGTACACATTTTCAGCATCCATATTTTATTCCACACTCATAGCTGTGTTACAAATTACTTTTTTAGTTGGCTTAATAATTAAATATTATATATAAATATAAATAATTAAATAAAAAAATAATAAATGAAAAGGGTAACGAAATCAAATTATCTATCGATGCACTTATATAAAATTTTTAAACTATATCATTTAATCTTACTAAAGTGAGAATATGCTGCCCTTTTATCTTGCTCACATTATGAGAATTCGCCCAAACAGCTGTCTTTTCATGGGACTCTAATTAAATTACTCCCTTCATAATTTTCGGCATATTTCGTACAACCAAAGTAAAATCACTGAAAATAAGTTAATGTTAAATCAAAAACTCGATTCCTATGATTTTTGGATGAATTTTGTGAGTATTGGATGAATTCGGATATAGAGCCACTAGTCCACCGTAGGTTGAACTACACATTTAACTTTCTACGTAAATTTGAGGTCCCATGTCCCGAGGATGTTAAAGACATATTACAGGCCACGACTTACTACAGTTGATCACGTACGTAAAATCAGGGAGATAGAATGTAGAACAGATAGATTAAAAATATCGTTATTTTTCTCGTATCCATAGAGATAAAAATAGGATGACCGCAGGCGACAAGTAGACAATTTATTTATTTACATATATACAAGGATGGTCAGAAAAGTTCCCGACCTAACAAAGATACAAGCCATTTTTTCTGAAATTTTTTAGCTATTGAATAATCCTGTTATTTAATATTCATGAATGTAAGCATATTCATCTTGTGAATAATAATGTTCCAGTGGATGAACGAATGCAGATCTGTGTTAATGTGCAATGGTTGTGCATGTATGGACAGTGATCTAAGACTCCCCGCCACACGCCCTACGGTGCCTTACGGTATACATATTATGTATATTTCGATTTAATTATTCATAAGTACACCTGTCAAAGAACGTACCTTTCCGGAAACCCAAACGGTGTACGGGCCCCTCTTGGCATTCGGCTCGTAGCAATGAGAACGAGAGAGAAAGGGGGAGGAGAGAAAGCGAGAGTCCTTATTTCGCAGTCAAGGGGGCACTCAGGCTTAGCCGCGGTCCGGCATTAAATTAAGATCATCATCGTCGGGGCGATCTCACCGCGCAAGTTGCTCCCAGAGAATGGTCGCCTCAGACGGGTGGAAGGGTTCTTCTGATCCGGTTATCGGGCAATCGGGAATCGCCCCATTTACCATCTTACTTTTGCAGATCTTTGGCGTGCCTTACAGACGGCGCTCAAGCCCATTTCCACTCACTCTAACTCCCCTTCCTCCTTCCCACTTATCTCTCCATGCTCCTTCCTCACTTCTGCGCGGCTGCAAAAAATGCTACTTTTCCGAGGGTTGCGCCGGAAAAGGGAACGGTCCTCTCGGAATCCTTACACCCCATAACCTACGATTTGAGATTAAGACGTTCTTCTCTGCCTGCTTGGCGCGGACCTCAAGTTTAAAGATATTGCATTTTGCAAAGATAATTTAAGGGCATCAGTCTCTAAATTTACATGGATGTAGTAGGCACTCAACGCAAATTAAATAAGACCCCATTACGTTTTTTCATGAAAACCCGGAAGTCGGAGGGTGATCAGAATAAGTACGAATAAGTGAAAGAGATTGGATAATTAATTTGAATAAATTAATAATCCGAAATAAAAGATATCCAACTAACCAAATTTACCATCCAAATTAACCACAAAGTTATTTCAGCGATCAAATTCCACTAACACGAATTGGGGGATTTACTGCTAATAAATACGTATTTTGTCAACAAAATGATCATGAAAATCATGGATCCACAGTCGTACCTGAATACAAATATTTGTAAAATATAAAAAAAACCATAAACACAGTAATCAACCCGAAGGTCGGTTTAGTAGGTGATGGTAGGGCTCACCCATGTACCAAGCTGTGTGAATATACACATCAGGGTAGGGGGGGCAGTTCCTTTCCCAGGAAGACCTGGTACCCGAAAAATCAACTAGCTTGAGTGGAGTGCAAGTGCCTTGCCCGGGAATCGAACCCGGGACCCTCCGGTCAGTAGTCCAACGCTCTACCCACTAGACCACCGCGACCCGCTTGTAAAATATATGCGTGTGTAAATATATTAATAAATAATAATAAGAATGAAAAATTGTTCCTCCTGTTGTGAAATAAAATGACACGGGTTGCGCCAGAATACAACTATTTTTGAAATATTTTTATTATTTCAAATCAACGCTACAAAAATCCAAAAATGCGTTATGATGTATCATGTTCATACGATAGAAATTTAAAATTAATAATTGTGATGTTTAGTTGGAAACCCTAATCCACGGAATATAAGACTTTCCTCCACAGCGATATCTCCAATGGTAAAAGGTTGAGTCAAGTGAAAACCTAAAAACTGTGCTACAATTCCGAAACATCGTGCCAGCGCCAATTTTTGTTTCTCAATATTATGGCCATGGCTTGATGAGTGATCTACAGCTGACAGCATAGTATCAGAACGCAAAAGTATGGCGCAACAGTAGTTTAAAATTGTCCGTTACACTTTCCACATGCACCATAGAGAAACAGTGACCTCTCATTCGTTTTTTTAGTAGTAGGAGGGACGAAAAATGTCTAAATTTATCGATGAACGAACGTTCAAAATGGTTATGCACATATTTCACATAAGTAATGACGCCTGAATTTATAGTATAGTATTTATATTGTATAAGTATTTATAGAGTATAAGTATAGTATAAGTATTTAATTGGTATAAGTATAGTGTAATTATATAACGTGTAGTATAAATGCTTAAACAGTGTCTGTTTCGTATCCTCTCTACCAAGGCAGGTACACTCCGTGTTGTGACGTCAGAGACTTCAAAAACAGTTAAAGCTTATGTTTTTCTGAAAGTATCCATGTACTTCCAAAGCGGTGAAATACTTTAATTGTACGCCAAGAGGGTTGACTACGTATGAAAATTGTATGAGTGAAAACCTTTATTAATATTCACGAAATTAGAAGATGAAAAGTATTTAAGTTTTTTAGATTTTTTATTTGACTCACCCCCGTATGTAAAAGTTCTTAGACGAGGCAATTTCAAACAAGACGGAGAAAGTAAGTTTCAAGATGTGCCCTTCTCGCGTGAATCGAGTGAATGTTAACAAGGAATCCCCGATTGCCGCTTAAAATTCTCCGAAGCACCTGCGGGACAACAAATACAATGCAGCCAGCCCTCTTGAGTCAGAACTCACTCCACATCCCTTCCGACGCACGATTCTTCCGCGGGTGTGCCTCCGAGCGCTCTTATTCGCTCGGACTGCGAATTCCGTCCGCCCCGCACGTACATTGCTTCCCCCCACCCACTCACCCCGCGACGAAGAAACGAAACAAAGAAAAAAGGGAAAGTCAAAGACGCGTTCCCATGAGAGAGCGTGGAGTCAAAATACCAAGCCCCGCCCTTTCGCAGGGCCCTCCTATTTCTACAACCCATGCCGCTACCACTCTCTTGAGTCCCCGTGGTGCCGTAAAATCTAGGGACCGAAACGAACTGGCAGCGGCCAACGAGGCCCAATGGGGCTGCTAGAGTGGAATTGACGTATCAAAATCACCATTTGCCGTAGCACGTACGCAGCAAGCTAAAATTCGAGCAAGGTACGACCGAGGTTTTGCTGACATTTGCTGAAAAACAAGACAATGCACATAATAATACGAGAGCTGACGAAGGATTGAGTGACCGTGGGTACTGGAAACACATATCAATTCCACTGGCAAGGTATACAAAAACCAACACGTTTATTTTCCCTAATAATTAAACCCTGTTTCATCTTGGCTGATCAGTACATTGAGTAATAAATTATCCGTTATTGTTTGCTTGATGATATAGTTGTCTATTTTATGCGTAATAGTATTTAGTAACTGTTTGATAATATACAAGTAAGATATAAAAATATCACAAGCTTGAGGAATGATATGAGTTCTGACGTTTTAGAAATTATGGCAGTTTCAGTGAGCATATCATCAAAATAAATTTTTCTCTTTTGATACACGCAGAAAATGCGAAACTCTCGAAAATTTACTGCAAAACACAAATTTGTTTGTGCGACAAGTGTTTTGTTGGGAAAAGAAGTTTCCGGTCATAAGTACAAAAAATATACGTAAGCTTCTGTTTGCGGAGCATAGAACAGACCATGTAGACTTTCCTTCCCGTTTTCTTCTCCTAGTTTCCGAGCAATGACCACAATCTAAAAATCATAAAAGCTTGTATTTTCATGTTAATTTAAAAACCTCTAACAATGAATTGCTAACCCACAGATAGAAAGATAAAGATTCCGGCCATCACAGTCAGATATATAGAGTTTAAAACAATATAATGACAAAACCACAGTTGTCAACACGAAGGTCGGTTTCATAAGATGAGGGAAGAACTCACTTAGCAATATGCCCAGGTTTGAGGGATCCGTGCCGCTTGTTTCTCGGATAGATCTGGTACCCGAAAATTCGCACAGCTTGAATGCCCAGAGGCATGCTGGAGGATCGAACCCGGTCCTTCCGGTTATTAGTTCAACGGTCTATCCTCTGGACTACCAAACACTCGAAAGAATTCTTGTTGCGTAAAATTTAAACAATTGCGTTCATCCTCTTCCCTTTTCTAAATCAATTGT
The DNA here is from genome assembly GCA_037158775.1 of Hetaerina titia. Taxonomy (NCBI): domain Eukaryota; kingdom Metazoa; phylum Arthropoda; class Insecta; order Odonata; family Calopterygidae; genus Hetaerina; species Hetaerina titia. The sequence goes on along the minus strand of CM073773.1, from coordinate 97,483,626 downwards.
AACATGCTGCTGCCTATATTTTTAGCAAAAGAGTTTGGGAGAAATAGGGTCTCCCTGCTTTCTATAGGTATTCTAAGACTGAGTTTCAATACCTAATTGAACAAAAATCGATTATTATTATTCGAATAAATTTTCACAAAACTATTTGCTAAATTAGATTTGAGCACCATCTGCAGTCAAAAGTATTACTTCGTGTGCCCGAGTGAACGGATTTTTTTTACCACACCGGCGCAATTGAACCAAAATTCAATTAAATATTTTCAATTTACTCGCTAGATTAAAAGAATGATCTAAATGTCGAGTAACAACGATGTAATTTGAATTTAAATGAAGTAGATTGAAGGTCATTGCTGAGTTAATTCGTTCTCCCAGAGCATAAAAATGTTACATGAAAGTATGGATTGTGAAAGCTAGCATCAAATTCGACGCCACATTTAGCCTTAGGACACTTGCGGTCAACGTTATAAATTTGATAATATTATTGAATCTGACAGAGTACAGCATGATCTCGTTTATTTTGTTCCATGCGAGACTAATGATTTTAGAGTGAATCCGGGTGTGATGCCAAAGATATGAAAATACCGTTAAGCCAATTTAGGGGTCGCGATATTAGTTAACCGTACTTTGCAATAAATACAATTTTTACTAGAGGCAAAATGTGATCGTCGAGCCTTTGGTAGAGCCAGGCGAAAATATGACTCAATGATTCTGATATTCATTTAATACCGCAATGTGATATCAAGTTTCCGGACAATGCGGTACTACGTTGGTGTTCAACGGGTTAGGGTAGGAATTGAATGCACAAATCCTAAAATATTGTATAAAAATTCTGCATCCATCTTTCCTGCATCCTTTTCATTTCTCCCAATAATTGCCTTTACTCCCCCATCATGCCTAGCACTTCCTCGTTTGTGCTTATTTTAGCACACTTCACCTTTGTAATCCTTCTCCAAACCCAAATTTCAAAAGCCTCCAATCTACTTCTAAATATAGGCTTCAAATACCATGTTTCTGCGCCGTTCTACGCTTCATATCAAATATTTAATAAGCCTTTTCTGAACATCCTTACTCAACGTCCCTGTCATCAATTCCTTACTACTTGAGAACGCTTCTTTGCCCAAAGCAATTCTTCAACTTATGCCGATCTTTCTAATCGTTCATAATCCATGGTTTCCTCGTCATTTTCTTATTTAGGATTCCTATAGTTTTCATATTTTTCTTAATTACGGGTTGTGTCTTAACACCTCCCGCCACACGCCCTTGCGGCGGCTTTCGGGGTATTAAGTAGATGTAGATGTGATATGCAATATACTTGTGCAATACTTGTACTACTCTGGTGTTAAACTATGGGATTTTATACGTTATCCCCCATTAATATCTTCAGATATATAAACTGTTTTTGCGATACGCGATATACATCATAAGTGCGATATTTCAATTCGAAAATCGCACATCTTTAGCCGCAGGCATTACACCCACTGTAGCCTCGCACAAAACTCTCTCGAGCAGCCGTCTGTCCGCAGTGATAAAGTAGGTATTAGCGTGGGGAGGAGTGTTCAAGAGGAGAGGACATATAAAGAAGTTCTCCGGAGGACGTCGGGAGGCCGAGTTCGCACGTCCCCGGAAGAGCGGCTCCTCCCTCCGGACGAAGTCCTCCACCCACACCCTTATGGTCTTATCGCGTCCCGCCTGCTCCTCTGCCCCCCACTACTCCACCCGGTGCGCGTAAACCCCCCCTCCCCACCTTCCACGGCCGGCATTACTCTCTCCGCAGTTCCGTCCCCTCCCCCCCTCACATCGCTGCGAAAGCCGAGGGATCTCGGACAGGGATTTCGCTTGGACAGTTTATCCTCCCGTTCCCTGCGTGTGTCTCCTTTTCTTCTGGTGTTTTTTTGGAGCCAAGGGGAGTGGGAAGTGGGGTCTTGCGCGGTAAATTACGATCGCCGCCCTCGGAATGACGGAGGCGGGAGGCATAGGGGTAGGGGCGTGGGTCCGCGACAAATCCGGATAAGTTAAGTTAGGGAATACCGTAAGTCGTCGTCCTCGGAGTCTATCGCCGTCCCGGTCCGTACCTACTAACCTCTCTTAAAGTCTGTGGGCAGCAGTCGGTGGCACGCTGCGAATAGGGCAAGGTTGAAAAACGTTGGCGACATTGCATTCATGTGGCTGGTGGGCACTCAAAAAGAGGCCTCTCTCTTAAGAGCGTCGTAAAAACTACCGTAGCTTAATGAAGACATTGAATCACGAACCTTGACAAAATTGTCTGCCCGCCAGTGACTGCCTATAGACTTGGAAATAACAGTTATCCCGTGATTCAGGAAAGGTTTCTTCCGCGTTCACGTCCGATGCGACGACGTCATTCGGTTGCCCACTTGGGGAGGACCACAGAGGAGAGCGACCTGAAAATTCTCGCACATCTAGGACACCGTTTCTTTCCAAACAGGTCCATTTCAAACCCAGGGCCCTCAGGGAAGACAGAAAACACTAGAGTTTGAGGGGTACGGATGGAAGGTCTTAGTAAATTTGCCCCACTTGGAGCCCAAATTGCCTGTGAAATGTGGATTTCAAACTACTCTGATTTTAGTCCCAAGGCCAAATTTTAAGAACTTTCAAAATCATTCACTGCGTGATGCAGGCGAGTATGGCAGAGAGGTGCTACTGCACTATTCATTATAATATCATCATAATAATAATCATTGATAATTATCAATCGTAGACTCCCGAGTGAGTAAATTACGGCTGACACACAGATTTTCAGCTTCATTTATTTATTTAACAAAGCAGCCAAAAACGGCACCAAAGTTTTACCTTGGCTGACAGGAAATACTTAAAATATACATTGAGAAAAAGAAAGGGTAAAAGCAATAATCAATAGTGAAGAATTGACAAAATAAACGTCGAGAACAGCTATAAGATAGCAGGAGCACATATGCGAGCAGAGAGGGCTAAGTTAGTATCTGGCGTTTAAGGAAGGAGGTGCAAACGGTGAGTGAGGAATAGAGGTCCAGGGAAGGATACTGGATGCTTAGGGAATTAAATGTAGTGGTGGATCGAGAGACGGAAATTTGGAATCTGCATCAGACTCAAGCTACCCGTTGGTCGAGACAAACGTGGCCCAGGTCGAGGCTTTTGGAGGGAGTAATCTTATTTAGGGAGGTTCAAGGAGGGAGGGAAAGAACGACGTCAGAATGCCTCCTGTGGAGCGGAACTAATGAATCCTCATTTTAACATCCAAAACCAAAGCCATTCTCCGTGTCCCGAGCGCGGTATCCCAAAAGAGATTTGAATGGCAATAAAAATTGCCTCAATGACGGGCTTAGAAGCTGGGCCCTTTTGCTTTGGAGTGAGTCAGTAAATACCCGGCGAACCAACTTAGTCCCCAGCGAACTAAAAGCGAACCTGAAACGAAAACCTTTGCCGCTCTTTTATGCCTTCACCCCGCCCCAATACCTTTGCCATCTCCTCGATTCTGGGAATAACGCCACCACTTACACTTCCCCTTTACACACACATATACACGTATATAAACGTTATCTGTGGGTGAGTATGTATAAATGAACCCAATGGAATTTCAGTTTTTTTCACCCTCAAAGGATATAGTTTTTGGCTTTGTCTTCCGTCACATTTCCCGCTAGAAGTTTCCATTAGGACCGCCCTTGAGGGAAAAAAATTACTCGGACTTTCCTTCCTCTTCCTTCATCCCTCAAACCCTTCTCTCCTCGTCTACCCATTCGTTTTCCTTTACCCTATTTTCTTTCGACGAAGGACGACTATCGGAAATTTAAATTAGTTTCCATGAGAGCGTATAGAGGTCCATTATGATAAAATAAATACGTTTTCAATAATTTTTTTTCGATTGATACTTTTTCGGTTAGTTAGTTTCAAACCTCCAGAGGTCGCCTTTTTAGGAAGGTGTCGATATTATTGGGTCCTTAACGCACGGAGAAGTTCGATATCTGGACGATTTTGTTGGTCTTACTTCCAGGCAATGAGTTATCCTATGGCTCAGAAAACTCTTTATTTGGACTGAATGTTTTCCGGGTCAGCTTCCATACACTATTGCATTTTAAGGGAATATTTTAAGATACATGAATTTTTAATCGTTTCACAAATATATATATATATATATATATAAATTTATTTATTAATACAATATTCAGACACAGCAGTAGCTGTAGTAGTAAATATAACAAACACATGAAAGAGGACAAAATATAATAAGAGAATAACAATAAACAATGAGAAACAAACATGGACAGGGGATATATTTGATTTGTTGACAGATGGGATAAAACTAGGCTGGTGAAATCGTTGCATGATAAATAATAAGGCTCGACAGTGTGAGGGAGTGAATTTAGAAGGGAAGAGAGGCGAAATAATGGTGAGCGCTTCTATTCATCTATCTATTTGTGTATATATATATCGTATAGAATAGATGAATAAAGATAACGTGTTACGCCATTAGATTCCATAATGTACTTATCTAAATGAGTTACATTTTATATTCGCTGAGGAAAAATTTAATTTAATACTGAATAAGTCTTTAAGTTAAGATATGATTGTAACAAATTGCGATTTAATTTTTCTTAAATCCCCTGTTTCAACTCATAACACGTAAACCATTCGAAATTTTTTTGAGTAAACCTTGTGTTTAGGAAATGTTTCCCTACGTTAAAAACGAAAGCTACAGTTATCTTTTAAGTCACACAATAGTTTTGTTCATAGGCGTATTTTTTTAAAGAAATATTTTCTCACTTAAACTTTTAAATCAGCCTCATTTTATTTATCTCTTTGCAAAAGGAATCTAAACGGATTGAACAAATATTTATATTAAAAACACTCCAAAAACATTCCGTATTTCATCGCTTACACATTCTTCGCTTAAATAATAAATAAAACATTTGTTCGAGAAAATCTTTCTCTTTGAAAGACATTTAAAACCACACGATAAATGGGATAGTAATTTCACAGCTAAAGAATTATTTCAAGTATGAGAGTTATCGTCACTTAACCCAAGCTGTATAACGGGGCTCATGACTTTGAAAGTTGACCTCCGACATTATCATTTGCGTACCCGCTGACAATGTTTGTGACATCAAAGAAGAAAGAGTTTGCAACCTAGATTTTTAAAATGTATACTCTTTTCTCATATACCTACTCCACTTTACACAAAATTAAAACAAATAAAGTCAATCAGAAGAGATTACTGCCCCCGTTCATGCGTATATTTTGACATTCATCCAAAGCCCGAAGAAAATGTTTTCGCGACTTTTGAAGTGCCTCAAGTACTTTTATATTAAATCCAGAAGAGAGCTTCTATTCATAAAACGATATCACTCTCGAGAAAGAAGCCAAGTATGGGAAACTCCCAGTCTGGAGTGTGAATGAGTTAATTGCGGGAGGTGGTGAGTTTGCTCCTTCGCTTTATGTCGAGCGGTGATTTCATTCCTACCATCAAATATTATGATAACTCAAAAAATAAAATTTTCTTTAAGGCCGTGAAAAGCCTTAACTTTTTTTCTGCTTTCTGCTTAATGTATCTTGAGGCTCACGTTAACTCCTATTTTCAACTCAAATTCCATTCTTACAATGCAATTCTAGATTAAAATCCCATTTGACGAACATTTAACACCGGTTTCCTAAATCTAATTTCATTGCATTTCAATGTAATGACAAATGAGATATGATTTTTTCTTTCCCTAGAGGTATCGACTTCGTCATTCAGGAATTAAACTTTTACTAAATTTCATTTTTACTAGGAATAATTTACAGATATACTGAAAGGTTTAGCAGGGTCGATATAATGTAAGTACATTGATTAAATATAATACACATTTGTATGTACAGAGAGTTATGGGTTTCCAAGAGAATTTTTGACATAATAATGGTTAAGAAACTGAAAGAGAAAATCCTCAGGGTAACTATGCTTTTACTTTCTTAAGCCCCCATATTTTGCAGTTCCTCTTCAGTCCACCATCCAACATATCTTTCTCTGCATGATAACTAAACCACATTCCGTCCCTCACCTGTGTCCACATCCTCGCACATACTACATCGCCTTCCGTCAGATTTTCTGCCTTCTTCGGGTCCCACAACCTAATACCCGCTTACTGTTTCACACGCATTTAGTTTATGTCTTTGTCACTATCGTGCTAAGGTTTTAATCTATCTCTACATAAATACCCCGCAATTCACCAAAACGTCATGTGGCAGGGGTCGCAAGACCCCAGGTAGGATGAGTAAATGATAACGGAGTGACGTATATAAGTAATGACGGTTCTATTTATTCCCTACTTGATGAAAGCGGCAGCTCTTCTTGCTCATAATTATTTTTGGAAAAAGAACATCTTAAAAGTATCTATCATGCAGTTTATGTCTCTGTTCTTGAATCTATGATCTGCATCGTTCCCTTAAGACGTTGTCACTATGTAACACATCACTTAGCTACGTATTGCATTTTTTCCCTCTTTTATGCATACCATCTTCGTCCAGACGACCACCTTTAATTCTACTGTGACCGTGACACCGTCTTTTGCTGGTATTTATTTCCATACTGCTTGCAAATCCAAATTGTGTGAGAAAAAATAATGGTCAAACATAAAACAATTTTTCCAGATGATCTTCTTTATCTCACTACTAAAACAATTCATAATTATTATTTCTGGCCAATTAAAAACAATTACATGGATTCCAGGGTGATTTATCTTCAATAAAAATATTTATTTTGCGTAACACCTTTAATATCTACGGCAAAAGGCGAAAGCCCTTGACTAAAGATTATGAAAAAGTTTTCACTTGAATAGCCGAGTTAATTCGCACCCTTCACCTTCTTGCTACCTGTCCTATCCTTAAAGCTTCTGTTAATATTTTCTCGGTGAATGGAATAAAAAGAATGAGAGATAATGAAGAACCCAATTCACCCCCATTTATAATCCTTACACAAGCAATGCAATTCAAGCAGATGTTTCGAGCAAGTGTATTAACCAAATGATAATACCACATATCTCCAACAAGCTTTCGTTAATCAGAAAAAGCCTTGTTAGAATCCACAAAATTACCCATCATATTGATAGTCATATTGGTATTCTGTGCGCATGTGATATTGTGCATTCATATAATTAACAACTGATGCCTTCCGTATCAAAAGTATTAATTGTAAGACTTGGGTAGACCACAGCATAACATCAATTTGTAATATTAAAAATTCAATTATTCATGTAACTTAAGGCGTGGACAATTTTTATTTAAAATTTGTAAATTGAAATTCTTGTTGTTTATAAATACAACGCAAAAAATCAAAATTTCATCAGTCAACCTATACGGGCCCCTATAAGAATAATTTACGGTGTCGCCATATAGGCAAGGAAAAAGGAGAGAGAGAATAGATTAAGAAAAAGATGCCCTTACAATTGCTCTTAGAAATATAATAGTAGTGGTCTAATCCGCGCCGATAGTGTGGGGCCGTAATAATTTCCACTGCGTCATAGTTTAACTAAACAAACTCTTTGGGAAATGGACAAAAAATTCCATCTATTATTTTGTGAGCACAAATATTTTCTTCAACATACAATGCAACCATTTCATAGAGTAAAAATCATTCGCCTTGACCGGGATTCGAACCCGGATCCCTCGATACCCGGCAGAGTGCTTTAACCAATTAAGCTACCGAGACCATCTCTTACACTCTGAAATTTTGGGGGCTTTAAAGGAACAAGATGTTATGACGAAATACCGCACATACAATGTCACAGGCATTCGTAGTCGGGCGCGACGCGCCACAGTCCACGATGTTAATAAAGCCAATTTCAAACACTTAGGCTGTTCATCCCGGTCAAGGCGAATGATTTTTACTCTCTGAAATGGTTGCATTATAATGCACACATAGCGGGTGACTCTGTTAAAGTTACTGTTACAGTTTCTTGAAATTCTTCAACATACCTTGGGTTTTAACTTTTAGGTTGATTCCATTCTAATTTTTGGGTCAATTCGTTTTTTTGGTTTAATTAATTACGTTAAAATATAATTTATTTATTGTAAACGAGTTAACATTTACAGTTTACTTTATTGAGTCTGGCGAATAGCAGAGAGTAATCTCTGACAATGAGGAGAGCGTTCAGCGCAATTCCGAAGCCGTGCTCACGTAGATCGTTAACCTGGTTTTGGCTAATAAATTATAACCTGCCTGATTCTGATGGTCTATCAGATTCTATCAGGTCTATCTCCTATCAGATTGGGATGACTAGCAAAACTGCCCCACTAGAATCTTAATTAAGAGCGTTCTTAAAGATTCAATGGCGTTATTGAAGGTAATACAATTCCAAGATATATCGGATCCCAGGATATTGTTAGCAGCCACCTTAAATTATTTGCAGGCGACACGGTGATATAGAGGGATACATGAACCCACAGAAGATTGACGGCTTCTGTCTAGATATTTAGACAAAGTATTGGATTGGTGCTAGGAACGGGGACTAGGGCTGAACATAAGCAAATGGGCAGTTTTGAAATTTTGGAGCAAATGAACTGATGAGCAGGCCACACATTTCGCAATGGAGTGCTCAGTGTCAACAAAGGCAGATCAATTTATATATTTGAGGGAAGTCTTAGCTCCACGTCTTCAAAGGGGATACTATATCAGGAGAATATATGGATATGCCTTAAAGGAACGAGTGGTGGGGGATGGCAATGAAAAGTTAAAGAGAGGTGTCATTTCGCTTTAATTGGGCCCCATTTGGAATACACCACAAGTATTTTTGATTCCTGGGAGAAATCATTGACAAAATAATTAAATACAGCTCACAGAAAATCCCTCAGATTCATCCAAAACTGTTACGATAAGAAGACGAGCATTATGGGCCTTCTAGAGGAAACAGTCTGGGGACCGCTTGAGACACGAAGAGAACAAGCAAGACTGAAACTGAGAAACGAGTATAAATATGACACAAAGGAAATTATTATGGCCCCACACTATTTAGGCTAGACCAAAAAGATAGGCTAGATCACAAAGAAGAGATAAGGGGGGTTGACCCCAGTACAGATGGATACAAGTATTCGTTCTTTCCTCTGACAATCAGGAATTATAAGAGTAAGAAGTCAAAGTCGTTATACGAGAATGACATTAGATTAGTAGAAAGTAAAGACATTCTATTTCCTTGAGAGGACAAGATATATTTGTATATGTTAGTGGCTAGTATATGTATTTGGATGTGTGTAAGTTAAAATAGTTTTTGTAAGAATATATTCGCCCGGTTGGTGTGAATTGACATGAAGTTGTTAGTTTTACATGTGGTTTTATTATATTTTACAAGTGGTGACTTAACACCCCACGCCACACACCCTTGCGGCAGCTTGCGGGGTATTGCGTGGATGTGGAAGGTATCGTGAGGCTTGAGAAAGAATAAAACTAAGTACAATATTAAAATGGATGCTCATAAACATGAGCAGGTGTAAAAGGGACGTTATATGCTCCTCCAACAGCGAGAGACGCCCCCGTTATCCCGTGCAATCACACCATGGTTTATGGATCGTTGAAATTTTTTGTAAAAAATCCTCGAAGATTAAAGTGACAAAACAAATGCATGAGTTTGACACGGGTGATGACAAGCCTTAACCAAGTTTTCAGCAGATATTTGCCGAGTATACCAAATATCACCCATCCCCGAACCACCTTCACGAAAACCATATCGTAATGAATGAGCTTTACCTCACAACGGGCGAACGAAACATTTATTAACGTTTTTCAGTTGTCGTGCTGAATTCCACGCGTGTCTCAATACCAGTCTCTCACCGATCCTACTTTCTCATCCATCGCATCCCTCGTGGAATGTCTGCGCAATCCCTCCCCATAGGTGGGGGCGTGGGGGCATTGTTCCCACCCCCTTTCCTTTCACTTCACCCCCATTGTTTAATTCATCGAAGCATTCCGCTTCCGCTCCCGGTCCCATCGCCAGTCCCCTCCCTCCGCCTCCCTCGATCCCGGCCTTCTCCCCGGCCCCTCCCCGATCGTCACTACAGCACTCCTTTCGGCGCGACTCCCTTCAGTTCCTTCAGGCCACCGTTTGCTAAAAGATTATCTCCTAAAAGGAGAGGAAACTCCACTCCACTTTATTTCTAACTTTTCCTAATTTCTCAGTGAGACCATTCCTTTTGAGGGCTCCTTTCTTTCCGTTTCCACTCGCGTTTTCTTTCTCGCTCCATGACCTCCCCGCCCCCACATCAAAACCTGCTCTTCGTCCTCCACTATCTTCGCCCGATGCCTAATCGAAATGCTTTCCTCTTTCTTAACAACTTGGCTTTTGACCACACTATGACGCCATTCGTCAGGTTACATATTTTGTATATATTCCAAGACAAACTTCATCTTAAGTACTCCCGAAAATGATTTCTCAGCTACGAATGTTATCTTTGAGCATTCACATTCATTTTTAGCATAAAATTATTCATTTTCCTACCATGTTGTGGATTGAAAGCGGTCCTTCCTACACACAGGCGAGTATTTTTATGTTAATCTTTCGTTTAATTGACATCTGAATACGTTTTCCAAAGAAAGCGAAAAATAAAACTTGCTTCGTTTTCTTTATTTGTATCGCAGCATCGATTTCACACCTCGCGCCTAGGAGAGTGGCCAACGGCGGAGTTGTATGCCAGAGCATTAAAAATAGCTACGTTAGAAATACAAGTATACCTCCGACGCAGCAGAACATGCTCATAAGGAGATTGATGGGCATCAATCGCTTTGCCACATAAATAATTATTCACTATGAAAAGTTAAAACTTAATAAAAAAATAAAAAACTAAACACAATTAAGTATTCCGTGAAAATTATGAAGATAACTAAGGCCCTCTATGTATAGAAGAAATGGGAAATTGGAGAAACAGACAGATAACAATAGGAAAATTTGAAACCTGTCGCTAGAGGCTGATGAAGAAGAATGAAAGGACACAGAAAGATTATCATTATTATTATTAGGTAATCTACCGGTTAAGGTAGGTTTTGGATTGTCACAGCAACCAAATCAATATTTTGTGACTCCTAGAAAAACACAATCCACAAACTTACTCACTAAACACTAAACTAAACCTTCTTAATTTCTGTGTACTTCCTTCCTCCCTTCATCCCGTCCAACATCCTTATCCTGTTCCTGCCCTTTCCTCGTTTGCCTAACATTCTCCCCTCTATTACCTTCATTAACATCCCACTACCGCTCAATATGCCTTTCACCCATCTTTCCTACCTCCATAGGATTTCTCTCAACAAATCCCTCTCCTCACCCACCATCTCCAGTACTTCCTCATTAGTTTTTCTTTCGGTCCATTTCACCTTCTCCATTCTTTTCCACCTCCACATTCCAAAAGCCTCCAATCTACGTCAATCCTCCTTCAACGACTACGTTTCCGTGCCGTACCTATGCTCCATATCAAAGTTTTTACGAGTTTTTTCTTTATTTCCATACTAATTGTCCCCGTCATCAATCCCCGCCTCCTTGTGAAAGCCTCTTTGCCTAGCACAATTATTCACCTTACGTCCCTACTACCGTGTTTTACCTCTTTACCGTCATTCATGATTTTCTCTACAGCCTGTCTGCTTTATCTTCAGAAAGGTTATGGAACGCGGAATTATGGGAATCACTGCCCATTTCTTCCTTCTTATGACTGCGTGCCAGCATGTACATCTGAGCTGCGGCTAAATTAAGCGGTTCCAATTTCATGTCAACGAATAGGTATCTGTCATTCACCTCTTTCGCGTTTGCTATTTTCCTCTCTACTTTCCTATTCATTACTATGACTGCCGCACGTTGATTTTCCTCGCCTTTGCTGTGCATTATTCCAGACCTATTGCTCCAATAATCTATCTCTACACATATGTCCCGCGATCCACGAAAATGTGTGTCGCAGGGGGATGTTCTTCTATGTCGTTAATTACTACTTTTCCATAGTACACAGTAGGCGACCGTTAGGGAGAGTATCAGGGGGTGATTCAACACCTGACATGCAACATCAAAAAAGTCATCAAAGTTTTTCATAATTTTTATGGTAACTATATGCATACAAAATTCAAATAAATATATGATGATAGGAATTAAAGATATATTCAGGAGATTAACCGTAAAGGTCGATAAATTGTTTAAAAAAATAAGAGACGGATGGATTGAAGATAACTTTTATAACAGTGGATTGTTGGGTATATAGCCGCCAGGAAGGTTTCAAGAGGAATAACAAGGAACAAATATATAACCCTTACGAACGAGGGATGAAGGAAAGTGGCATGTTGTAGGAAGAGCTTAGCAGAGGATGAGAGAGACGGAGGGCTGGCAATCTTTGCACTGAAAGGCAAATGAATGATTTATACGGGACGACGGGGAAATAGTGAATAATTTCTATCTCGCCATAAAGGAGGAAGTTCTCATTCTTTCTGCCCATCTTCATCTTTCGACCAACCTCTTGTGATTTATGAAAGGCATCCCAGTTTCTCCTCTTTGTAATCCCACTCAGACTCAATGGTCGGCACAACCAACATCAACCAACTCGCTTCCTCCCCACTTTGTCCAAATTCACGGAATAATTTTACCACTAACAGGTATGACGCAATCTTCTTCAATTTTAAAGGAGGTGATATAAGAACAATGTTCGTCATCAAAATATTATAGCAGATCAAATGAGCATGTAATTCTTAAAGTCTATATGCTACTGTATTTCATGTAGTCAAAATTATTCATTTCTATACCAGTTAAACCATAATACAGATTCATGAACAGATGCGGCTCTTTCAAGTCTATAGTTTCCTTGAAAATGTTAGGTTTCAGGATAAAGGTTTGACACTCTCAACAGTTATTATTTTGTGATTGACTAAAATTTTAAGCGGAAAATTTCATCCTGCAATTTCACGGATGTGAAAATTTTTTCGAAAAAATCACACCAATTAATTTCTCACATCGCAGTGCAATATCCTCAGTGGTCGTGTAATCTCATGCAGCATAAATCTCTCTGTTTAAAAATATGTAAAACTTGAATACGTCCCGTCTTTGTTACATTACTCACTTTCTTATGCCCGATACACTCTCTGGATATTTCGAGAAAAGCGCAATCCGAGCTCGTTTAGTGATTTCCTAGAATAAGAGTGTTTACGTTGATCTTGATTAGAAAATCTTCAATTCATTCTTGGGAAAAAATAGAGAGTAAATAATGATTGACCGGGTCTCATCAAATTGGACTTGTCTCATCAATTGTCTTTGTCCGCAAACAATTTCAGTCCTCCTGCTGAGCAATGCTTGTGCGTACAAGGTACGACTTACACTGCAACCACTATTGGAAGGAAAGCAACCACTTCGGAAGTACTGCCAATCTATGCCAAAATATTTATTGCCATAGGTATTTGTTGCTATAGGAAAAAAGCTTGTTTTATTTCTAAAAGTTGTTTGTCTTTATTTTCATTACGTTCTACGCCAACGTCAACAAGAATACCTCTTTTCACCTGCAGAGTCTAGAGAATAATTAGTTTTACTAATATGCATGTAATTTAAACTAATCTCGTGTGTTTGTTAGCAAATCCCTTTCCACAATACCGTATGAGATTGACATACCATAAACGTAGTGCAAGTTACGACACTCCCTACCCTGTTTTGTTGTATTTTCAAGGGTGAGCTTGCATCCCCTGCCGTACAAATATTTGGTGATCGTGGGGTATTTACCAAGAGGTCGATGAAAATGTCACGACATCTCGTGGATTTCTCATTGAGAAATTCACGAAATGAGATTGCGTTTATCAAAGGCCTAACCACCAATAGTGCACAAAGCAACCACGGCAGAGATGGTACGGAACGCACGACCTTCGAGTGAGCTGGCTGAGGAGATAGTTGGCCGTATAAATCGGTCGGATGTATTTTGAGGAATTTGATGGAGAAAAGTAATCAAAATTGAAATTACAGCATGCCCATTAATAAGGTGTGTGTGTTAGTGGGTTAAAAAATTGATAACTGGAATAGTCAAACTACAATTTTAAAAATATATGATGGATAAAAGTATTAGAAGAAACGTCATTAATTGCATCCAACTTCGGTTTCATTTGTCCGCTCGCCACTTCTTTAAATTAGCCCAGCTCGGTACTCATTTTTTGCCATTAGAGATGCAGCTTTTGCAACGCTCCGCTTTTATTGCCTATGGAACGCACATAAAGCGCCACATCAAGCTCTTTGAACAAATCCAGTTTAAGGAGTGGCGACAACCGACAAGTTGAGGACAAGTGAATTTTCGAGACATGATAGTCACCAAGCTTTTACTTCTGGAAGACGTTTTTGGTGAGCTGCTCTTTTTTACACAGGAGAAACTCATTATTCCCCGTAAGTAATGCATCATTCGAAGGTACTATTCATATGCCAGTACGTATTAATACCATAACCGTGATTTTTTTCTTTTTCTTTCTGCACTTCAAGAACATGAAGACTTCCTCGTTAGAAATTATTAGGCTTTCATAATCGACTTCCACAGTATTTGAGAAAAGCCTTCTTTCGTTTCCGGCTTACACTATAGGATATATTTTTTTATTGAAAACCATTTAAAATTAAAAGTGTCTGTTAAATGGCTTAAGAAAGCTCTTTATTGGTACGATTTGTTGCGGAAAAATATTCATCCGAAGTTGCTTAGCTTATAGAATCACGTGCATATAATCAACTAATACATTTAACCGGTTTGGAAAAAAATTGCCTTATTTCTACGCAACGTAAATCTGAGTCCCCTCCGGTACGACAGGGCTACCTTATCGGAATCCACGACGACGCAACATAGAAGTGATAATCTACTAGCCATGATAGACTATCGCACCAGCAAGCGACCTATTCAATTATCGAACTCATCCCGTCGAACATGTGTATAAGAAAGTTTCATGAATGCAGTCATAACAAAAACAATGAATATTACAAGGTGACAAAGCATGAACGGAACATTGTTTATCTCCATTAATTATAGGATTTGCAGACAAAATTAAATTTAAATACTGGTTCGTTATTTACAGTGCACATCATATTCATTTGATACGACACTTTAATGGCCACATACCGGAAAACATGTTGTGCAATTACACGAGCCGGATAGTCTTTATGTAAATTTACCAAACTTATCACACGACTCTCGTATTACGTGTGTATTTGGCTGTGCGACAAATAGGGTGGGAGAGCAATTCCCGCTCGTCTTCATACTTATAAATATACATGGTGTTCTCTCTCTCTCCTGACCCTCATTACACCATCCCTCCCCCCCCTTTCCCCCCTACCGAAGCAGAAAATGCTCAGCGCGCGGAAATTCATGGGCGGGGGATTCTCACGTGACGCAAGGGCCGTACGCGCGCACTGGTCCCGCAATCGCTCGACAAAAAACCACAATCGTGGAAACCGATATAGCGGCTGTGATTAGAGCCGCATTAGATAGCGCCCAGTGCTGATTTCAGGCACGTTGCCGGCATGAGTTCGTTTTATATTCCACACCCCATATCCCCATATTATGCAATGCAATTGACCATAGAACAGTCCACTTCTTCCTATGCCTCTTTAATCATTTCCTCCTCATATACGTTGAACAGCACCGGTGATAATGGGCAACCCTGCCTTGCACCTCTTCCTAACACTGCGATTATATATATACAGATATATTCAAACACGAAATCCCGCCATATGGCGAATAAATATTCATTAACATGGAAATAGATATAAGGAAAAGGGATAGGAACACAAAAAAGGACGAACACAAGAGAGGTGGGGAAGGTGGAATCGAACATATCACAAGCGCAAAATGTACATACACACATATATATATAACTAAGATGCATAAAAGTAATGACCAGTTGGGAATAAATAAAATGAAGTTACCATGGATGTTAGACGATCATCTTTTCTAAATATTTTGGGGAAAGTACCAAAACCACAACCCAGGCTCAATGATGTGAGACGAAGCAGCTGTCATTTGTAATATTTTATTATGAAAAGTTAAAATAATTTCATTAATGTTTTGTACTTAGTTTTGTACTTTGTACTGTACGGTAAGCATTAAGAACTTTTAGTAACTTTAAACTTAGTCAGAATAATCAACGTAAGGGTGGATAAAAATGAAAAGTAATTTCAGTAATTTATTTATTAAGCATCATGAATCTAAATAGCCTTAATTATTCATAGAATGTCCGACAAACTACAAGCGATCTAATATGAATTATGTGCTTAAGTATATTCAAATTATTTATTAGAAAATTCTTCAAGTCCGGCAATTTAATTATTTTTTGATGATGATAAGCGAGAATTTCTCAACGTTATAAAGACACATGCTTATTGTTTCCCCCCTCCCACTCCAAAATTTCGATGTGCCTGGGTGATATGCAGGAGAACTAGGGTGAAATGAAATGAAACCAAACGCTCATTTGAAAGAGTGGGCGTGTCTACCGTGCAACATCTTGTTAAGCCCTGTGCTACCTAAGAAACTCCATTTTACCTCGGCGCTTTAATGTACTGCCACCTGTCAATATATTAGGTTACTCGTTCTGGATATTCATTTCTCTGGGATATCAGTCTTTTTGTATGGGCTGAAGTAAAAATGAATATATACTAATTTAACTATCCATTTCAGGTGGTTGGGTTGCCAGATGTGAGGTTTTCACCATTTCCGCGCCAATATCCCTTCACATGACCGTTTTTGTCTAGGGGCAATATAGTACCACTGGAGTAAAAAAACTAATTTTTAGAAATAATTCCATGCAATAAAGGGCCAATTTCTACAGAAATGTTGTTATAAAGCTTTACGTAACACGGCATCATCAACAGAAAATTAACCAATCATTACTACAAAATATAAAATACAACAGAACTGCCTGTTTGATTTATATATTCAATTAGGATTTTATCTGCGCTGACGAAATGCAATAAGCAAAAATTGCCATTGGATAATCGCTGTGTTAAGTAAGTATAAGAAGAGGAAACTCATGGAATTATCAAGATTTTGATAATTCCATGAGTTTACAAAAATCAAGAAATCATGGGATATAGATATTTAAACAAAATCATCCGTCGGCATTTTGCATGAAAACTCCATCACTAATATGCACTGAGTATACAAAAACAACCATAAAATAATTTACGAAAAATGCTCAATAGTTTATCGAAAAATACATTCTTAGGAAACAGTATGTAAGCCATATCATTTTTGAGCGGATTTCACGAACAATAATAACACAATATGACACCTTAATCAGCCTGATGAAAAAAGAAGAGAGGTGGAATTTCAGGAAATATATTTGAATTAATCAAGTCTCGTGAATGTTATTTGGGGTGGAATGAGTTTCAGAAACACGTCCGCAAAATAATGGACATAAGCCATCCGCATGGAAGCCGCTGATTTTCATCCCGTGCCCTGTCTCTCAAAAATATCTTCAAATCTCCACCGTTGTCAATCAAGTTTCCTCTCCCTCTCTCTTGAGCAACGACTCTCGCCTGTCTCCGCCCAACCATTCCTCCCCCCACTCCCCCAAAAAACGCCTTCCTCCCGTCGAGAATTCCATCCTTGCCCTACCATTTCGTGGTCCCCATTCCCCCCCGCCCCCGACCCTCAAGCTCGCCTCTTTTTGTCGCCTCGTACTGCTGCTGCCACTGTCTTATGGGTGCGTAGGACCGAGGACTGTATAAACTCTACCCTCCCCTATCTGTAAAAAAAAGCGCTGACAAACGTGAAAGGACGCGCTCGGGGCAGCAGAGCGAACGCGATGAGTCTCCACAGGGCCTCCGATGAGGGTAGGGAACGTGGAAAAGGGATGAAGGGACGCCGAGAGTGGGGGGGACGAGGAGGGAGGGGAAACTGTAGGGTTGCGGAGGCAGCAAGGGCTACAGCACCTCCTGGTTTTATGGACTGCGAAAGGAACTCTACTGGTGGCTTTCCATTGAGTGCTCGAAATTATTCCAATTCTACGTAAAGCCAATATTTTTAAATTCTCACGCAGCCAAATGCCGGTACACATGGAAGTTGCTTTCGTCAAAAATATCCGGAATGGCTTTTGGAGAGTATAGTCAAGATAAATAACATCGAAAAAGATCAATGTTATTTTTAATTCTTCAACCATCCTTTGAAGATAACATTGGGGGTTTCCACAGGAGGAAATATTCAAGAGTTTTAGGGGAATATTCTGTAGGAGAGAGGGTTTGGCCATAGCAAATACATGATTAAAACTGAACAATATGTGTAGGTATATATTATGTATGGAAACACCAGATATTCAGAAAGATATCAGTTACACAAAATTGGATTTAGACATAGTTTTAGAAACAGCGAAATTCATTCACACCTTTTCCCTAGAACGGATGAAAATTCAGTTCATAATTTAGTACGAGGGATATACTATGACTACTTCACAGCGGTACCAGCCGGTAGAATAAAAAAATTATGAATTAGGACAGGGAATGGAAGAAAGTAATCAGAAGAAGGGAAAAAGTAGTAAAAAGAGATAAATAATACACTGAGGAGGAATGGAGAGAGCAAAAGAAGTGTGGTGGAATGCGCAGCAGAGAGAAATGGATAGGTAGCAAAGGAGGGGTGAAAGCGGTGCGCTATACTGGAAGGTGCAAGCGCTATTTGGAAGTTGACACAATCTATGCAAAAAATCAAAGATTAGTCAGGAAAATTATTGATTGCACCAGGAAAGATTCGAGAGAGATGGCAGGAATATTTAAGGGAACTATATAATTAAGAAATTAGGCCTGCAAGTTTAGACATAGAAAGAGAATGTACGGTAGATGAGGATAGCTTAGGTCCAGGCTTAGATTTATGCTAGTAGATATAACAGACCCGACCAACCCTGTTGTAGTTTACGTGGATATGCCGACAAGTAGTAACCACGAGGAAAAAATTAAGTTTTGCATAATTAATAACAAAACATAGTTGGGAAAGTTCCAGGATGGAAGCACCTAGTACTAATGTGAGAGTGGAACTAAGTGTTAGGCGAAGAAAAGAACGAGAGAGAGGTAAAAGTGTAAATTTTAGGAAATAGATATGATCTTGGAGAGAAAGTAGTTCATTCGACAGAATAAATGCCTTGATAAAAACAAACACCTGGGTCAAATATCATCACAGGCTTAGGCACCCATGGAAAATGTCGAGAAAAGCAAATACCTTGCGAATTAGGTTACATCATGGATCGACATAAAATTTAGAAAGAACGTCTTCAACTCACACATCTTCCCGGTTGCGGATGCAGTCTCGAAAGATAATTTAGCTATCATCAATGGGATTTCCAATTCATAAGGATTAGGACGAGTGGGAATCTGCCAAAGCTAAATTTTGAAGGTTTAATCGGAGTAAAAAAGAAGCAGTACCAATAAAAATTTAATACATATCTAATTAAGGATAGGAGAATGAAACCAATTGGGGAAAGGATGGTGGACCTTAAGAACGAGATAGAAAGAGCAGCTGATAAAACAAAGAGCACAGTATCAGGGAAAAGGTATTGCTCGTTTTCTCTACCAAAATTTCTAGTATTTATTGCAACAATTTCAGAGCGTAAAAATCATTCGTCTTGACCGGGATGAATACTAATGATTTTTACGCTCTGGAATTGTTGCAATGAAATGCATGTTAGCGGATGACTCCGTTAAAAGTTACTGTTGCAGCATCTCCCGCAGTTTCTTGAAATTGTTCTACTATTTATTTTAATTTTGAAATTAAGGTTGATAAATTTTTGTAAAAATTTACGACTATGAGCTGCCAATTTCTTGTTTATAATTCTCAATTTATTTTTATAATTTTCCTGAAACTTAATGACAGCTTTGGCAAGCTATCTCTAAATAAATGTGTGTCGTCTGCGTGTCTGGTGAATATTCTTGAGCCTAACGTGCTCCTTCGCCTCCTTTCTCTTCCTCCCTATCTTTCGTTCTTCGCTGGCAATCTAATTGTCTACCGATAAGTTCACATACGGAAACCTTAGAGGAAGCGGGAATTCTAGGGACAGGGATCTCCCTTCCTGGCATTATCTAGGGGATTTCATTCTGGGTACCATAAAATGAACATTAACTAACTCTCCATTCTGAATAAACACATGTTCCTTTGCTACTAATGCCTCCAGAGTATCATCACGGACGAGTTTGCTTCCTGAACCAATACAAAGATACCATCTGAGCCTTGGCTTCGAGTTACAGCAGGTGTCCGAGATAAGCGTTGGGACAATTGCAGTCGTAGGCGCAAAGAAATATATTTGGTTGTCTCACTAAAATTGGCTATTTGAGCGCAGAGAGCGGGAGAGTCTGCAGCACGGGAGGTGAATCTATCTCATTCTAATACTAGACAAAATATGAGTCTAGAAATATAACAGATTAAATTAAAATATGATTCCTTGCGGTATTAAAAATTAAATTAGCTCTCTTAGATTAGTACAGACATTGTCATCACCTTTTGAAACAGACGCTCAGAAAATGAAGCTGAAGGCGGATTTACATCTACATAATACCCCGCAAGCCGCCGCAAGAGCGTGTGGCCGGGGGTGTTAATTAAGGTCACCACTCGATTTATATAAAAAATATATTATTATTTGTAAATTAAGCCATAAAGAATATATTAGAACGATAGCCATTTTAAAGAGTAACGCAAATTATACCGTTCATTGTATAACCTCACTGCGTAAATGTGACATTTTGAAGGTAAAATCTGAGATTATGAGATAATGAAAAGAGAAACTTTATAATTCCACATAGATTCTATGTGGAATTATAAAGTTTCTAAAGTAAATCTATGTGGAATTATAAAGTTTCTCTTTTCATTATGTTAAGTCGATTCCATGAAGTCACGCCCGAGACAACGAATTATAATGAGATTATGAGGTTAAAAATTCCCAAAAACTAAAGCTACTTGTCCGCCGTTACTTACTGTACTTACCATCGCTTCCCATCAGGAATATTCCATGTCTACAGGAATGTCGCGAGTATTAGAACATTAGCAATGGCTCTCCAATTGGATATAGATGAAATAAGCAAAAGAAATTATCTGACCTGCTGTGCTCGAGAGTAAACACTCAACTCCACGATATGGAAATGTTTGATAATCGATTACAAAATCACAAAGTGGCCTTTTAGCGTGTACATTCATACGTTACGTTTTTCTTTTAAAACGTATAATTTGAATCAAAACTTTATAAGACAAATTAATTAAAGCGTAAAGTTAAGTCTTACCATAAAATTTAATTCCTGATATGCCATTATCACCTAATGAGTGACTACCCAAGTGTGCCTAAATGCCTTATTAGAATTAGAACAAAGGATTAACGAAACAACTCCTACATATTAAAAGTAAAAAATCACCCAGACCAGAGGATATTCCCGCAAGAGCTCGTGCCCGAAGTTTGCCTTTTTTTAAATACATAATTCACATATCGATTTCAGAAGGTTTTATTCACCTGGAGTGGAAAATAGCCAACATAACACCTATCTTCAAAAGCGGAAATAAACAAAGACCCCGGTAATTACCAACCAATATCGTTAACCTCCCTCTCTTGTAAAGTATTGGAACAAATTATTGTTACTAATGTTCATTCACTAACAATCCTCAACATTCACGACCTATTATCCAACAGACAACACGTACGAGTAAATCATGTGAACAGTAGTCGGGGCTTTTTATACACGACGTTCTACAGTCGGGCGAAGGGAACAAACAAGTGGATGAGTTATCCTTAGATTTCAAAAAAGCCTCTGATAAAGTCCCACACGATAAATTTATTCATAAGTTGCAATTTTATGGAATAAACGACAAAGTAATGAACTAGATTTGGGACTACCTTACTGAAATAAAGCTCTGCTGAAATAAAGCTGAAGCTTAAGCTCCAATTATGTGAAAGTAACATACGACATCCCACAGGGTAGCGTCGTAGGACCACTACTATTTCTTATGTAGATTACTGCTATCTCCTTTGACGTAAAAAGCAGCATAAGACTCCTTTCCGACGACACTGTAATCTGCAGGGGAATAGCAATTGACGCAGATCGTAAATCTCTAAAAATTAACTTACTTAGCATTAAAATTGGTGTGAAGACTGGTGCTGGAATTAAATACGAAAAAATGTACCGTAATGCATTTCTTAAACAATAGAAAACACAACTAAACTTTACCAACTTACACACTTGGAGGTGTTCGGATGAGCGTCGCGGGACATAACGTTCATCCGGTGAGGGACGTTAAAAAAGTTGGCATTCGTCGAACGTGTAGTCGGAAGGTGTAGCGACGAATAAATTAAGGAAACGTACTATTTTTCTTTAGTAAGGCCTTGCATTGAGTATGTGGCGAGTGTTTGGGATCCATTAAAAAAATATTTATTACAAAATTGAATAGAGCACAGAGAAAGGCCGCTAGGTCCGTGAAAAACTCATACCAAAGGATACAAAGCGTCACACATTTAATACAGAAACTGGAGTAGGAACCTTTAGATATGCGAAGACTCAGGGCTAGAACTTAGAAAACTTATTGAAAAGAAATAAAGGGTGTGGTTTCACATCCGATATCGGAGATATAATTAGACCCCCTAATCACATTGGCAGGCCCTGCAGGGAATTGCAACAAAATTAGGGAGTAAGACTGTCAAACTGATAGATTCAAGTATTCGTTTTTCCCGCGCACTATTCGCGATAACAATAAGAGTCTCCCTTTGAAAATAATAGGCAAGCGCTGTCGAAAACAGGCTAAAACTGGGTTTAGTTACCACAAAACACTCTCCAAGTCTGGCGTCGTAACGCCCCCCGCCGTGCACCCTTGTGCCAGGTGGGGTGTAGGCTAATGCATATAAAGTCTTTTGTGTTTGTGAATTGTCCGACCGGAATGTGTACAACAGTAATTGGTAATAAGTGTCGGAATTAAAAGTGTGCCTGCCCTCTTTTAATGTATTTTATTATCTTCTTTGTGTAGACATAGAAATACCTGCTAACCATGAAATACTCGTAATATATGTAGACATTCTGCATGATTGGTGTTCGGTCGCCCCCTTTCCGCGCTGGTTTTGGTGAATCGCGGGGTGCCAGGTGCTTGAGGAAGTGGAGGGATTATACGTAGATTGGCTGATTACCTTCCACCCCCTGCCACACGCCCTTGTGATGGCTTGCGGGGAATTATGTAGATGAAATCTAAACACATGCAACGTCTCTACCTCTAGAGAACGGGGGTGGCGATCGTAGTCGCTCTCCTTCGTGCATGGGCCACTGGTTCGGAAAATACAAGTATCGGTCAGGAAAATGAATTCATTCAGCTCGGCCGTACCTCGCTTTTACACAAATTTCAAAGCGTAGAAACACATAGGCTTTGGCAATGTTGGAAACAGGTCGGTCGTATTATATTGTAAATGTTCTATCATAAAATTTGATGATGCGTGAAGAAAAAATGAATCAAATATATTCACGTTCGAAGTATCATACATATTTTTACTTTAAATCTAATACGAATACGGAAAATAACGCAGCATTTATTACAGAAAACTTGATCAAATCTTGAACTTGGTCAAAGTGATGAAATGGAAGATATTACTTCTGAAAAAGGTTTTATGAGGTGTTTCTTCCCTCATTGTTTCCTAAAACACCTTCGGGGTAGAGATACTTCCCGGATAAGTGGTAGGACTGGCAGGTAGGCTGCCGAAAGGAGAGATATCAAATCACACAGATATCAAATAGTAGAATGAGGAGCGTTCGTGTGGGTGGCATATACGGGATATGTTCTAACGCAGGGGATATTGAATGGGTCCGAACAGGATCTGGGACTGGAGAAGAGGGTTACGGGCCAAAATACTTGACCGACCCCTTTGGAGCCCTCCCCACGACACCCCCACACCCGGCGGCGAAACCCCAGCACAAAAAAACATCCGTGCCGGGAGAACCATGGGAATCCTTTGGCCGGAATTCAAATTGTCTCGCTTATAATTCATGGGGTTCAAATGGAATTCGGTTGCTAAACTCCACCCTCGCTGTTTTCAGCAAATTAGTGGCATTGGAAGACGAGGAATTTGACTAATGACTGGATCGAATCGATGTAGTGATCCTCGAATTTCTGGGACCAGGCCTCGATTCTCCGGGTCTCCACTTCCCCTGGTCTCCCGGAAGGAAAGTTTTTCAGGAAGAGGGAGTGAGAAAGGTGGAGAATGTGTTGGGTGACAGAGAATACGATGAACGTGGGATGAGGGATGGAGATAGGTGGTCGCGGTGGCGAGGTGGTCCTATTCATTGTTGTTGAGGCTGCTGAATTAGGACTTCCAGCACCATTTGAACATTTAAATTAGACTATAAAGCAAGCGTTCAGATTGTACCCAATTTGAAAAACTTATTCATTAAGGAGAAAATGAAAATAATTAAAAAAAGTGTTAGTAATACTGGTCCGGACTGATGACTATTTAGACTTAGGTAGCAAAATAAGAAAGGCAAAGTTGAACAAATTAGCGAAAAAAGGTTTTAAATAATTTCTCTCCAAGCAGCTATGAAATTATACTAGCATACTGGCTCATCAGAAGTTATTATTAACCACTCACTCATTTTTACTAAAGCAAATTTTTTCACTAAATATTTTGAAAAATGCGACGACGCCGGAATAACTTGGGCAAAAGGAAACTAGATTCAAATATTAAGATTACTTGGAGGCCAAAGAAGAGGTTGAATACTATCAGCTGACTAAGGTGTGTTATTGAAAGTAGAGTTTAACGAGAAGTAGAAATTTCTTTGTTCATAATGCAATAATAATGAAAGACGGAATCAGTCTTTTTCACATGAAAAGGTAAAATCAGTAATAATGAACAAATGACAACACTTTTCCCCTAGATATATAAAGTGTATTGCATTGCGCTTCAACTAAATACATACTCGTATGCTATATATTTAATCCGATATCTAGTGTCAAAGTTTTATCATTTATTCATTGTAACGTATGCTCGAATTCCAACACATCATGCCTGAAATTACGAACCTTGACCGAATCAGTAACTTATTGGTTATTCTCCGCTCGGCTATTTTGATGATTAATCTAATATCGTGCGCTTATGAATATTAACATAAAATTATGAAATTAATCGAAATATCTCAAAAAATGTATTAAAAATAACCGTTGCATGATACTGCTCGACATTAAATACTGTGGAAGATGATGGACGTGGGAGAAATAACGAAAATGAGAAAAGGAGAAATGACGAAAAATAACGCATTCCATCGGCAAGTCCGACTACTATACGCCGCAGAATGACGAAGTGAATAATGTTAACGCCATCGATGGAGTAAACTGTAGAGGGAAGGGGGCCAAATGATTATTAGAGGACCGGATCTTACATCGAGTAATAATGCTTAATGATAAAAGTCACATTAACCATCGCCACCAATTACAATGCAAACATAACATTATGAATAAAAATTTCAAAATCGTGGTCACCGCAACCCGAATCTGTAAACACTAGCTTTATATTGGGTCGAATATTTCGAAGACATTCATATCGGAGAAAGAGAGGGAAAGAATTTTCTGGACGGTTTCAACGCATTCGTCGGTCAACGTGAGCTCGCCTTCTGGGCTCGAGAACCCGGCGGGGGTAAACAAAGGCGAGGGTCGAGGGCACTTCCGGATACAACAGCCCCTTCGACACCCACAGAAAGGGTCGATGAGGAGACAGTCCATTGTTGGCCGTCTTTGTCCGATGTGGGTTGAAAGGCCATCACGCCAGCCTCCACAAAATTGTGAACTCTCATTCGGAAAGGGGCAGTTAAACAGCGCTTCCTTTGTTGAGTGTGAGGTCATTGGAGGATCTATCGCTGCCGAGATAAACTTTCAACAATGTATCATCGTGGCCCAACTCTCCCTGCAATTGGTCAGCAGAAAGGTATTTCGAAAGAAGGCGAAACAAGAAACCGTAGCCCTAAAAACTTTCGAGTAAGCTCCAGCAGAAGAGGAAAAATAATTGAGTTTTTTTTGACCTAGTAAGAAATACACAGAACATTGCTAGAAAGTAAATTTGCTATCCAAGAAATGAAACTGTATTCCTCATGGGAAAAACATACGATTTTATTGAAAAACGATTGATCAGTTCCGTGGGCAAGAAAATAATTTTGCCAATGACTTCCCTCCAGGCCCCGCAAATGTGAACGCGCTTGACCGAAGCACAATTTTCTAATGCCAAGGAACCAGAAAATTCCAACCCGCTTCGTGCCTCTGGTCAGTTATTGGCTCTACTGCAAACAAAATTCCACTCTCGCACGTTGTTTTTTCTCCCTCCTTTCTTCCCTCCCTTACTCCTCCGCCCCCCCCCCTCTTTACTCTTTGACCCCGAATGCCGACAAACCAAATTCCCTGAGGCATAAAGGCTGGGATACATACCTACTCGCAACGGAACTCGCAAGTGAACGTTTTCCTATCTCCTCCTACCTAAAATTTTATTCGATTTGTTTACGAAACAAATCTCCCATTTCGATGGTTTACAGAGTTAGTGAGGTCACCTTGGCCCTAACGGTACCTTGAAAATGGAGTCGCCCAACTTCTCTCCACTCGGTACTTAGAAGTTAATAATGCCTATGCGACAAAAAGAGAATTCCCAAAAATCTTAAAAAACTTCCACAATGATCACCATTATCTTAGTATCATGCCCTCCAAGCCGAAGGTTGGCTGATTGAAACCCTAAATTCTTCCCCATCCCATACGAATTTTCTTATTTCCTGACAGTTCTTCTGTCCTGTATTTCTTTTAACCGATACATTACCTATTCTGTTGTGGGACCTTTCCATCAATGTTCTTTTCTATTATATTCATAACAAATCAGTTTGGGCTCAAGGTATTTCCAATCCATATGATTCTTTCTTCCCTCTTAATTACTTAGTACTCTATTAAGACTTTTCCTCTTCTATTTCTCTCTATTCTTCTTCTATTCTTACTTTGTGCGCCCAACTACACAAAAGCATTCACCCTCATAACCAAGTTTCGAAGACGTATAATCTCCTCCCACTTATTTGCTCTTTCCCTCTTCTCTCCGTTCTTCTTGAATCCGATTTCCCCCTTTATTTTCTTCAATTTTTTCTCCCATTTGTCAACTGATTGTTCTTGTTAATATTTTGGATAGTTGTAACATTGGAATCAGGGCTCCATGTCCCTCACTTTAATCGGGTCTCGAAATCTTCGGAATTTCAATTAAACTACTTTTCTCAAGGTCCTTCACTAGACTTTCACTTCCTTAGCTGTCTCTGATTATTCAAACAGGATATCCTTAATTTTTTCTTCAAGTGCCTTGATAATTTCTCCGTTAATTTTCTCACCTCCGTACGACTCGTTTTTCTTCGGTTCTTCCACTTCTCTTTCGAATTAACTTCCGAACATGCCAAGGCTATATTCTTCCGCCTCATCCTTCTCTTTCATTGGACCATCTAAGTTCCGGCTCTTGATTTCTTCGATATCTTCGATACATCTCGTACTCCTTCCATATGGTCTCTTTCAGTGTTCCTCTTCTTAATATCAGCGCCAATTTCTCGTACCTTTTTAAACATATAATATTATCTTCGCATTATTTGGCTTCAAATTTCTTGGTTTTAGAATATATTTTATAGAATCTAATCATAATTTATTCTTAGGGTCCAGCTTTCTCTCATTTCTCTGATAGCTCTCTCACCTGTTCAGGGGTCACCGGGTTCCAATTCTTTATCGAGAGAGTTGCTCTTTTACTACTTCTTCAATTATCTTTTTCAAACCATTCCTTCTTCCTTCTATTTTGTTATATTTCCCCTATCCATTTTTTCGTTGACGGTCATGTTGGATTTTTCTCTGGTAAGTTTTTTCATGTTTCATCTCACTTCTTGCATAATTCTCTTAATTATTTTCATCAAAATTCCGTGACATTTCCATGTTCATATTCTACGTCTATGTAGCCCAAAGAGTATGATTGCTGTAAACATTCGTTTCCTGGCAGGACTCCAATGGCTTCTAACCTTTGGCATTTCTTTTCCACACACCGAACTGCCCTCTGCTACGTCTGTCTTTGCCTTCTACAATCAATGCACTAATTCAGTTGCCCACCATGATTAGGTTCTCTTTTCCTATTATTTCCATGAGGACTTCTTCCGGTTGCTTACAAACTTCTTCTATTTCATTTGGCTGAACACTAGCATTAACACCTTTCACTGTCACTGTATCCGTGAAGCCTGCTTCTAAAATTGATCATCAGGATCTTCTCATTGAACTGCTAATTTGTTATCACTCGTATTCCCCATTCCTACTTCAATATGATGCTCACTTCTGCAAAGTTCTGACCATCTCTGAATAAAATGCCCAACTCCATCCAAGACATCTCCATCATCGCAATTCATAGCTTGTCAATGTAAGGTAAGCTCGTAACGCCTAGGAAACTTGCATTCCACTTCTATAATCTTTACATTTTTCCGTTCTGACTGTTATTCTCCTCCCAGTGGTACCAACCCGGAGATCCGATTAGGGGACAGTTTTACCTCTGGAATGTTTTACATGGAGGAATTTCATGATGCCATATCGTAAGTAATACTGCATCATCTAGGGAATCTCATGTGGCGGTTTCTCATTGTCTTCGGCATCGCAGTACTTTGTCCAATCCCGAGGACTCTCCTTTCGACTGGTGTTACAATTGATGCCAGACCCAATGTCTCCCGGTAAAAGCTATGCCTCTAATTATCACTGCAGTGAAGTTTTAGATGTAGGAACAACTTTTCGCTGTCTCATTCCCGAGCACCGGGAATGGTTCCTAAAGCTCGTCTCCCGCCCTTTGCTATCTCTCAGGGCACCCTTAACATCGACCTAGCTGTGAGACTTTTCGGGTTCCAGAATTTCCTTGGAGTCCGTAGCTGGTACAAGAAAAGAATCTAGCCCCCCTACCCAAATGTGTGAATTTCACCCGCCGCCGGGCTTTTTTTGCTAAACCCTACCAACGCCTACCTAACCAACCTTCGTGTTGATAACTGTGTTTTACCGCATAAATAAAAGATAATGATTTTTTTCAGTAAAAGTATGTTCTCTTTTCCGTAAAATTTTTTGTACGATGTTACGCTTAAAAAAAAACCCTCAGAGGAGAATAAACGAGAATGCGAAGCATTTCACTTGTCAGCTCATGTCTTTTGGGCGAAAACGTTTTAGCTCAGTCGTAGCTGGAAATCGCTTGGCGCCATATTTTAAGTTTTGTCCTCAGCACTGCCGTAAAAAATTCATCGTCGGAGGAGCTCCAGCTTTCTCACCCGAAGAGTGTCTCTGGCCTCCCGCCGAATCTTTTCCTATGTTTTCTCTCTCAGGTTCCCGCTACTTTCGTCGCTACCCACTCCCACCACCCGTGGGGTCGCCGCCACTCGAGTACGTATATCTCTGCTTCTCCCGGCGCTGATTTCGGCAGAGAATCAAAACAAAAAAAATAACTTAAAGCGGTCTTTCCGACGAAAATGATCACCTTGATATTTTTTTACGTTTTAATGGAAAGAGAACAGGAGGCTAAATCGATATCAAACAAGACAAGGGGTTGCTGTAAGGCAAATAAATACTAATATTCCTAATTCAGCATCAGAATCGTCAGTAATTAAAAAAATGAGGCAAATGTAAAAAATAAACGGTAATAAGGTGAGATGATTTTCAAATATGCAGATTTAATATCAAATCACAATGCAATACCCAAGTGAAAATTTAACAAAATAATTATTATTGCATTATAGCATTTAACACCAAAGGATATGGACGGCGACAACATCAACACATTTTTATTAAAGCTCTGTAAATGTACTATTGCATCACAATGATGCGAAGCGAATGGAAGTACGCATCAAAGGTGAATTTTTTTTGTTTATTCTCATTTATTAGTTAATTGCACGATCCAAGTTTCGTTAATCTGTAACATTTACATGTGAGCTTACAGAAAACCCAATCTATATTTCTATGACCTCACCTGAAGATATTGAACAGAAACAGAACTTATGGCGTGCGATAAATATTTATGAACGAAATAACAAATTGTTTTTAGTTCTTTTAATCATTGAATAAAATTTCTGAAGAGCAAGCCTAGATAAAAATTACAATGGATTTTCTCCGGATGAGATGTATGAGCCAAACATTAACTAACATTAACTACAAATGAATAGATAATGAGTGAAGGGTTTGGCAGGGAGAACTGCATTTATCTACATCAGGATTGGAGGATTTGTCGATGAGGATGCTGGAAATGCTGTGATAGAACCGTTGAGAAGGGGGCAGATGCTTGAATTGTTTTTGGGGTGTGGGTTCAGGAGTGTGGCGAGATACATCCACTGATGAAACTTTTAAGGCATCCGTAATGGATCATTTGGTCTATGGAAAGTCAGGCAATGTAAATTTCAAGAAAACTGTTACGTATGCCAAAAATATACGAGTGAAATTTCATGAGCAGGTTAGGTATTAAATGTTAAAATATGCTATAAAAATCACGGTAAAAATATACATTCAAAGGCTCATAATAAGAGAGAACAGGAGGACTGAGTGGAGGGGGTAAAAGAGGAAGAGAGGAAGCAATGGTTTTGGCAGGAGGCAAAAAAAAAACACGTAAGGAATGAAAGACGAGGAGAGCATTTTGTGGGCTGGGGAAGGTCTCTTCACCTCTCCCGCCTATCCCTACCCTTCTCACCCGGGAAGGGTCGAGGAAATGTGCCGGAGAAAGGCCATCGGGGTTACGTGGCAGGGGGGATCGAAAAAAGATGAGTCAAGGAGTGTGGGCGCGTACGGAGAAGGGGTGGGCGGGGGAGGAGAATGGAGGGAAGGGGGGGAGAGGAAGGTGGGAGTGTTGCGCGAAAAGGGTGGGTGGAGGGAAAGGGAGGAGGTGTGGACAAAGGAGAGGATTATTAAAAAAAAGGGCCGAATGATTAAAAGTGCCCGTTTTTTGAGAGGGTGAAAGGGTAGGCGCGTTTCGAATGGATCGTTAAGAATCTCATTGAGCGAAGGGGTTCCGAGTTAGTTGGCGTTTTGGCGGTAAAGAGGGAAGAGGAACAGTCAAATGGAAGCAAATGATGTCATAAGTCATGCAATAGGGAGGTGGTCAGAGTGGAGGGTGGGGGAAAGGAGACAAGACCCTCGCATTGGGAGGCTCTGATTCATCATTAACTTCAGGGTGTTTCGTTTACGTAGTAGGTAAGGCACGCGAGGCATAGGGATGGGGCGTGGAAACTGGGGAATTTAAGGAGTTATTTCCAATCGTCCAAGAAGCATAATATAAATTTTTGTCACATTGCATTCAGAAACGCGAAACTCCTAACGATTTTAAAAATAATATAGTGATAGGCTAATTCACAAGGAAGAATCAAAATAACTTTGCCTTTCAAAAGGATATAATTTTTCCAGTCAACTATTTTCGCTAAACTGTTGCATCATCTGAACTCATTAAAGTTATTTTGAAATTTCCTGTGCATTAAAATAGAATTACACAAAGCATCACCCTCAAATATCTCTCAAATAGTAATAGGCTAGAAAGTGATTTAACTATTAATAACACACACACACAAAGAGCCTGCCACTGAGACTATTCGCAAACTTGTGCATTGCGACATTTAATTATGTTTAGTAAATATATGGTTATATGTACCCAATTATTTTGCCTAATATACCATAAATATACATTTCCTGATAACCACTGCGTTGTATAAAATTCGCCCATTTCTTACTTCCATGTAGCTACTTACATTGTGATATCCCTTCTAAAGAGGCTATAAATAGTCTGCGTACAATATACGTACGAATACACAAGTGAATGGATATTGACTCTTAATATCCTAATTTCATACGAGCATCAAACATTTCCCTTAGCTAATTTTCTGTCATTTAAAACTTTTTCGTTTGCATAAGAAATGTATTTTCTTTTACATGATCCAGCAAGATTCACGAAAATAAACCGTTTCATAGCCAGCAAATTTGTTAAGGGGTTATTTTCGAGTAGTCTGAATGGGTGCGAGAAACAAATTTTACTACTGTGATTTTTGGTGGAAAAGAGGCTGATGGGACACCAGGCGTTATTTACCTCTGGGGATGTCTTTCAAGTTTCCTGCTGCAAATTGTTTTTTTTTAGCCATTTTGCGGTTTTTCGACTAATGTGGATAATTTCTTTTTTTCCGGCTATGCTTTGTACCTTTAAACGCACTCTATCTACTCTTCCTCATATTTCATGATTACTATCCCTGTTATACGTTCCTCTTGCATTTCACTGTTAGTGGGAAAAAGTTCGCGAGCCCCATCTTTTGGCCGAAGAGTAAGGGCACTCGATTGTATAAACCCTCAGGGTAACCAAGCCCTTTTCCTTTAGGGGCATCTGATTTCATTGGAAACAAATCAACTAGGCTAGTAATCATCTCACTTACGAAGCAGTTATGTCGGCAGCGACTAATCGGGCCGCAGCGCGCCAAAAATCCTTCCTCTACCGTTTCGAGCGGTTTTGATAGCCCCGAGGCCGGTTTTAAAAATCGCCCACTACTCGACACTATTGTATTTTGCAATAGATCTTATTATAAACTAAGAGGAATTGAATACATCAATACTCGGGGTTTCTAATAAACCCATGCAAAATCAACAATAAACTCAGTTTTATTTTCACTGCTTTGCAAATATTATTTTTCACTTTTGACAAATGCTTAAGTTTACATGGTTCTTTATAAGAAAAACAATGGGAAACTTTGTTTTTTAACTTTTTTCTCCGCTTTTCCCTTACCGCAGCTAACTCTTTTGAACATCTTGAACGTCTCCTCTTTATCCAACACCTCTCTGTCCATGTCCTAGAAATATTTGCCCTTCGACCTACCTAATGGCGCTTTACCCCCTGTTTTCTCTTCTATTATGCCCTCGAAAAATAATTACATGCTCAATCTATCTGACTCCTTTATTCCTTATCGTTCTTCACATTCTATTTTCCTTTTATGGACCTCTTCATACTTCCTCCTTGGCTGAACACATTTTAAAGCGACCTTAAAAGGCAAAAGTATAAATTGAACATAGGTTTTATTCAATGATCAATTGGACTAATTTTATCACATCCGGTTTTTGCCAAATATTCTGGACTCCATCGAAAATCAAATCGATATCGGTCTAACTCTACCCAGTACGCTCTGGAGAGAGAGACAGAGAGAAGAGAGACCACGTCATTGACCTCTTGAGGCCTTTCCCAATTTATGAATTCCAAAGCGGCAGAGGTCACCCTTCACAAGTGCCCTCGAGGCGACATAAGTGAAGGGAAATATAAGCCAAAATTTCATAGCAACTCGGTTTGGCTCACATTCAGTGCATAGAGTAAAGCGAAACAGGGTAGCCGAGAAAAAAAGATTATGCACGTGACTTAGCAAGAAAAAAGCCTTTCGTCTGTCGTTGAATGCTTCTCACCTCCTCCCACAACATTTCTCATGCCTCGCATCTCCGGCTTTTATCTGGGACGCATTGCAATGCTAAGCAAGATTTTTTACTCATTTAGCAACGAGACGGGGCATGCCAATGGGATAACACCGCGAAACCTTTTGGATATCCTCGGAGTAATCTCATAAAAGTGGATGACGTCCAAAAAGTGAGGGTATTTGGCGGAGCGGCAGCGAGAATATAGAAGAGTTAGGACAGCGACACCTCGCCGAAAGGATGCATTTCTCCCAAGGACAGCGCCATTTAGTTTTACATCTCACCTCGGGCATGGATGCCGGGCTGGCCTTGGGATCACTATTAAGTGTCAACGATGACACGTCTCTCATCTGTCGATGTTGACTGCAGCGCTGTATGACTCTGTAAAATCGGTGTTTGAGAAAAGGGGCGATTACAGGTTTTGAGAATCTGTAGAAATGTAGAGAGTAAACTGTAAATGTACAATGAACGTAGCTACGGTCGTGAATCAATGAAAACTAGAGAGATTGTTTTCGAGAATAAACTGGATGAAAACGATAAAGCTAATATTTAATAAGTTTGAAATATTGTTATTATCATATAAATATCGTTGCAATGAGGCAATTGTCCTGGTGGCAACGGTCAAGTCTGGCCAACGGTCATGCTTACAATAAACATACACACACATGCAGACTACGTGCAAACATAAATTAGTATATAGTCTGCCATACATGCATAGGACAGGCTATACGTATATGATAATGATGACATCATGAAGTTGTATGATGCGACATAACATTTGCCACTGAATCCCTAAAAACAGAAAAGTTGAAAAACACTATTTCAACTCTATCCCTCGCGAATTTAAATATGGCGTGAAATTTGTTTTCAAACCATTTTAGAAAATTTCAATCTCAAAATTGAGGGCTGCTCATCGTAAGGTTTACGTCTATTTTATGTCACACGAAGAATTTTTCTTTTGAGTACAATGTTGTGGACTTGATTGAATCACTTTCGGGCCCGAAAATGAACAAAATAACAGCATGATATCAACTCACAGCTGCTGCCAGATAAACCAACCTCAACTTTACCATGTTTACATTGCATTGAGATTCAATTATCGGTGAATACTAAAGCTCGTTTGAAATGACCTTGTCAACTGGTCAACACTCCCGTTTGTTGTTATCGCATCCAAAGAGTATCGCCTGGTGGTCTAAATAAATTGAAAGAGTGCATTATAATGCAACAATTTCGGAGAGTAAAAATCATTCGCCTTGACCGGGATTCGGGTGACTCCGTTAAAGTTACTGTTACAGTTTCTTGAAAGTTGAAAGAGGTCAGCGAAAATGTACTCATTACAAAAAAAATAATCACAACCGTAAAAATTTCACGTGACTTGAGGACAACTAGCGAAGGTGGTTAACTATCGTTCGTAAATTTTGGAACGCCTGGGATTCATGGAATATGGTTATCCAGCACGTCATATAGACTATACTCCCACATAATTGCATGTCTATTTGGATCGCAGTTTCGCTGCGTGACTTTTTATTAGACCTTCGGCCTACCAGCATTCACGTGCGGGTTCATTGGATAGTTGAATACCATAGATATAGTTGGATAGATATTTAGTGTGGAAAGTCGTGCATTATGAGAGCTTGATGAATTGCAAAGGATGCTAATCGACGCGATTCGGGTCGGATTTGCACGTCTTTTTTGAGATTTTTAGTGAATAGTTTTCCCTTTTCCAAACCCTTTAAAAACTCTTCCTCTCCTTATCCCTTACTTATTCCAGGTGGTGCTTGCACCCTCTGCTACACACCTTTCTGGCAGACTGTGGGGCATTTATTATATCTATCATCATTATTATGATGTCTTTAATCATATTTTTTTGATTGAAAAACAATCGCTGGAAGCCACTATGGCAAAGTCGGGAGCGTATTGTTAATAGTATGCGTGACTGGGGCGTGTCCTGGGAAACCATAACCGGTATAGGGAAAGGCACTGGCTCCCCTACCCTGATGTGTGAATTTCAAACGCCTTCGGGCTTAGTACTGGGTGAACTCTACTATCACCTACCAAACCGATCTTCGGGTTGATTACTGGGTTTATATATATGCATATTGAGAGTTAGAGAGAGGTAAATGTTAAATAATAATCATCGTTTATAATTCAAAATTGCAAACTACTTAGATATTAACCAACGGATGTTCATATTTCGGTGATCATTTAATCTTCACTCAGAATAATGTGCAACATTTACATTCTGAACCCTATATTTTCCTAAGACCTTTTTTTTGGGGTGGCTATAGTCAATTCTACGAGTCTGTTAAAATTCAACGGTGTATGTATTTGAGCGTGTGAATAATTAATTTGTTATGAACAATTTTACATCGTGAGAAAAGAGGAAACAATATGAGAAAGGTAACCCAAACGGAGTGATTATTCTTCTACTTGTGCTTTAGCGAGGATAGCTGCCCTCAGGGAGATGCAGAGAGAGAGAGAGAGAGAGTAGATAAGAGATACGTAAAAGATTTGCATGCTTAGTGCGACGTGGGCGGGTGCGGTCATCGAGTTAAGGAGGAGGATGCGAGACCGGATTGAGACCTCTGCGGATGAGAGAGAGAGGGACGGCAGGAGGGATGGAGGAACAGAGAGAACGCGCAGATGCCATTTTGATCATTCGCGCGGTGCCCTGATGCTGCAGGGTGGGGTGGGGGGAAGATTCAGCGGGAGGCGCAAAAAAACCCTCCCTCGAAGCACATAAAAGGGTATAAAAACAGTCATTCCCCCTCTCTACGCGTCGACCACACCCCCTCACCCGCCCCACTGCTTATAAAAAGAATCCAACTGTTCTCCATTCTGGTCACGTAGAGTAACGATAAAAGTTGGCGGAAAAGTCCTCTCTCCGGGGCAGGAGGATGGTGAAGGCGGAAACGGGGGATGAAGGATTTAAGGGGGAGCGATGGATTCCCTTTCGTCCACTCTCTCCTCACTTACTCCCTCCCTCCCCCTCATACGCCCTCCAAATACCCCTCCTATACAAACGCACCCACACAGATATACCCACAACACATGAAATACAGCCCACCTTTATCCCAGCGGTCGCCTCGCGGGCAAGGGGGCAGGGGACGCGGCGAGAAAGACCTCCTCCTCCCACGGGCGGTTCCTTTTGAAAACAAATACGGGGCAGGCCCGGGCAGCTTCCATTGCAAAATTATGCCACACCGTTTAGATCAAATGGAATGATTATCTAGGGAGTATTGGCACTGAGAAGCCTTCTGAAGGCAGGCACGATATGTAAAGTGTTCAAGGAAACGCAAAAACATTAACACGGAGCATAGCGATCACCCTCTAGCAGAGCCTTGCATCGATTTAAGTTGATTTTTTTACTGGGAATCTTGTTTCTAGTGAGATTACAAACGTATTTACCGATCATATTGGTAATTGAAGTTAAGCATTAAAGGATTAAGGAACAAGCTAAAAGAAGATGAAGCAGTTCACGTAGGTATTTGGCTAGTATTTAAGAAGAAAATAAGCGTATTAGTGTGACATTAATTAATACAACTTGCTGGGCAAAGAGACGTTTGCAAGAGGAAGGGATTTGAACACATATATTCCTACGTAAGGACAAATAGAAAAAGCTAGTAAAAATACTCATTTAAGTCTGGTGCTATGTGGGTCCGAAAACTTTAACTTTGAGGTAATCCGATATGCGTA
This sequence comes from Hetaerina titia, assembly GCA_037158775.1. Classification (NCBI taxonomy): domain Eukaryota; kingdom Metazoa; phylum Arthropoda; class Insecta; order Odonata; family Calopterygidae; genus Hetaerina; species Hetaerina titia. The sequence continues at coordinate 97,446,585 of CM073773.1, read as the reverse complement.
GATTGGAGACTTTTAAGATGTGTGAATAGCAGAGAACATTGAAGAAAGTTGTAAAGAAAAAGATCAACACCTAATTTCTTTGCATGCCAGTAGTGAAGAGGAAGTTGCTGGTTGAAAATTGGAGGTGGAACAAATGAGTAGAAAATATACTGAGAAGCAAAGTGAGATTGTGAAGCCGTGCTAGGAAGGATAGTGCTAGATAAGCGAGAAAACGTTTGTACGGCAGCTATAATGTAAAAAAGTAAAACATTTCTACATGAATTGAAATCCACCCGGAAGATAATTATAATACTTGTAAGAAACCTCCCAATATAAATCTTAGACGGATTACTATTAATTGACCTAGCAGAAGAACTGATGGGGACATTATAAGACTTAGGGAGTAACATATATTACGTAATTTGCTTACCTTTCCTCGAATATTGCGAGTTATTAACGTGTCGCCATCAAAAGGCAATGTCACATACCTTCTTATATGGAAATAAAACTCGGATAACATTGATTTTGTACTAATAATTTTGGGGTAATTTTGGGGGGGGGGTAAAGATTAACTGTAGTTTCAACGCGTCATTATATATATATATATATATATATATATATATATATATATATATATATATATTAGGCAGTCGACAGTACATTTTTAGGTGCTTCTACACGAAGTCTCAGATGCATGAAATGCTCGTATTTCTGTATGATGCAGAAAGTTTGTAACAGTGAAATTGTAGAAAAGAGAATTAAATATTTTAAAATGTGGATGTAGAGACGAGTTTTGAAGATCATTTGGAAAGATAGGGAAATAAGACATGAGGAAATTTTGCAAAACAAATAAGGAAGAAAGAATCCCTATTAAAAACGAAGAGAAAGAGAATAGAGCAGTGAAGTGGCTATGTGGAGATGGTTTTGCCAAGAGTGTCGTTAAAGAGCATATGGAGAGGGGTAAAAAAGACCTAAGAAGCTGGAAGTCACGAAAATACATACTTTGAAATGAATGATAGGGAAAGAGAAGGACGCAAAGATGGTGAAGGAAGTGATAGAAATGGTGGCCAAACCTGATTGTGAAACAAAAGATCTATGATTATGATACGGAGTCTAGGAGTAGGTAAAGAAGGGAGAAGAATAACGGGGGGCGTGGGAACCAAATGAATAAAGGGGAACAGATAGGGAGATGGATGTATCACAGCAATTAGAAAATCTGTAAAAGAGGGGAGAAGTGTAAATTAATGCCACGCTAGCTTTGTGGCAGTAGTCGACAGCTTTGATAAAAATATATTTGTGAAGCCTTTAAGTTTCATTAATTCCACAAGGGATAATTTTATTTTTGCTAAAAAATATAATACCTTGTTATAATTGCAATTGAATATATTGGCATTAAATATTTATAATACGAAATATGTACTTCACCATATTTATGCACGTTCTTTTTTTACAGGTAAGTGGTAGCTGACAGCGATTCATACATCAGGAAGGTGGACGTGTCGAGAAATACAGGAGATTCGGAGATGCCGGGAAGAAGTGAAACTTTGCCCCTTTGGGAGAGCATTGAAAAAAAATTGAGAAACCATGAACAAAGGATGGTTTCTGCATAATGATGTCCCAATTCTCTGAGTAGTGGACTTTCTTCTGATTTATGTTATCATTATTACTTTTCTACCGATTAAGGTACAGGTTTTCCATGGACACTACCCATACGATACATTTAATTGTCGTACTTAGCAAATCAAAACATGACAGCCGACACTACAATAATCCCTTCCTCAATTTCGAATTCTTTCTCCCACCCTTCTTCCCGTTGAGAATTCCTATCATACGAGTATCCCTACCCCTTCCTCGATTGTCTAACGTCTTTCCTCTATGAGACTTCAGCAGCATCTGCCTCCTTTGGATTTTTACCAACAATTCTCTCTCCTACTCAATCAAGCCGAGTTGGTTTCTAATCTATCGACAACACCTTCTTCAGAAAAACATTTTATAACTTCTTATTCTACCACTATCATATTGATTCAATGGTCATGTCTCCACAACGTGCAAAACCACGCCAAATATAAAAAGTTATAACGAACCCTTTCTTAAGATCGTACGATTAGAAATCAAAATAGATTCAATCGCAGACGCGAACAGGATAATTGGTTTTGGCAATGTATACTACCTTGATCAAAAAGTTCCAGGAATAACCACCGTGTGGCGCTCCCATCGTTCCGATTTGAATTCTGTTTTTTTTTGTTAAATTGGTACATCTGTTGTTGATATTCCCTTTAAATCTTAGTGTCATAACTTGACATTTGCAAAAGTTACGTAGCCAAGAGTACATCTATCTCTGTGTGTGTTGGCGATTTTTTACAATTGCAGAAATGGATTTAAATTTGCAACAACGAACTTGTATTAAATTTTGCGTAAAAAACGGAAAGTGTTTCGGCAACGATTCTCTAAAAAAAACGGTCGTTTACCAGTGGCACGAGCGGTTCAGAAGTGGTCGTGAGTCAATCGAAGATGATGAACGCAGTGGCAGACCATCGACATCGAAAGTCGGTGAAAAAATTGATAAAGTAAAAGAAATGTTGGTCAATAACCGCAAATTAACCATCAGAGAAATAGCGGAGGACTTGAACATTGCCTATGGATCCGCCCAAGACATTGTGGTTAATGATTTGGGTTTCCGTTGTGTAGCAGCAAAGTTGGTGCCAAAAGACCTCAATTTCATGTAAAAAAGAGACCGTGTTGACGTCGCAAAAGACATGATTTGCGAGGCTGAATCCGATCCCACATTCATCAAAAGGATCATTACTGGAGACGAGACGTGGGTTTATGAGTACGACACGCAATCCAGACATCAGGCAAGTAAATGGCGTTCACCAAATGAGCCGAGACCAAAAAAACCACGTCGTTTTCAGTCAAAAAAGAAGGCAATGCTGACGGTTTTCATGGATTACAACGGTGTAGTGCATCATGAATTTTTGCCAGAAGGCCAGACAGTAAATAAAGAGTATTATTTGGGCGTTATGAGACGTTTGCGTGAAGCAATTCGCCGAAAGAGACCAGAAATCGTCGCACAGTGCGTCGAGACCGTCGCACATTATTCGTAATTTTTTGACGAAAAATGCAACAAATACCATCCAACAGCCACCGAATTCACCTGATTTGGCTCCCTGTGACTTCTTTCTGTTCAATCAAGTTAAAAAACCATTACGGGGAACGCGTTTTAGCAGCCGAGAGGAAGTAATGGAAAAATCGCAGGAAGCACTGATGGACATACCGAAAACCGAATATAAAAAATGTTTCGAGGATTGGATGAAGCGCTGGCATAAGTGTGTTGCAGTCGATGGGGATTACTTTGAAGGGGACAATATAGATTTAGGTGAATAAACTTGTATTTTTAATTTTCTGAATAAATTCCGGGAACTTTTTGATCAAGGTAGTATAGTATGTAATATTTTGTCGCAATCATTCATAATTCTTATACATTCCAATGGATTGTTCCCGCATGTTTTGAATATTGTCCCATTACTGAATATTTTTTGCGTTTAGAAGCTCGTATGTAGCTTCTTGCGTGGTGACTAATTTTGTTTGATTGCACGTTCGACTAATCTGAATGAGTAAATGTAATGATTGAACATGAATGGCTGGCGATAAAACACCCCAGTCACACGTCCATGCGGCGGCTTACAGGGTATTCCGTAGATGATGATATGGCTGCCATTTCCTTTCTTGAAACTGGAACTGACACCCATCTGACGAAATTTTTCGTCCAAATCACTTTCTCATGAATGCTACAAATTAATTTGTGCAAACTATTCCCTCCACGTTCTTTCAACTCTTAAAGTAGTTTCCGGGATTCTTGTCTACCATCACGGCCTTTTCTGAATCCAATTACCTTACTATCCATTCTTTCTTGTAAGCAAGTGTGGTTGGGCCTAAATAATCCTCATCTATGTCATGTTCTCTTTTTATGTATTTACCTAAGCGTTCCTCAACGGGTATTTATTCCTTTGGTGTTAATGTTAACTATGTAAAATAACTCTTAGGATATTTCTGTTAGCCACAATTAAACGCATTCACCTATATCAATGACTCAGACAATACTTACAAATATGAAGCACATTAATAGCAGTAAAATAACTATCACATCTGGAAAAAAACATTCTTTCGTGTTTTTATGTGCGTACTAGGGGTCTTAAACAAAATATTAAAAATTTACGTATTCATTATTCAATTATTTTTCCATAAATTAGCACTTCCGACTAATTATTACCTGACTAGAAGAAACAGTGTTAATGTTTTTGGTCTCAGTTGGAAGTTCTCTTGAACATTGCCTTTTCGATCATTTAAGGATAGAGTCAAGTTTATGACCTTTGCACTTCAATTTATTAAATTATCGTATAAGTTATTATAACCCAGACAAAAGGAAAGATATCGATTAATTTAATCCCTGTTAGAAGCCATGGAGACAAAATCCAGGATTAGCCTTCGCTGTGAAAATTCTCTCTCTCTCATCTGAATTTTCCAGTTTTGGAAAATTTCTTTGTTTTCTGGATATTCCATCCGAACTGCTGTTTATTATTCTTGGCCTTCGCGGATGAGGCGCCTGATGCAGGATTATTTTCCCTAGCGTTCCCATTTCAGGCGACCACTGGACATTGAATTCGGGAGATTATGTGATTACGGCTCGCTGCCAACGTACTGGCATTATTAATATTCAAGATAACACCCAGGAAGGAGGGCAATCCCCGACTGAACAGAGAGGCTGCGACCTCGGGAAAGGTCATCTTCTTTGAGCGCAAGTCTATACAGACTTGCCTTATCTCCGCAACAGACGGAAAAACATTTTATTAAAATCAAAAGAGACAATTACATGCCCGAAAATTCTGAAATTCATCGCCAATCTATGCTGCATCCAAATCAGCAATGCTGTTGTAAAACGCTTAGGCTCACAAAAAAAGATAATATAGATGGTATATAAGATTTTTTTGCACATAAGTTGCCAAGTATTTGAGGTATTATCAACTGATGGTAAAAATATTAAATGTCTTAATTCATTCTTAAAATTTGTGAAAGGGTATCTACATATTTACATGTGGGAAAACAGAAGGCATATTTGGATATATACTCATCACATTGCATTTGTTTGATGACTCAGACTTTCATTGATGCATTTAATGGGTGGTAGGGTGATTGAGATCTTCCATTCGTGACTACCATATCTCAAAAACCAATTGTTGCAGTCATTTCTATTTCCTTTTTCTCAATAAAATTAGCAGAAGTTAGATAAAAACATTCTTTCCTACTATAAACAATGGTGGAGACCCATAAATTCAGGAGTGTTTATTTTCCTGAACATCCCATAGATTAAATGTAATACTTTTCTGGGAATGCTACGACAGGATTTTGCAATAATAACCAATCTTAACCCAAGAAGGTGGATGGGCCCAGTTTGATTACGTGGAAATTTTGGCGGAACTTAACTTATGTTGGATTTGAAAGGAGAAACATTATCTCTTGAGCCATGGCATTCGATCCGTATATCCCGTTTGCATGAATACGAGGAAGAGTAATTATTCACTCCCATTGTTTATTCGTAATTTAAATTTCTAAATCTTTAAATTTCTTTCTTTTTAAATAAAGTTCTTCTACTTCTTGGACGATAAATAACAGATGCATTGTTTGAGATAACGGTTTTAGATTTTAAGCATTCCTAAGTCAAAAAACATTCTTTCCCTTTTTATATTACCAAGTTTTAATGTACGTCGTGCAGAATTAAGTCGTAGGATAAAATAAAATGCATATTATCTTAAAGCTGGCACTGGAGAATTCAAAAGGTTAGAACCATTTTTCAACTTTCAAACCTCAGAACGTGAATAAATTGCCATCGCCAGAGAAATAAATTTCTCCAAGGGAGCATACGCTAAATTTCGGCTCGTTGCCTCACATACTCGTATATCCCAGAAAGTAACGAGTAACGAAGAGCACTTTTGGTAATGTTGATAAATCCATTAAATGGAGGCTAATTTGATAGATGCTACAGCATGAAAAAAGGTATTCGCAAGGAAAATTATAATCATAGCAAATACTACGAAATATTTTTAAATTGCGTGGGACAAATGCAAGCATAAATAAAGAACATTGATGACTTTGTCAATTTGAGAACAAAATTTCCCACCATGAACAATCCTTTACTACCCCCTATCCTGAATTTAACGCTGTCCTACAAAACAAGGAAAACATCAATAATCTCTTCTCATTCAATTCGTAACCCAGGAAACAACCCCGGCAATTATTCCATAATACCTGGAAATACCATAATAGCCTATAACATGAATCAAATGATTCTTAATTTAACAGAAATTTGATCCAGACCTAGCACTAAAGGGTTTTAACGGTTGCTGACAATGTTTCTACGGGTGGCAATGCGTAGATGCAAAACTTTAACAGTAATTATTGTACATTTTGATATAATGTGCCAAGTGCCTAGTGGAATATGGGGTCTTATATTGGATACTATTATCGATATTTTGATTTTGGATAATGCGTGCGCACATACATACATTCACATCGCTCAAAATATATATTCCATTCCACGTTACTCCATGAGAGTCATTGCGATACCGGCCATCTCATCACAGTTATGGGTGCCCGATGGCTGGCTGAGAGATCACCCTTTTAATACCTCCGCACAGATAAAGTGGGAATATGGTAGATATCAACGAAAATACATGTTATGAGGCACCATGAACACCTTTTGACTATTTTCCGAATATCTTCCCCTAAAGTAAAAAACACACCAATGTATCTTCCCAATAAATTTTTTATTCGGTACAACTAGCTTTGATAGGGCATATCCTTAATGACATTGTTCTTCAAAGATATTCCCCACTGATGACAACCTCTCTCTCATTTAAGAAAATGCCTTGTGACCCCTACCCGTGAACTTTCCTGACCACCTCCATTCTCCTCGGACCTTGCCCTCTCCACTCGCCTTCACCCATCGCCCACGGCTCCCTCAACCACCCCCACCAAATGAAACCAATTCCATCCATCTCTTTCCCCTCTTCACCTCCACCATATACAGGGTGCGTTCCAAGAGTAATGCAATGGAATTTCCCGCGCCGCTCTTATTGGTCAAAGTGGGATCAAACCACTTGGAGTAAGTGGACGAAACGCTAAACTTTACCGCGAAACTGGTCTCAGTGCTCTTCAAGCTGTGGAAACGGCAGGACGTCAGTTATTGTAAACCTCTGCGCGCCGACCGTGTTACGGATGACCAACCGAGTGGAAACTTCAAGTGAACTTCGGCAAAGTATTGGAAATGAGCTTGATTTTACCAGACAAGAATTTATTGTTTTGTATTTGGCAATACACATTTAGGTCGCTTGAGAAACCCTACTGCCATTTTGGCCCGGGAAATAAATATGTAAAAACATTGTAAAATACAATGAATAAATCAATGCACTGTAAAAGGAGATAATTTCGAAACCATTCCTTCAGAAAAGGCACATACGAAAACTTTTAACAAACCCGAGTTCTGCAATATGTCACAGCTAGCTACTGAATGCCATCCTTACTTTTGGTCACAGAAAAGGAAAACAGCATGGAAGGAGCAACTTGCTGGACACTTTTCTCTTGCCAACGCCATATGCGGAGTACGCACGCGTCGAAGGAGGGAGAGGCAGAGTCGGCCACGGGCGAGACGGAGGAGGTAGCGTGGGTCGGGTCTTGCGGTGCCACGACGAGGTGTGAGCGTAAGGGAGAGGAGGAATCTCATTGTTTTTAAAGCGAGATATCGCTCGGGCATCGGTCCCACTTACTTATCCCTCCTCAACCTGTGGTATGCATATGGATGCGCGGAGACGGCTTGCGTGCAGCGCACACCGTGACGATGTTTAGTAAAATTTCGCGGGCGAAGAGGAGAGACGGGTGGTCAAAATAATAATGCCCTCCTGGATGTGCGAAGGCATGAACTCTGGGAAGGCTCCCGGCTTGTGGTTATGTGTGTGTTTGCAACCCCGATGAATTAATTGAAATTGGAGGGCCGGGAGTGGCGTGGAGATGCTAAAATTTGGTATATTTGACATAACAGATTTTCTTTCATGTTATCTAACACATACACTAACTTTAAACATTTTATAGCACTTATATTCAGTCCATGACCCTATTTTTTCAACTAAGTATTGCAGTTAACCAGGGGACAGGGGAAAAAATTTAAAATAGAACATTCTAAATTGAATATACGCGAATTATTTCCAGTTGGCTTGATTCCCCGCGACTTTCAACACCGAAGGTTCATTTTTCATCCTTAGTTAGGTGAAGAGGTTTACATCATTTAGGGAAATTTCATTTAAAAATTGTTCGTAAAATAACACGGCAGAGCTGAATGATTTATGCTTTTCGGTGTATAACCGTATTTTTAGAAACAGTAATGCATGCTTGGGGAGATTAGGAACGTTCGCCAGCCCTATTCTCAAAAAATCGTTTCACGTATTCTCTTTGTACAGACCTGGACCGCAACGTGATAATCACCTAAGGCTAAATTTAAAATTTAATAATTTTCTGTTTTATTTTTATTCGAACGAGAAAATATTATTAGAAAAACTTAACCCATACTTTACACCCTAAAAGGTATGCTGTTTGATAAAAGAGGATTCTCATAAGAAAGAATTCTTTAGTGGGTAACCACTGAAAAACAGGTGAAGAAAAATGAGAAAACGCCCACATTAAACTCCTATCTTAGTTTTAGGAAAATTTGTAATTGTTCGCTCCTTCTTGAATTGATTATTACTTTACTTGAGGAATTGACGTACATTTCTGAGAAAGTTAACATTCTGCGAACACAACTAAAAGATTAACTTAAAATTTAAATGTGATATAAACTAAATGAAATGAATTTTACTGCCCATTGGCTTTCAACTTAACTCAGTTAAAATATATTGTATTTAGTATACCTTAACGAATTTAAGACGTATAGCTAGTGATAGAAATACAGAAAGCTGTCACTGGGCTGCAGGAAAGTTTCAGAAAACTAAGATTTTTTTCATCATCGCAATTTAAACTCAAATTATTTTAAAGGACATTATTTTGGGAGTCTGTGACTAATATTTTAAGGAAAAATATTTACATTTGGAGATTTCATGACTATTTGATCGAAAAATGGAATGTTTGTCGTTTTTATAAACATTGTAAATGTTTTAACATTAGAAAACAAATTCTCTCCAACTACACAACGGTATCATATACAGTACACATTATAGTGCATTTAGTTAAATTTTCAAGGCTTTATCTCAGGTCACCAAGGAATAACAGCTGCTTTTTCGATGTGGAATCCAACTGACCTCGTAAGACCATTATGTTATAAATGGGAGATATGACCACGACAAAGAGAATAAACAAAATCGCCGATGCTTGAAACTGATTTGCGTTTAAAACTTCCAAAGCTGTGTTACTGTGATGAGATCAACTTCGTTAGGAATAATTAGTCGAAACAATCTCATCGAAGTTGCTCGGAAGACAGCTAAACGGCAGTTATCCCATGCAAGTATTGAACTTGATTGGGGTCGAAAGTGAAATCAAAGCATGTTAAAAGTTGACCTACCGACTGGACTCCAATAAGTTTAACTCCTGCGTGCACTCATCGCATTACGATTGTGCCATTTGACATTTGTGCTGTTATTGGGATTTGAAAACTCCCCTCTTTGTTCCACACTGAGGATATCATCAAAGATAATAGGATAAGCAAGATATTTCTCAATTCATCCGTTACAAATCCTCAGTGCTTTGAAATGTTTTATACCCAGGGTTGATATTGAGAATAAATATCGCACAACTCGTATTAACAACGCACGCCATGTCGGGTCGACGACGAAACGTCGTATTACGTAGAGGAGCATCGAATTCGACGCAACGCTGTTTGCGTTGATTAATCCCGTTAAAAATGACGATGATGTTATTTAGACTTCCCTGCGTTGGACGCAAAAAAACGACGCATTGGGGAAACCCGCTTTCACAGTTTTAGCCACCTCGTCGTTTTCAACGCACGCTATGCAGACTGCGAGTGCGTAAGGTATGAAACAAAAGCGGCGATGATACGAGGCATTGGTGTCATTTAGTCTCGGATTACTGAAGAACGCCCCCATTCCCATCGCACGTTGATATCAGTGGAAAAACATTTAAAACGATCGTATTTTGATAAATTGAATATAAAAATCCTATGGGGCAAAAATGTATGGACTGAATCACTCTTTTATTTACTATTCACACGCACCACCTATCGATAGAATAGCATTCCTTAATCTTTTCCAACCAACAAGAATAAATTATAACGATTTTCTAACATCATCTTATGCAACATCGGTATTTCAGGTTAATAAAATGGAATTAACAATGTTTCAATTTTTCTTTCCGTAATCCTCTTATGTGTTTTCCGGATCGCCCCAATTTATCATTAAAATCCTTGGGGAACAAAACATATGGATACCCTCTTGGACTTTTTTATTCAGTATTGTTTCAAACTATCACATTAGTTCTCGGAACCGTTGACCAACAATGATATCTCTCTATTTATTTATTCATGCAACAAAAACTTAAGGTAGCGAAATTTTAGTGAATTTATTTTTTCTAGTAGTTCTTCCAAAAATCTTTCATTTTCCCTATGAGTTGCTTACTGATGAAGGATAGTTCGTTGATGATAACAGAAACTATTTAAGCAATGACGTGGTCCTCCAAGAGAGTCAAGGTGCTTAATAATACATTGAATACTTACATTGCACCGAATCATTCATGACCTCCACGAAATTTCTACCTCCCTCATCGCCGTTCAAAATCCCCTAATCATTAGAGAACTTTTTAACTGACAGGGTAGAGGTATTTCTCAAGAGAAATTAAATGTGTATTTTCCATCTCGGCGCCCACAAATAGAGAAAAATTAAATAAATTAGAGAAAATAGACAGACAATAAAATAGACTAATAGACAAAGGCATACGATAAATAGACATCTTGACAAAGTCGAGACAATGGACAGAACTGGAAGATTAAGTGCAGAACAGATAAACTCAATATTTCATTTTTCCGACGAGCTATGAGGGATTAGAATAACGTTTCCTGGACCATGGTTTGGCACCAGAGCTAGTGGCAAGGAGGGATAGAGAGGTCGCAAGCGTCGATCGGGGAGGGGACCATTTGATTGGATGACCATTGATGTCTATCCCGACAACTCTACAGCTGGGCTATATCTGAATCAACGGACTGCCACCGTTTCGGAGGTCTGCCACCTTTTCTTTCTCTTTTCCCAGCGGGAGAAAGAGTCTCGCGAAAGGGAAGCCTCTTCTCCCTCCTCCCCACCAACACCCTCAGCACAGCGCACGAGTGCATCACCTCCCATGCGACGGGAAGCAAGAGTAAACACACACACTCGCACCTAAACGCGCCCGCGCATACAACTAAATGCAAAATCGTTCACCGGGGGGCTGGGGAGGTGAGAGATGTTCTGCCGAATTAAGGGTCCCGAGGCAGTCGAGTGACGACAAAAGCGTCGCCTCGTTAGCGGGGCTTGTTGTCGCGACGGACAAATCGAAGAGGCGGTCTATCTCCGGGAAGACGACAGAGCGTGAAGATTTATTTTCGACGACAAAATGCTGTCAAAAATTTTTCCTTGTATTTTTTGTGTGATAGGTTTTACTCTTGATTTTACCGATGTATTTAGAAAGTGAAGAAATAATAAATCACAGGATAATGTTGCAACAAAGTGTTTCATCTATTCAGAAAGGCTGAAGGCAAAAGCGGTAGCCTCTCTACATACTTCATTAGAAAGTAATGTCACAGTAATTCATTCGCTTCTTATCAAATAAATAACTTATCTTAAATAAATAATTTATTCCCTTCTTTTCAAAAATACGTGTGCGCCACAAATATTCTCGTATAAATAAATATTCTTTCTCTGCTACGAGGAGGCCGACCCAGTCCCCGACACGTCCGCTCTAGTTCAGGACAATAAATAATAATTATTTTATTACTTATGTTGAATAAAACTCCTTTTCGTGTGTGCATATATATATATATATATATATATATATACTAACACAAAAAACACCACACACATAGAAACATAAAAGAAGGACACTTACATTGGATATTTACGTTTCGACGGCACGGCCGTCGTCATCAGATATCATGTAAGTGTCCTTCTTTTATGTTTCTATGTGTGTGGTGTTTTTTGTGTTAGTGTTTGTGTGTTTGTGCGTCGCCGGAGAGCGTCTTTTCCAAGTGTATATATATATATATATATATATATATATATATATATATATATATATATATATATGGTGGTCTAGCGGGTAGAGCGTTGGACTGCTGACCGGAGGGTCCCGAGTTCGATTCCCGGGCAAGGCACTTTGGGCACCTGCAGCTCCACTCAAGCTAGTTGATTTTTTGGGTACCAGATCTTCCTGGGAAACCATAATAGGCACAGGGAAAGGAACTGGCCCCCCTACCCTGATGTGTGAATATTCACACGCCGTATAGGGCTTGGTACATGGGTGAGCTCTACCATCACCTACTAAACCGACCTTCGGGTTGATTACTGTGTTTATGGTTTATATATATATATATATATGTCATATATATATATATATATATATATATATATGTCATATATATATATATATATGTCATATATATATATATGTCATATATATATATATATATATACACATATATATATGTCAACGATAGTAATCAAAATATATATATATATATAACTATGAGAGAAAATTTTAAATTATAGCTTTAAACTTTAAATGTTTAGTCAATGGTAATTATTTAATCTGAAATGTGATCCAATCAATTTAACATATTTATTGATAAGTGTGAAACTGGAGATTTTTTAGAATATGCGCTTCACGAGCAATTTTCCACGTCAATTAGATAAGCCGATTAATTTTTTCACAATGGATCTGCTTTCTTACGTTAAAGCCTGAAATTGGTCAAAATGCACTTGCTTTGAACAAACTTCAGCGTCATTGAACGAATATCTTTTCTCAAAATAATTACGAAGTGTAATGCATACAGCACGGGAAAACAATTAAACTTTTAGAGAAGATCTTACCCTCTGAATCTTGAAAGCCATTGTACTATACAGTATCTGAGCGGAATTGTGAGAAATACAATGAAACGTCCATCCTACTCTCCATCCGTCTTCACCGCCCACAATTACAGCATCATTGTGATCTTGTGAAAACAAAGAGCTACCTCTTCCCATTACTATTTTATTTAATGTTTTGAAATCATTCTCCTTCCACCCCTTTGCCTAATTTCATTATTATATCGAGTGAGTCGATATTCCTTTTGTGTACATATTTTTTCTCTGTGTCATTTAAATGAACCGTGTGTATACGTGTGTACCGCCTTCCCCACTTGTCCTGTGTTCGCCTTTTATGTGTTTTCCTATCCCCTTTCCTTATACCTATTTCTGTTTGAATGAATATTTGTGCGCCGTATGGCGGGATTTTCAAGTTTGAATATATGTATATATATATACATATATATATACACACATTTTAACGTTTATGGAATGCAAAGAAAAATATGCACACGCAAAAAAATTGCATACACTGAATTTCAATATTTCGGTGGCCCCAGGCAACTTCATCGGAGTAAGAGTGGGGTACTTCTCTTACTTCTGTTCCAAGCTCTCTTCCCCAGAATACTGAACGATGATTTTATCAAAGAGAGATGAGAATGCATGGAAAGGGATGAGTTAGGGGGCTATAAGTCGAGGTGTATGTATGTTTGGTGCAGAGATGGAGGGGAGGTATCAGGCGGCTCTGTTGATCCTAAAAATTTCAAATTCACTGAGATGCCAATGTGAGGGGATGGGGTAATTGGAGAAGCTGGGGATATAGTGGAATGACGATAGCTGGCAATGCAGATCGATAGAGAGAGAGAGATGTGCCGCATTCGCCAACGTAGAAAGCAAAGCAGAGTCTGAAGAAAAGGCATTACATTACTTCTCTGATAAGCGGCTGTTGTAGGCTAGATGAGGATTGGTTGTGAAAGAAGACTGTTGGTGGGCGGAGGATAAGACAGCATTTGCATTGTGGGTGGTTGCAAGTTGAGTTGAAGGAAGATGTAGGGTTGGGCACGGTTGAGCTATGCTTATTTCAGAATGTTGCCTAGGTTCATGGATTGTCTGAAAAACTCGAATGGGACCTTAGTCGTAAGGCTGGACCAAAGCCCTTTAAATATTGAGTACCGCCCTCTATACGGATCAAAAGAATTTAATGTGAAAGTACTCCTTGTTTGACTAGTTGGGTTATTGATGCTCTGCTGTATACGAAAAATATTTCAAATAAGGCTATTTGACATGGATTTAAATGGAGTTTACGTGTAATTATAGTGCACTCCGTTTCTATTATATCTTAGTTAAAGGTTCCCCTCTAACACTATTATTTTAGAATAAATAAAAAAAATATTGCAATAAACGAATTGATGAATGCGAGCTCCTCCATAATATGAATGGGCTCTCATTTCAAGGAACAGCACACCTCCTGTATCGGTGCTTCAACTCGAAGAGTCACAGGACGCTACATTTAACTAGCCAGACAAGGCACTTCCCATCACCCCGACCCCGGCCTCACCTACCCGGGGCTCGATTGGTCTCGTCTCTGACCTTTGCTCATCCTCCCTACGGCGACGCTTTCGCGTGGGAGGGCCGGAGTTCACGGGACATGGGCAGGCCTCCATCTCACCCCGTGCAGACTATCTTCGGAGTGTGGGGCGCCAGTACCTGCTACATGCGGAGTGTTAAGAAGGGTGTTGAGCGGGACGGCCTGGTGCTACTGGTGGCAATAGAGACTATAGACTTTAAAAAGGGGTCACATTTCTTTAGAAACATTCTGTCTCCGTTTATTCCGCGAAACTTTGAAGGAGCCAAACGTACATTAGTTCCTACATGTCATTTTTCATTATACAGCAAATAAATAAAGCGGAAAGAAAAAAAAATGAGAAGAGTTTACTATATATATATTCATACATTTCCATATTAACCTGAGTTTAGTGATCCAAGATGCTTTTCATTTTGTCAAGAGTTATATGGTGGGTTACTGACAGTATACCTTCTTGATAAAGAATTCTGGGTGGAATTGGAATACTATTTATCCAATATTGTTCTGACCCACTTTCGGGATCGCGAAATTATCTGTCTGCTCCATATAACTTTCCAGCTCAAATCCTAACTTTCTAATATGTCTCCTTCTTCCTATCTCACCTGTCCCGCATTAAATAACTAAAATGGGCTTCAGGATTACATTTACCCTTAATTTCTCTTTCAATTCATCTTTATTTTCTGTCTTCTTTAAGTGCCGGCGATTACGCCTCGGTTTTTTAACCGTATCTCTTACTTTTAATTTAATTTTTCTTTCTATCCGGCAATATCATTTTCGCCATTGTCTAATACCTTAATAGCGTAAATTAATTTTTCTAATTCAAGGAATAATTTTTAGAGTAATATATCAACACCAAAGTCTTTGCTACTCAATACTAAACGCTTTACTTATTGCCTTTGTGGAAAAAATTATTCTGTTTTTATAATAATTGAATTTTTACGATCATTCATACGATAACACACCCACACAATGCTCAGCTATTCAAACAGCACCATTTCCTGACAAATTTCATAGAATGACATTTTGGTAAAACTGATATAGGCTCACATTCCCAAAGGAGTATTTTATTAATTTTTGCCTGTAATAGCTCTGACGTGTATATGTCCTTTTTCCTGAAATCACGTCTAACTCGGACATTGGCAAGAAATTACGCATACCCGCCGAGTAGTTTCAAATTTGCGTACGCACGAATTAGAAACTATGTTCTTCTGAAAATTACGCCATATTTTTCGGCGACGACTGAGCGATAGTGCTCTCCTTTCGTGCACACAGTGACGCTGACTCATATTTAGTTTCGACGTAGTATAATGAAATTGGAAAATATAACTAATAATATCCACGGGAATTTATTAAAACGACCGTTTTCTTCCAGCGTTTTCTTCTTACACCAACAGGTACAAAATATAGGATGTTTACCGTGCATTGAAAAAAAAGTAAGGTGGCTTTCTATAACAACAAATATTAAAAAAAATATTCAGAAAAGTTTATGACCATATAAAACCTAAAGATAGAAGTGGCATGCATACATTAAATCTTATGGACTGCGATGCCATTTACATATATACAGCAGACGGGAAGATCATTTAAGGTAAGAAGGGCGGAACATAAACGATGTTTCACTACGGAAAATATTTTATACTCCTATTTTGCGAAACACTTGTGGAAAGAAGTACATAATAACGATTTCAATCCTGAAATACGCTTTCAAGAAGTCAGTTGCTGAACAATGGAAGTTTTGGAGCAACTTGAAATAAGAAAAAAATTCGATTATGGGCATTTAGTAAATTATAGTGTGTTTTCCTTTCCCCAATACTTTATGTCCACTACATCCAGTCATCCCCTGAATTTCCTGACCCCTCCCTCCTTCTCCCCCGTAGATGGTCAGCTCAACTAATCGCACCTGATCCCTTCCTGCTCGCTTAACTCCTTTTCCCGTACCCTCTCCGCCCATTCATTTGGCTCAATCTCACTTTTTATGCTACTTAAATAACATACTCTCCTAAAACCCCCCCCCACTCCAACCTCACTCAAAACACCTCCTCCCACCGCAAACCTGGTGTACGTACGCATACAGCAAACATTTCTACGTATTGTAACGACTATTCGACGAAACCGGTCGTATTAATAAATCTTAGTGGAACTTATAAAGTTTTGTTTTCCAATTCCAGTGATAAATTTGATTCAAAATTAACAGGAAAATGTTCTCGTTCTGAAATACCCCTCTTTGGATCCATGAATTAATATTTTTAAGACAACTACGAAATATCATATATTAAATTCACTTTCAACAAAACATTCGAATTCATTTTTTACATTTTTATGTCATCAGAATTTCCAATGGTATATATTATACATTTTAGAATGAAATACCAAAATCTCTTTGACTCGCCATACAATGTCTTTCATATGAACTGATATTAAAACGATCCTACTTATTTTATTTTTTCATTCTTTTTCCGTGAAAAAGATGTGCTATCGTTATTATTTCCCCATGCTACACTCCACATATTACCTGTTTTCTGAGAGATCCTGATATGAACTTTGGCAAAGGAGTAATTTCTATTTATACTGAAATGTTCAACTTCTTCCGACATGAGTTACCTTCCTTTGAAAAGATTGCTTGGCACTGTCATTTCATTTTGCCTCTTATTGGGGGACATTTTTATCCCTCCATCCACCTGGCCCCTTCATTTGACTTTCTCTAAAAGTTGTCTCACGTCCTTCCCCATGCCCTTCCACGCAGCGCCGTCGGGCACCAGGGGTAAGTCCCCATATCCCCTTCCGCCCCCTTCAACCTGTCTCCGTCACCGAGGGTTCGCCCATCCCCTCCCAAATTCATTTCGTTTTCCCGTTTTATCATTCGCCCATATTTTACCAACTCCATCATTTTTTCCGAATAGGTATGATTCTCCTACACACACCAACTGTCACCAAATGTACTCGTGCAAAATAGTCATTATTTTCATCTGAAAATATATTTCCTCAGAACAAAGTTGCCATTGAACGGCAGAGAAAAGTCCTTGACCATCAAGGTACTTATGTAAAAAATGTGTGCGGAGTCACCACCCCCGTTAGGAGTGCTGGAATGCTCTAAAGAAGTGCGAAGGAAAGCCAATAGTGCCTTCCGATTACTCTGACTCATTGCATCACACTACTTGCTTAATTTTATATTTTATATTTTTTATTGGAAGAATAGAGGTTATGGCGGCTTCAACAATTTGTATATTCCTTAAGTGTTCTTAAATTCACATTAAACACACCATGATACGTATTATAACGATTTTATATGGAATTTATACGAGATATAAAGACAACAGATCTTATTAATATCGAGTATATAGCTTTTGATACGTACATTACTCGAGAAAACACTAAGAGGTACAAGAAAGCACTCGTGGGATGAGAAGACACGTCAAGGAAACACAACCAGAACAATTATTTACATTTGTTAAAATTAAAATGTTGAATATTTGTCAACATATTTCTTTCTATTTATTAATTTCCATTCATTCATAGTTTTTAAAAAATGTCAGCTTATGTCAACTAAAATATGACAAATAATAGTTAAATATTATCAATTAAAGCATCTAGTTGTGTTAACTGTAGTCGCAAATTACGCGGTAGATATTGCGAGAATATTAGATATTTGTAAAGATAATTTATAATTGAAAAATATACTCAGTTCCTGCACTTGTTAAGATTCTGAGTTGATTTTGAAATAACCCCTCCACATAATGGATTCACGCGAGGTTAATTACGGGTCCACCGTTGGCCAAAGAGACGAATCATCCCGGGGGCACTCCGTACTCCCATGCCTTTGCTGATATTTCGTCGTTGTCGAGAAACACAAGTTTTCCGATCATTCGCAATCAATTTATTTTACTTTCGCCTCAGTAAATTTTCCTTTTCTTCCAATCCTCATCCCACCAACATCTCTGTCCAAACACCGGGAGGAGAAGACCTTCCTTTTCGTCATCATCACCTCACTTTTGCCTTGGCGAAAACCTCCCACCCTCCACTGCAAACCCTTATCGAGAGAAATCCAAATCGCAAATCATAGCACTGATGATGACCCGCATTTCTCAAGGATCCGATCCGTTGGATTCTCTTCTGATCAACGCTGGAAAAATGCTTTCTCGATTGTTTCGCGTAGTCAAGGAGGAGTACCGGGCTTAAAGGTCTGAATCCCTGCTTTCCGACAGATCACGATCTCCATTTTAGGTTGGCTTTCCAAAAAATTATGCATAAATGGGTTCCCTAATTTTTTGCAGGGATGTTTGAAAAGAAATTAAAAAAAAGTTACCATTCCCAGAACTAGATTCAGTTGTAAGATTTTCATGTCGATAGAAAGGGATTTGGCAAATCAAGTGAACATATTGCATGGAAATTGGGACGCAAATTTATTAAATATACATTTAATTTAGGAGAAAATTACATCAAAAAGAAAATAACCAATCATATTTACTAAGAGGGAATCGTTTTTTAAGGAAACAAATCGATTTACTGGCCCTCGAAAAACATTTTGGAAACTAATATACGAGTAGTCCGTAAAAAAAAACTTTCCAAATCTAATGCAGTGTTATGTAGGCAAGTAAGTACGAGGCATGCTCATAAAGTAAGAGCCGTTTGGTCACAGGAAAAAATATACTCATATGAAACACATTTTATTGGCACTTTTAGTCAGCTACAAAACCTACTTCACTTATCTACATAATCGCCGTTTACTTCTAAGCATTTTTCGTACCGCTGCACCATCTTCTTTAACCCCTCTGCATAGAACCTCGCCGCCTGAGGGTTGAACCAATTGACAACGCCGCTCTTGAGTTCCTCTTCGATTTCGAAACGTTGTCCACCGAGCCACTGTTTCAAGTGCAAGAAGAGGAAGTAGTCGCTAGGTACAAGGTCAGGACTGTACGGTGGGTGGTCAAAGGGTTCTCAACGACAATCTTGAGTTTTATTATTGGTTTTGGCAGCAGTGTTTCGGTACCCACCTTGCACACAATTTGTGATATCCGAGGTTTTCCGTGACGATATTTTAGACAGTAGCGCGTCCAAGTTGAGGAAATTGTTCAGCCAGGCCATTAATCGTCAATCGACGATCACATCGCAGTTTTTGTTCCAATTACGAAACAATTTCATCGGTCAGAATATTGGGCCTATCACTTTGCTCTTCGTCATGGACATTTGTTCGTCAATTTTTAAAATCACGACACCATTTTCTAACCTTTCCTTCACTCATAACTGTAGGTCCATAAACTAGGCATAACTCCCGATGAATTTCAGCAGCCGACAAAAGAAACAAAACGAATGCTTCTATAGCTTCTCAATAAATCGATAGATGGCGCTGCAGGAGTAAAACTGTGTTCTGAAGCGCCAATATTTAAATATAAGCAAACGGCCTTTACTTTATGAATATGCCTCGTATTTCACTAGTTCTTACACGTAGCATCAGTTACACTACCCTGTGTGAAAATCACACGGAATTAGAGACTCACTTGCAACTTTGATGAACGAGACGCAGGTCTCAGTTAGCAGGTATTGGCATGACTACGTTAGTATATAATATTTATATCTGCTTACTTCAGAAATCCCTCAGTTAATAAACCGACGCGCAAAGTGCACACCTCGGGTGTTTTCCACAATTTTAATGACAAAATAGAGCGTAAGAATAATTTTTGCGCATACATCACACATGCAATGATTCCAATGAAAGTGCTAAGATAAAATTAGTAGAGAGAAGGTCTTTCCTGATTTTCGCTAATTTCGTCTACCCATCCGAGTTCAAGGTTGAAAGGGTGTATCCTAGGAATTCATTCCCCGAAAAGGTCATGACTGAGCAAAGCAAACAGACATTGATTGTTGGGGGAAGCAGGGTGTCAAGGAAAAGTGGGAGGATGGAGAAAGGTGGCGGAAGGGAAGGAGAGAGACGACGCACAGTGGACCAAATTGGCAATTACTTCGGGAATATCAGTCAACAGGCTCTAATACTTGTTGGCTTTTTAAGATCTTTGGGAGGAATGCATATATGCTCGAAATAAGTAAATAAGGGGGATCAGGTTAAGCGAAATTCTGATTAAAATTTGTAAAAAAACATAGAAACAATGAAAATCTCAGAATTGATGGATTATTTCGGTTTTATTTCCAAATTTTTATTAAAGTCAGCTTATATTTGCAATTAAATGAAAATTGTCAACCCAAATTCCACTTTGAGGGATTAAATAGCAATTTTCTCCTCAAATACCTTCAAAATCCGTTAACTTTAGAAGCTCTATCGATTTTTCGTAAGAAATTGACGTTTCAGTCGATCTTCTCAGGGCTTTCTCTTCTCGGATGGACTCATAATTCCGTTGGATTCGCCTCCGCGACTTTAGCCACTCCTCTCCACGAAAGTGCAACCCGTTTGCCATGCTGGCCAATAAGACGTGGTGTTCTCACAGAAACCGAAGTGTTGGCTGAAAGGGGGGAGGCAGAGCAGAAGGAAGGGGAGGCTCAGATGGAGAGACAGGGTACTCTCCCCAACTGAAGCTACGGCGGAGCTGCAGAGATTTCCCTTCCTTGCAGGGGGATGTGCAGTTAATGCTTTGGGATATTCAATATCGTGTTCACCAAACCATTCGACCTATGCAAATCAAAGTAATTATTCTTATTCCATTCCCGTATTGAAACAAGCACTAAAGTGCTCGTATAACTTAAGAAAGCTTTCAATGGAAGAAATAGTTTTTCTCACTCCTTATTTCTTGAAAATATACTTGGAATAACATTGATTTATGTCAACAATAGTGAAAATCCAATAATTCAATGTTTATTTCTATATTTCCCAGATTACATGTCATGAACATCGAACTTTAAATGAATTCCTAGCATTATGAGAATACCAATTCTCAAGACAATGCCAAATTGTAATGGTATCTTTCATATCTATAAGTGTAAAATGTACTTTGAAATATAATATATCGTTTTCTAAGATGAGAAAGGAGCAATTTTAACAATATTACTCAAAAGAGTGTTATCTTCGATAAAGAATACAAAGAATTTTTATATGACTCATTATCTAGAAAAAATTAATGTGTTTTACAAAAGCATATGCACATTTTATTTTTATTAGAAATTTGCTACAGATGAACACTATGAGACATGTACCCACCTATTATTATAATAGAAGAATGAGGGGCACCACTTGAAATAAATTGATTATGACAAGTAGATCGGTTCTTTTTCCAATAAAAAACGAATCTTGAGGATATTTTGGTATTAATATCGCAGTTAATTTGTGCTTAATGAGCGATAAAAATAAACCCGGCGATTGCATAAATATTTACGGTTAATATTGAGCTAAATTCATTACATATTCCAAATATGGGGACAAATTTAGATTTACGAGCCCTTTAAATCGAGATTTACAACCTGTGAATCTACGCCACCAAATGAAGAATACCTTTCCTGAATATTTTTTGATGATTTCTTCTGATTTCCAAGTTCCGCGATCAAATATCACAATGCTTTGTTTCCAAAGTCAATAGATCCATCAGTCGACCCATCAAGGCAGGGCGAGGAGAGTGATTACTGCTGCACATTCAAGACCTCCCTAACAACCAGAATGAATTCCACTACCATCGCCACCACCATACACCATTCTTCAACACCGCATCTTTTTCCTCTTTC
Source organism: Hetaerina titia (assembly GCA_037158775.1). Lineage (NCBI taxonomy): Eukaryota > Metazoa > Arthropoda > Insecta > Odonata > Calopterygidae > Hetaerina > Hetaerina titia. The sequence continues at coordinate 97,424,277 of CM073773.1, read as the reverse complement.
CTTGATTTTTCCCACTATACCAATTATTTTTCAGTCTCTCTCATGCAAAAAATTCTTCCCTTAACACTACACCTACAATTAAACAAATTCTCAATATTTCTAGCATCCATTCTCTCTCCAAATCCCAATTCTTCCAAATCACCTTCTTGCTTCCCTTAACATGCTAAAAATTTACTGTGTTTTCCCCGTCATGTCCTTTTGTTCCTTAAATTCTTCTCCAGACCCACTCCGCAAAAATCAGTTGACATGAAACACTGCTCATATCTCTATGAACTTATTTCTGTGCCTTACAAACCTACGCTCCAAGTCAAACTTTCAACTAAAGCATTCTTTGCGTCATTATATTAAGCATACCTCGTAAACCAAATGCTATTTGTAAAAGTTTCTACACACGCATCTCTCATACGATTTCCGTATCAATATACCATTTTTCGTGTAAATCACGTCTTAGTTCAGAAGTGAAACATTCTATCTGGCCTTGTTGCTCTGACTCCGAATTTAACGTACAACTAGGTGGTTAACTTAATACTCGATATTCTCCTGTACTATTTTGTCAATTTCAAAAATAAACTCAACTATGGGGCTGAAGAAGAGGGGCGTGACGAAGTTTCCCGAGGAGGTGTTGAATTCCAACTTTTAGAGCCAATGGAAACGTGAATTCGTTCAAATGACTCAAGTCACCACATTGAGGAGAGAAAATTTCGCAGGCGGGAATCAATTCCCTAGGGTAGAGAATGAATGTTCAGCGAATTATTCATTTCCAACGAGCCCGACGAAAGTGGGATGGAGAGAGGAGGGGGGCCCAAAGGAAGAGATAGAGATGGATTCGTCGAGAAAACAGTATCTCTGTCCCAAGACGAAATTCTTTCCCAACAATGGCGAATACGCAAAAGGAATTGTTCCCGGAAGGGGAGGCTAGGCCATAAACCTCAGGATCACATCTTTGGCGCGCTAAGGAGAGGAAAACATTGCATCAAACTTTATAAGGGGGGGAATAAAAATTTATTTGCTACATATTCCAGGCATAAAATTGACTTGGAAACCCCCCTAAGAGTTCGTAACTTTAAAAGGAGGGAAAACGAGCAAAAGAAAACTGTACATGAGTATGTTCATTGAAAGAAACATATCGTTCAGCTGAAGGAATGAGAAGACTCACCTTCCTTTCTCTGGATAAGTTGGCAGGTTTAAATGTGTGTGTATATAAATATATATAAATAAATATATACATATGTATGTTGAGTATATAAATGTACACACATACATATATACGTGTATATATATATTTTTTTTATTCACTTGGATATAGATACGGAAAATGGAAACGAGAAAACTATCGAGGAAAACGTCTTTACATGTGTTATCCCTTTCCCTTAACTTTGTATCCATGAGATAAATATTTGTTCGCCATATGGCGGGTTTTCCATGTTTGACTGTCTATAATCATATATATATATATATATATATATACAATTAGTCACTTTCTTGGAAAACCCACTAATTCCTCTTGAGAAAGGTGGTTGCACCTCGAAAATTCGAGAACTAGTGAGTCCCTCTTTTATATGTTTTAGTTTCTGTGTTTGCTATGCCTATTTAGTGAATTCACATTCACACACATATATATATATATATAATATTTATTTATACACATAAGTCACGGTAGTCCAGGAATAGAGCTTTGGACTCTTGACCAGAAAGCCCGGGTGTGATTCCCAGGCCAAACCTGAAGAAGGCCCCAGAGAAGGCCGAAAGCTCAAATAATCTATAATGTGAGTGTCCTGTTACGTGCTATCTATTTTATTTTGTGTTCTATTGTGTCGTCCAAATGTTATATTGCTCTTGTGAGTCCTTCTACATCATCGATATACAAGTATATACATAGCCATCCTAAAATCCTTACCCAATTCAGCCACCAGTATATATATATATATATAGGACATATATATATAGTATATATATATATATATATATATATATATATATATATATATATATATATATATATATATATATATAGGACAATCAAATTATAATCGAACACCTACAACTACAATGTGACCGTGGAAAGGTTTTATTCAATAGTGTACCATACACAGCAGACACGTGACGATCAATTTTGCCTAACACAGTAACATCAGCGACCAGTAAACGAACATTCTATGCTTGGCTCCATTGCTACAGTTGGAGGAACACAATAGGCCGGTCCGTGCACCAAGGGCATAACTCAACAACTGCTGCGTGTATGGGGGAAGTAGAGGGGTTCTCTCTCCCCCTCTTTTTCTGGGGGAGTAGAGACTCTCCCTCGACCTTGGATAGATGTAAAGGACTTTGTATTTTTGCCTATGAGCAACTTAAAACCTACCCACTTTCATCCACCATTTGGAGGAGTGCTCCCCATAGGGGGCCTCCTCTCGCTTTCTACCCTTCCCTCCAACAGTCGTTGCTTACTAACCTCCCCCACCCACTCTCACGGACCTTCCCACCTCCCAAACCCCTTCCTGATTTTAATATATATAGATTGATGTTTGTAAGAGTGGTTACCTGACGATTCGTATCGAATTAAATATTCTATGTAATAACAAATTTACCATTTTTTCATTTCCAATATGAATCGATTCCATAAAGTTACGCCAATCAATTATATCAAGTGTTCCAAGCCCTTTTCCTTATATCTATATCTATTTGAATGAATATGTGTTCGCTATGAGGCGGGTTTTCGTGTTTGAATGCATATATTTATATACATATATGCATTGTTCTATGCATATATATAAGTATTTTTTATAATTGAGTTTGAATTGAATTGAGTCAGATACGTATACATATACGTATATAATCATACACATGTTTCTTATATAAAAGTAGGCGAAACACCCTTGAGTCTTTCGTCATTACAACTTTTTCCATCCCGTGGTCGATGTCCTTTGCTCCTCTCTCTCGTCTTTGCCACCTTATTCCGGCCGAGAAAGCCCTCTCACCTTACTCCCACGATACACTTTCAAAGCCACGGGATTCAAGACCCCCCTCTCCCCAGACTTCCCTTCCCACTCTCCTTGGGGGACTCCCAAGACCCCCTCCCTCTCACAAGACTCCCCACCGCCCAGGCATTCTCACGGCAGTCCCTATCCGAGTGCATTGCTACCCCTCCTTCCCATCTCCCATTGAAGATGATCCCTCTTAGAATCCATTTTCCACCTCCCCAACGATTCTACTTCCTTCCCCCACGACTCTCACTGCTCACTCCTACGCCCAACTGTCCCCATTGGAGGCCCGATTTGCTATCCACTCCTCTCTGATCAGTTCCCTTTATATTGGCGCAGATGGTCCTCTGTCTACTCCCATCTCCATAGGAACCCAAGCTGAAGGACGGAGTTGCCAGGGCGGTTTGTACATAGGAGTTGATTTCTCAACCTAGAATTAGAGCCTATAATACGTATGATGACGGTTAGCTATTTACCTACATTTGATTTGCTCATCTCTCAAAGCTAATAACGCCATCAAGTGAAAATAAACAAATACTTGAATATCATTGCCCGGGAACTAACTTGATGTGGAGTTGAAGTATTCACTCATATTCAAAGATAAGAAGATGTTAAATACCTCCCTTCGGATAAGATTCTACTGTTTGTCTGAAAAAGGCCAATGATGTCATTTCATCAACTATAATAGTTAATTAATTCACGTTACATTTATTTTGATTTTATTCTCCGACCGATTTATTTTGTCCATTCCATCATTCTCTTTTCTTAAATCCTCTACTTGACCTTTTAAAACTAATGGCTCTCACACCTTCTTCCTTTGATTCCTGGACTTGAATGCCTAAATTTTTCATTCCTAGGTGAACTCATTTTCTTGGGAAAATGCAGATGAGGGAATGCACAGGAACCACCTATTATAAATGGTGAATTTGTAGGTATATTTAGCTAGTGTGGGAATAGTTTTGTTTTATTACCTGGCTTGCAAAAAATACTTCATGACTCATATGCACCTGCCATGTATGAAATGCACACGCTGGAGAAATAAGTAAACATTAGTATATTAATTGCATAGTGGGTTTCAAAGCTCAGAAATACTGGAATTAACTAAGTGCTAGAACGGAGAAGTTGAGAAAAAGAATGAGTGGCAGTGGCTATTTTTACATGCATGATAAATTGGAGAAGTAATTTATTACAACTATTAAAAATTCACCATAAAAATATCAATAGTTCATGACAGAATTATAATAATAAATTAAATTCAGATGATACAAAATTTGGATAAAAAGTTGAATTGGAATTATAACTATGATTTATGGAGAACGTCTAATGGGTATATCATAATAGATATATTCATAAACCGAACGGTATTAGGGTTGAAAATACAACCAATTTTCTATCTGAAATTGTTCGGGTAAGATGTGCAGGTGCAGGTACAGGATTCTGCTGTATTACTTAAGAGAAAAAATTGATTTTACCAAAATAACGCCATTTAAAAAAATCCTGATTTATCACAGGAATCGGATGGCAAAATACTGCAAGAGTTCGAAAGCATATAACGTCGTGAGACGCATGGGTGCTGAGATTGGAAGAACCCAATTGAGACGAAATGGCACTTCGAGAGTCGGAGAAATATATGGGTGACTTAATACGTCGACGTGAAGTATATAAAAACTTCTACAATTTCGATATCACAAAATCGCCCATTTTGTAAACTTATACTCCCAGCAAATCTTTGACCCATTTGAATCCTAGCTCATTCACTCAATAAAAGTTTCATTACTTGATTAACAATTCCAAAATAACGCCATCATTTGATATTAAATGCTTATAAATAGACACTAGATCAACGATCACAATCTCACTGAATATGACAGCTCAATAAGCAGTGAATTAAATCATTTTAGTCACTAATTTAATTGACATTCTTCAATACCTTCAAAATTCACAGTCAACACTTTGTAGTCCTTCCGGTATTTTACAAATAAATAAATAAATCTACTTATTCTATTTGGCTTAATATGATAAAAAAATAATGTTATTAAAATAATTAATTCCAAACTTGGGATTGATGACCCATTTAATGTTATTTCTTTAGAATCGTGCTGGAACGAAACGTCCATTACTGCTATACGCCACGGATTTTCACCCGTTTATTTGATTTGCATTCACTTGGTAGTGAGAACGAGGGGTCGATCGCATGGATGACGGACGCCGATACTTCAATTTCACTGGACCAAATTGTAGATTGCCTTCCCGCCGGCCTGCCAGTCGAATTTCCTCTCAGGCTATCCCGTTGGCGCCAACCCTCCACCGATTCTCGCACTCGCTCGCTTCCCCTCGATGTCCGAGATGCCTTTTTGTCGCCTCGGCGAGAGGAAGGGAGACTTCATTCTGCGACGTTTACAGGCTCCCGCCCCGTCCGCGAACCGTTGGCGAATTACCTCAAACACAATAAGGCTCCAGGCGGAGATTGCAAAACGTTCCCAAGTCGGCAACAAATTCTACCATCAACCATTAAGAGGAGACTAAATATAAAGAAACTCATACCATGGGAACGGAAATTTTAAAATCTTCATGTGCAAATTATCTCTTAAAGCCAGGAAAACATGTTCCGTTTTCGCCTAATAAGCAAGTTGCAAAACACTTGAGTTGCAGATCAAAACATTTTAGGGTAAATAGATTGCTGCAGCCGTCATTTTTTTCTCACAACTTCACATTCCTAGAGTGCTTGTTTTTAATTCATTGGAAATTTTTTGATAAAAAGAGTAAGGAGGAATAGAGAATTTAGGATATTTGGTCTAAGTATATTTTTTTCTCATAAAAGGAGTAACATATACACCCTATTTGCTGAGTATCCAGGCTAAAGAAGTTTCAAAGAGTATTAGGGCGGAAGGGGAGCACGGTGATTATTGTGTGTAAATTATAAGAAGCTGGTGACGTCACCCTACTCAGATACCACAAAGCTTTTTATCTAGGTTAACAAAACAATATATGTGATAATATAAATGATCACGTCATAATTTCCTCATAAACAACAGGCTAAGAAGGAGCGAGGAAAAGTTCCACTTCTCCGGTGAATCGTAGGGTGATTTTTTGTATAGAAAACCACCGCGGCACTATAACGACCGTTTATCACCGCGATGGCAACGTACGACTGATCTTGCGGAAATTGCGAGTACTTGCATGCACGTACGTACGTGAGGGATTGAAAAAGACGTGGCAAAGTAGGCACATTTGGCCATATCCCTAAACTTGAAACTTGCTTGGAAAATGAGCGCGTATTGCCAAATTCATAAGAATTGGAAGGCGAGGGAGGAAGTACTCGTATACTATATGTTCTACAGCTTGAGGCAGGAGTCTTTCCCAGAATGGGCTTCACCTTTAATGAATTCAGCACTCTAAATTGCTCAAATCAATAAATTATAATTTATTTTTCCAAACAACATCCGGGCATCTCTATCAGACGAGAATCTTATATTTTTAGAAAGAAAACAATTGTAATAGTGTTTTTTTTAAAGAATTGCGTATTTTTAAACACTGGCAGAAATTTAATGGCTCTCTCTCACAGAATAACTCTGTTCAGCATTGCTTTTGGCCATTAAAAAATCCACGCCATTTCTTTTTAGATTTTTAAAAGCTAGAGGCACGGGAGTTCTCACGCATCGTTATTTTGCCAAAAGAATGTGTTTTATTCTCCTCTGTAATCATGAAGTGCTATTTTAGGAGCCATAAGAGCTGTCATAGAAAAATACATCATTGGCTTAGTTGAAATAACTTTATTATTATTCTATTACGTTCAGCTAAGAGTCCTCCTGAGAGGCACAAGGCACGTATGTTGCCTCATGGTAACGGTTTTTTCCTTCGCTTCCATCACTCTCTAAACTCCCACTCTTTTTTTTTATGATCCCCTGAGGAATTGAATGGGAATGGCGTTCAAAATTTGCACGCGGTCGGTGAAGGTTACGGCCATTTAGACATCCTTTTCTCTTGCTCTATATACATGTACATATATGGTTTTATATAAATGCATATATAAAAAAACCATAAACACAGTAATCAACCCGAAGATCGGTTTGGTAGGTGATGGTAGAGTTCACCCAGGACAGCGTGGGAAATTCACACATCAGGGTAGGGGGGGCAGTTCCTTTCCCTGTGCCGGTTATGGTTTCCTTGGAAGATCTGGTACTCGAAAAATCACATAGCTTGGGTTGACCTGCAGGTGCCCAGAGAGGATAGTCCGGGAATCGAAACTAGGCTCTCCCTTCAGTAGTCCAACGCTCTACTTCTGGACTACCGCGACCCACATGCATATATGTGTGTGTGTATATATATATATGTAAAACGAATTCGAGAGAGCCGTGGCAGACCTTGGAAACAACAAGGCACCAAGAGTTGACAAAATAAACGAAGTAATAACCAAGGCACTCGAAGTCAAAGCGACGGATTCTCTCCATGGAATTATTAAAGATAGCTTCTACAGCGGAAAGATACAAGAAGACTTCGAGAACAGGATAATGATTACAATACCGCAGAAACCAAAAACAGATAAATGCGAAGAACACAGAACATTGAGCCTGGTGGCTCTAGCATCAAAAAGCCTTACTCGGATAATTAACCGAAAAATAGAAGGAAGAATAAAAGGATACCTCTCAGAAAACCAATTCCGATTCAGGAAAACCAAGGAGCAAGTTTGGAAATTCTCAGCTTGAGAGTTCTTCCCGAAAAAATGAGACACGTAAATAAACCATTATACGTGGCATTAGTGGAATTAAAGAAGGCCTTCGACAACGTCGAATGAAACAAGATGTTCAAGATACTAGAAGCGCTTGGATTGGACTACAACGACAGAATAAATATTCATAATTTCTACAAGAATCAGGTTACAACAATGCAAACGAAAAATGGAAGCAAAATAGAAGCAAAAATAAACAAAGGACAATAAACAAATGCAAGGATGCAACCTCTCGCCAGCTATATTCAACGTATACCTGGAAGAGGCAATAAAAGAAACAATAAATAATTAGGTATCCAAGGAATCAAGGTAAATGGAGAAGAAATCAGCATGTTACAGTTTGCTGATGACATCGCAGTAGTGGCGGAAACCCGAGAGGATCTGCAAGCAACCTTAAGTGCTAGGGACCTAGTACTGGGGGAATATAATATGAACATCAACAAGAAGAAAACTAAAAACCTTGTGTGTGGAAGAGAGAAGCTAAATACAGATATCACAATTCGAGAAGTGAAACTAGAGCAAGTGGAATCCTTCATCTACCTGGGCAACGCCATAACATGGGATGGAAGAATAGAAAAAGACCGACATCAAACGAGGAATAGCCCAAGCAAAGAATACATTCATGAAGAAGAGGCAATTAGTATGTTCAAAGAACCTAGGGCTGGAAACAAGGAGGCAATTCGTCAAAACTTTGGTGTGGAGCATGTCACTCTTTGGTTCCGAGACTTGGAACATTCGAAAATTGGACCAGCGAAGAATAGAAGAATTTGAAACAGAAGAAGAATGATAAAGATTAAATGGACAGACAAAGTAAGGAATGAGGAAGTAAATAGAGGAGCAGAAGAGGATAGGACCGTATGGACAACTCTTAAGGCAAAGAAGAGATAGATGGATTGGACACACATTGAGGCACAATGGATTGATTAGGAATATAACAGAAGGAAAAATAGAAAGGAAGATCCCACGAGGAGTACATAGGACAAATTAAGATGGACATAAAAAAGAGAAGATATCAAGGATTGAGGGAATTGATGATAAATAGAGTAGAATGGAGGGCTGTAATAAACCAATTCTAGGATTGAAATACCGATAATTCATATATTATATATATATATATATATATATATATATATATATATATATATACACACACACCGATATAGAGATAATAAATTCATAGTTATATTCTCTATCTTTAAGAAGGTGGGTGCGACCTTTGTGTAAGTTTATTTTCTACGTTTTTCAAGTACTTTATTTTGTTATTTATAAGTGCCAACTTAGTTTTATATTTATACGTTTGTGGGTGTGTGTGTGTGCACGAATGGTTGGTATGAAGGGAAATGATACTGTAGCAAGGCGAACTCCGATTCCGTATTCGTTTTATAAAACGTGTCTCGTATTGATGCATAATGCTATGGTTTCTAATGGACAGAGAAAAGGTTAGCGACAATAAATTATCTCTTTTCCATTCCCTCCACTTCCTTCATCAACCTCTCCACATACCCATCCTCTTTAACGTCGGCTTTTGCATAATTCCTCCATTTCGGAGCGCTGTTCTTCGGATTTATCTCAAGGGCTCGTCGATTATAAACGTCAAAATCAATCAGTCCCTGGAACCTCTCCGTGCCTCCGTTACCCCGCCCAATCCCAAACCCTTTCTTTTTCAATCCCTTACCACCACTAACCAAATGTTCCTCCATCTCCCTCCCTTCAAACCCTTCTCTCATGGTGCTTGGGAGTTCATTCCTCGGACGACCTCGGCGTTCCTTCCAAGAGCACGTGTGGAGAACTTTCTGAGAGCAATTGGAGCACATCCAATGGCGTGTCAAATGATAATAATTCGCTCCAAATAATAAATTCCGCGAGTACCAAAAGAAATTTTTTAAGTGTGTGGGAGTGGTCACTTTACAAGGTAACAAGTTAGAAAAAAACATTAATCGAAAGATTAAGAGCTCACCTCTGGAGAAGCTTTGATCTTTTTTGCTAGGAAAATACTTAAATCGTAAATTGTCTTGGAATCCCATCCAATTGAAACATAAGGGAGTCCTTTTCAAGGAGACCGATTTAAAGACACAGTTGTATTTTCCTTGAGTGAATCAAAACTCCGAAAAAAGTCTAACGGTTCCATTTCTGTTTGGATTTTTTGGAAATTAATTGAAATAAGACTAGGTTGGTTATTGCCCTTGAGCCATATCACCATGAGGATTCAACGTTACTACCCACCCAACTCGCATTCCCTGTTACAATTAGGTCTATTTCCCGATGGAAATAGACCTAATTAAATACTCCCGGGAAGGTACCGGTGGTTGACGTAGGGTGACCTTCCCAGAAGAGTCTTAGTACCTCTGAGAGGTAAAACGTGAAGAGTATCTCAACCTTTCACATTTAATATATCCTACATTATCAAATGTTGCCACCCCTTGCTACTTCGAAATGAAAAAGCGGTTAACAATTTCCCTGGCTAATCCATGTAACTTTTACAACAGAATGTTGACGAATGAGTTGCAAATGACCGCTAAAATTTTGTTACCAAATTTTTTAGAAAAGAATATTTTAGAACATTATAATTCCATAAATATATTTGACTTAATGTTACAATTTTACCGATGTGTTTTTCAAATTTAATCCAATAAAATCCAACCCCAAAAACTCACAACTAAAATCCCCCTGCAAATTTTACTGATTCTATTCGCACTAGAACCCTCCTGGGGTTGGAACTGTTGCCGTGGCTGGTGTACTGGCTCCCCATTTCGAGGGTGTGGCTGTGAAACCCATAGGTCGTAGGATTGTATACTGGTGTACCCGATTCCTATCCTTAGGTACGATGGGTTACATCTCCTGAGAACTACTTGGACCCAACCAAAAAATCCAAACTCTAAGACTACTCTCCAACCTCAAGATCTCATGCAATTTTCGAATGAAAAACTTCACAAGCCACCGTTGGAGCCGAGGGAAAATAGTAGGCTCCTAAGGCGGGAACTTGACAGAGCCATTTCCTATGGAGTCACTGCGTAAATTGAACCGCGTGTCTCTAAAAAGGAAGAAAAACTGGGGTCGATGCATTTGAACGACCTCAGAATTATTTTATTATACGCGGGCATCAATTCTCAAATGAGCATTCATCGCTGCGCCATTCATTCTGAATGAACACTAGGCGGGCTGACGCGCGTGTTCTGTGGTGCCATGCGTTATTTGCATACGCTTCATCACCCGACAGCCACACGTAACCACCAGTGACGAAAATTACTCTGGACTGCCATGTGTTTTTAGAGTTGGCTTTGGTTTTAGAATCACGAATTCATATCACAATCGGAAGTTTGCAAGTCTAAGTATTTACATTAGCGGAGTTAGTACCCTCCTGTTGACAGCAATGTAAACGACACAATTGCTCTTTTGCCAATGAAATCAAAAGATAATGTCGTGATATTTCTATCATTCTGAAAGTCTAGGATTCAGTTAAAAATGATTAAAAGCCTCACATATATTTTACAAAGTACATGGCAACTTATTTCAAATTCTAAGAGTTAGAAATTAATTCCCAAGTTCAAAGTGATTGTTAAAGATAATAAATCTACTAATTAATGAATCAATAAAAAACTGGAATATTAAAGTTATTTCGAGTATGATTTAAATTAGTTTATAAAATATCACTTTAATTTAATTTGGCAATATTTTTGGAAAAAGTTTTTAGTGAAATACACCACGAAATGTTTTCAATTAATGCAGAATATCAGAAATGTTACGCAAAAATTGGAAAATAATGACTGATGACTGCGTAAACTGCTTGAATACTTAACCTTTGCTTGACAGAAAAGGAATGAACTGAAATTGAAGTGTGAACTGCACGGGCCCATTCGAGGATGAGCACCTACGAGAGGCCCATCACTTTGCCGCTCCTGCTGCCGACGATTCTCCACATCCGTCAACGACACGCTCTGGTTTTCAAACCTCGTCCCCCGTCCACCCCTCACCGCCTCACTCCGCCACACGCATCGCTCTCAAACCTACCATCCATCGACTTCACCACCCTCCCATCCTCCACTCTTCACTCATCCATCATGTTGATTGTCTCACTATTTGCAAAGCAACATGCCGGTTACCTTTCTTCCCGTGAAGCTCCATGCCTTGTTATGCTGAGCTAAACTTAGCCATGCTGTACTACATTAAGATATGGCCTTACAAATTAGATACGCTAAGCTATGCCATAACATGTTACGTTTTACCTTGTTGCTATGTTTTCAAGCTCCCCTTCCATTCCTCCTCTCTCCCTCTGTGGGGGATGCCTCACGCCGTCCGCTGCCAACAGCCGGGTATCGCATTTTATACCTGTTACTTCAGTGGCGGGGACGATAAGGTGCGTGGCCATGAATTAATAGAAGTATTGGTATGGTGGAGGTCTATCGTATGTGTTTGTGCTTCATTTCTATTCCCTCATTTTTCATATAACAAAGAACTTTGTTAGTAGGTGAAACCAAAACTTGTTTGGAAATAAGATTTCCGCCAGCATGTATGTAAATGTACACGATTTTTTCGAGGCTTTTTACTGAATGTTTTTTCCCATTTTCCTTCCTATCCTCCTTTATCCCTTACCAATCCCACATAGGGTTTACATCCCCTGCCACACACCTTTCTGGTGGATTGTGGGGTATTTATGTACATGTAGATACCATTTTACTCTATGATATTCAAAGGAATTCCATGCGACATTTACTAAACCAAGCTATTCGAAGTTAAGCTATGCTACGTGGTGAAATACTTGCATTACAGTTCCCGTTTGAGTTCTGTCAAATCCACTTGAAAAGAATAGCGTTATCTTTCCCTCGGGCGAAGCTCTAATCCCGAGGACCGGCACGTGGTAGTGAAGGTGCCAAAGTGAAAAATGCAAAGCGCCATGCCTAACTCTTCGTTTAATACCACGTTCACCCAGACAATTTTCACAAATATTATAAGTTGCGTAAGAACCACTTATATATTGTTATACTCTGTAATACGAGGAATATTAGAAAAGTAAGGGCTGTTTTCTCTAACTTAATTATTGGTAGGTCAGAACAAAGTTGTATGCATTCAACGCACTCTATCGATGGTTTTCAAAGGCATAAAAGCTGTATGTCATCATTAGTCGTTTGTCTGACGGTGAATTCAGATAACAATATCCGTGAAAAACGTTACTTCCACCAGTTACGAAGTGAAAGCTGTAAAATTAAATTTTGGCGTCCTAAAAATTAAAAATCATATTTTTTCGTTACTCAAACGTTTAGCCTTTCATCTTGAATATTAAACTCAAAGCATTTAAAAATAAAAAAATACTACCCACGGCATTATTTGTTTTCCTACTACAGCAATGATAAAAAAAATCCAAAACAAAACTTTCACTAGGAAAAGGACCGGTCACCGTTTGCACTTCATTAATTTCAGAATAGAATAAAAAGAGGTTATAATGATTTTTTTCGAACCTCTCTTTCTCCTAATTGAATAGGCTTTAGCTTCGATTTTTATTCCATTTGTTCTTTCGTCAATGGGAAGGAAAACCTATTAATCGGAAGCGAGATGAATTAAATTTTATTCAATTATTTGAATGGCTAATACTCGGCAAAAGTACATTTTCCACGTTGGAGATAGTCCGAGGCCAGAGCATTTCAACTACCTATTCAACTTTCCGACGTTCCGTTCCAGCAGCAATGGTCATTCAGATCAAGTCTATTCCGTGCGATCATTCCCGTTAAATCCTTACTCTTACTGAATTTAGAAATCTAGAGAATTTCCATTTCTTGGAAGACAATAAAATAGATGCAAGATAAAAAACGTATGCTTTGCGGCGCATTCAAAAGAATATTACTGTCAGTTATGAGAATCTAAAATAGCAAACTAAATGACTACAGTAAGAAAACATTTTAATGACAAGGAACGGATTCAAAATAGTCGGCTCTCAGAGCACTCTGCTTCTGGACTCAAGAGGGTGACTACTTCTCTGTTAATGTAGGAGGATTCTGATGCAAAACTCCTGGATGTATGATAAAGTTAATTAGTTGCCTGCTTGAGATTGGAAGAGAAATATGCACTAGTTATAAGTAACAGCACATTATTTATTAATTAGCCGAAGAACTGGGATTGATATACTCGAAAAAATGCAAATCCTAATAGAAAATTTAAAGAAAGGAATGTATAAAATTAAATGAAAAAGGCTGTTCAAGATTGAAATTGGCATAATTTATAATCGTAGTCTCTTGTCTCATAACTAATTGTTTAAAGGCTCAAGGTCCTAAAACTCCCTATAACACGCCCTTGCTTGCGCGGGAGACTGCGTAGACGTACACGTATTTGTATTATATTCATTGCATCATTATTAGGCTAAAGGTAACATGAAATGAATCGAAACCAATTGCAACAATAAAATATCGATAAATTTTTGACATCAGTATGAAGACATTCCGCCAAATACAGCTGAAATGATATTATTTAAAGCTCAAGAGAACTTGGGGAGGCTCATGAATAAGTTATTTAAATTGGTCAAGCTGTATTACAAATCACAAATACGATACAAAAATATGTACTATGCTTGGAAACTCATGTATAAACCATAACGCTGAGAAGAGAGATATAGGATGTGGAAAAACTTGGCGGCTTAAAGTAAAACAATAAATTAAAAAGTGGTGATGAAATTGTGTCCACCTCTTTCATTTAGGATTCCGAATCGGCATTTGCCAAATGACAAATATTAAATGCAAATAATTTGCAATTCCATCATTAAATTCTTAAGCAAAATTAAATCATTGTTTCCACGGAGTCCATATTATTATTAATTATACCTTAGTCCTGTATTGTACAGTCATTCCTTGCTTCTTGTAAAGTTAACTGGAAAAGTGCAAATGTGTTTGAAATAGCCATAATTCCCGACTGATCCCACACATATTTAAAACCGAGAGAGAGGAAATTGCACATTTCCGACATTTCGACTGAAGGAGTCGATGTTGACGAATCCGAGGGAGAGATGGACGCCGCTTTTTGCATGGCGTTCGCCATTCCCGTCGCAGAAAGGGTTGTGACCCATGAACGAGCCAAACACTACCCAGATGAACGTAGCCTGTTGTCACGGAGAGTCGAAGGAGATTAACATTGGCCTCGCCATTGGGAGTAATAGTTCCGATGAGGAAGGGAGGATCTTCCGGTTCCACGGATTCCACATAATTTTCACTTGTTTGTGAAACCTACCGTGAACAAGGAGGGAAAAGGAGAGAGGGAAAGAGACGGTTAAGGTAGTCTTATGGCCCAAAGGCAAGAGGTATCATCTATGTTAACGGCCCGGAAAGTACTTGTGCCGAGAGACTGTGAGGAATTGTGGGAATGGCGGAAGGGGGGAGGGAAAGAGAGA
This sequence comes from Hetaerina titia, assembly GCA_037158775.1. Classification (NCBI taxonomy): domain Eukaryota; kingdom Metazoa; phylum Arthropoda; class Insecta; order Odonata; family Calopterygidae; genus Hetaerina; species Hetaerina titia. The sequence continues at coordinate 97,409,201 of CM073773.1, read as the reverse complement.
GGACTCGGAGATGAGATAACACCAAGCCGCAGAAAGAGCGGAGGATATAATTCTCAGCACTCAGTCTTCATTCCGTAAATAGCAAACCGTCATTGGATTCCGATCTCCCGTGCACTGCTCGCCATCTCCGACGGATAGGTTTTCCTTTTTTTCCGTTCGAACGAACGAGGAAAGAAAGAAGGTTCCGTGCAGACCAGAACATAAAACTTCTTCCCAATGGTGATGTTTGCGCGTGTTCATGACGAATGGTCCTCTCTCCCTCTCTTTGTCATTCGAGTAGCCTCCAATGGTGGTACTAATCGGAGAGTATCAACCAATATTCCACGGGAAACCGGTAAAAGACGGAGATAAACAACTGTCTGCAACATTAAGCTGCCTCACAATACTCCCTCATCCAATTTTCCTGACTTTACGAATATCAACCAAGAGCCTCCTCTCTTCTTCTGACATGAACAATATTCAATAATATGTTATCTTTTCTATACATTCCACTTGTATTTTTTCCATTCCTCTCAACAACAAGTACTACAAACAACTGCAATTCCCTAATTTAGTTAATTGTTTTAGCTTATTATTAAGCTATTCGTGTTTGCTCTTCCAAATTCTGTTTCTTCAATTCCCTTCTCTTTATATCTAACCATACCTTTTGTTATCGTTAGTCTCATCCCGCCTCTCCTAATCCTCATCTAATTACTCTCTTCCTATAGATCGCTAATACTGTTTCGATTTCGGCTTTCATTATCCCTTTTTTGACAATGTTCCTACTTTTCTTCTACCGTAATCCACTTATCTCACTCAGAACTTCATTATGCCTCAAATGGCTATCCTTCCATTTTTTTCCAGTTTAGCCATTTTACACGTTCTTAACCGTCTTCCTCTAATAATCCTTCGGATAGGTTTCATTAGTCACCCCAAAGAATATCTTTGAACTGATTACACCAATCAGAAATAAAGTTTTATATCAATCATACATACATACATACATAACGGGAACCGAAGTCATTATCCCGGCATTTTCTAAGCAGACCCTTGTGTTTGGTTCTGTTCCAAGAAAGTGATGCTTTTAATCAACTCCTTTCTCCTGCACAACTCGAGTTCTTTCTCCCTGTGTTCAATGTGTTCATTTCTACTTCCTAAACCAGTGAGATTCACCTACCTCATCACAATTTTTCGCTTGGTACATGACCGCATTCAAATTCATCATCAATATTAAGTGCATCGACGAAAAACCTAAATGTTTTCCGTTGTTCATTGTGTGTGCCACACACTATAAAAATGATCCCTCCATATCGTGATTACATATCCAGAATGAATGATTACTCGCATATGTAAGAACCACATTCGTTGAATGGGCTTTTCTGTACAATAATAACATCCTATTACCAATCTGCTTGTTGATCACATTACATCCTTTCTTTTTGCTTAATATCTCTGCTACTTATCTCTGGCTGCCTTCTCCTCCGTTTCATATTACTATGTAACTGTAACTGTAACAATATCCGGTATTTTTCGTCGCACTATGAACAGCACAATAATTTCGAGCCACTTTTGTCTTTCACTCTGCTGCTCTTGTCGATTCCCATGTGCAAGGATTTCGTGTTATGACGTCTGCAGAGGACTGTTTCCCACACTACCGAGAACGACATAAGCCCAACAAGGCTGAGCTCCTTAGTTGTCAGAAATTAGAAATAAAATCACCAAATCACCCGAACTTTCCTTATTTAATGTACGAATGAGGAGGCTTTATTATGATTAGCAACAAAATATAAAAAAAACATAAAACAGAATGACACCACTCATGCTAAAAGGTCGAATAAAATGTAATTACAAAAAATGCGGAATGAAAAATTAACAGGGTTGGGAAAAAAATTACATTTTTGCCCATAGTTAACACAGCAAAGTTTTTAGATAAATTAGAAATATTAGTATAACAAAAGTTATTGCTATTCAATAAGGAGTTTCATCAGACATCTCGAAAGTCGTGTTTGGCCAAAGAAAAAACTATCTGTGCCGCATATACCTCCAATTTTAACTTAAGCACGTCAACTGGAGAGTTTTATTATTACTCAGGAAATAGGAAATCAGAGAATAGAAGTTTTTTAGAATTAACCAAATCAGAAAAGCCATGAGGTAGCATAATGCTAGAACAGTGGAGAAGATTAATTCTCTGGGTATCTAGAGACTATTTTTCTTTGTCCTCTGGGGAAGAACGATTGATATAGGAACTACCCTAGAATCTATCACAAATAGTTAGAGAATGACTAAGTAAAAATTGTTCCTTGTCCATTGACCAGCTACCCGGGGCAAAAAAAATCCCGGCTACGTATTCGAAATTTAATGCATTGCAATTCGCAAGGGAGATATGAGGAAAGAGACGGAGAGAGAGAGAGAGGGAGAAATATGAGAGGAGACGTAACACATATATTTATATAGAAGTGCCATGGTATGTGGGATCGGTCGAAATGGGATTGGTGGATGTGGTGGATGGAGGGAGGGAGCGATTGGATTCGGGGGAGGGGAATGGATGGGACGAAACCGCAGCGAAATGGAAGGAAATGACCTTCGAGGGTGGGTTAGGGTCGGGGAGGGGGCATTGGGTCAGGAGTGCCAGTGGAGAGAGGGGAGATTGGTGGGGGCGCTAAGGGAAAAATGAATGATGCGGAGAAACGCGAGAGAGGGAAGGGGGCAGGACTGAAAAATGACCAAAGGGATACGAGCTCGCTGCAATGTAGAGAGCAGAGTTAGTCCGGAATGGTGGGATGCGAGGGGGGAGGGGAAGGTTAATGGAGAAGGGAGGGGTGAGGGTGAGAGTGAACGCTTCGCCGTACCGACGCTAAGAAGTTAATGGGAAAGGTGACTCGAGTCCGAGAGATACGCCATTACCCCTTCACCCGTCCCTCGCCTCTATTTTTCCTCCAACTTCCATTCATTCGGCGTTGACTCCCGAGAGAAACAGAGACCGTGATGGAGATAGCCATCGAATGCCTCAGGGCTCGTTCCCTTACACATGCGTCGCCGACGTCGGCGTTCTCCCTTCGGCGAGAAAAGCGGGGAAAGGGGAAAAGTTTGATCATCGGCTCAATTCTCCTATTTGTCCTCACAGAGGATGAAGTTGAAAAAAGCACAAATTATTCTAATATTGGTATTCTATCGGGTTTTGGATGTAAACAACCTACACATTTGCACAAAAATGAATTTACTTGCCTCTCCTAACAAAAAAAAAGCACAATCTGACATCAAACATAGCAATAGACCCCCTTAATCTCCGCATACTTCTTTCCTCTCTTCTCTCCGTCCAACATCCCTATCCTATTCCTACCCTTCCTTTCCGAACGCTCTCCCTTCTCTCACAGTTTTCAACATCCAATTCAATAAAAACTCTCTGAATCCATCTTTTCTGTCTCCTTTGTGCTTCTTTCAACAATCCATTCTCCTTCCTCCCACTTCCTCGGTTGTTTTCCTTTCAATCCACTTTATGCAGTGTCTGTGCATTTAAAAACACATCTTCCTTGGATGGATATATGCCCTACTGTCACAGAAAACACTGCATCTATATACAATAAGGATTTAATGTACATGTATTTCTCTTAAGATACAAATTAAATAAAGTAAACAACATGATAAGCAGATTATAGACATCATCCTAGCATGACGATCGGGCGTTCGCCAGGTGAAATACGTAACTTCGCCACCAAGGTTAAAGCTTTCGTCAAAAACGAACTGACCATACTTCAACGGAACGACAAGAATTTTCGTCTGCAGGGCAATAAAAGAACGACTCGCATTTCCTATATCAAATGGTTGCCTTGAATCAATCACAAATTTCCTATCAAGCCATTATCCAACACGCCGACACACAAGGAGGTTAATCACAGTCAACGGTTCGATGCACGTGATCTGACTGTGTGCCTGCTCTAAGATGACTCTAAGCTCCACACCTAGGTCAAATGGGTAAGCCTAACGGTTAAGCCCCAGCAGGCATACATACCGACCTCGGGATATATTCCAGTTGTAAAAATCATTATGAATTCTAATTGGCAGTGATTTAATTTAATTTCGCTTCATGTAAACTTTCATACCCGGAAATAATTTTTGACTAAGAAGTTCCGAAAGAAATTTCATTCCAGGAAATTAAAAATATATTCATTTTCTCTTGCTTCAGTTCTATTACTTAGAGGTAACCAATTTCTTAAGATACTCCTTAATGACTCGGTTGACGTTGAACGTGTTGTGAGGAAAATCTGAGTATATTAAGAAAGTTGCTTCTACTCTTCGAGAAGAAAAGTGGTTTGACTAAGCTCTGTTTATAATGATTTAAATCTATACTATTTATTGGTGCTGTTTATAGCGGCCAAAAAATACATGAACGTCATTTTTAGGGAAGTATAATTAATATTGATGCGATTTGTTACTCTATAATCTACCAACCAAACAGCGTGCCTGTGCAAATATTTATTTGGCCACTAGTCCATGAATAAGTAATCATATAAAATCAAAGTTCACAAATAGCCTTTAAATTCTGAGATATTGTTCATACATCAAAAACCTCATACGATCAATTATTTTGTATAACATTAATCATGCATAATTCGCGAAAGGATTCTTTTTTATGGAACCTGACAGTTATAATAGGGGACAGGAATAATAATTATAGACAGAGATAATAGGGGAAGGAAAGAAAACCAGCAGGTCCTTAATTTCCACCGTACTTATCAGTAAATAAAAAGTGATTTTGCTATTTTAATCCATCTGATAATTATACTCTACCATTGAAACTCAGTTTGTGTGAAAAATATTTTATCAATAGAACCTATTGCCAAAATGTACTTATATAACGAAAGTAATCGCTCTTTCGACCACGAAGTGATCCAATCTTATATAGTCCGAGATAAAAATTATACGAGTCAGTAATACTCAAGGGGGTGATGCAATGAGAATCGGCAACGGTTCTATTTGTATAGTATTCTATGGAGGTGAGATGGCCGGCCACCAAGGGCAATAAAAGATGAAAGGGTTAGCTTCAACAGCCGGACAGTGAGGAGAATACGAAGAGTTCGGAGGGGTAAAGTTTCATTCGGGGGTCTCCCAGAGGCGAGTGGAGGAGGGGCGGGAGTAGGAGAGGGAGGAGGAAGAGAGTTTGGTAAATGCGCTTCGGAAATGGAGATTGGAATTGTGTTTTGGTCCAGTGAGGGTGGGTTGACGGAGGGTGCTGGCTGTTCGTGGGCGGAAGGGTGAAAGATTTAAGGGTTGAATGGGGAGTTAAAGGTTTTTTTTTTGGGTTTAGGGACGAGGGGTGAACGTGACTGCCTCAAGGGGGCGTTCCGAAGAGGGATGGGAGAAGAGAGAGAGGGGGGAATGATAGAGGAGGGAGGGATGGAAGACGGATATTTGAGGATGGAGTGGGGGCGGAGCATATAAGGAGGACTTGCCGATTTGAGGGTTAGTTGCCGACAGTGCCAGTTTATGACTTAGTTATGCGGAATTTTTCATTCTATAGGGTTAACATTAATTCCTGAGATTTGCAAAATATCTCCAAATAATTCCTCTAAACGTGGTTTTAAAAATATTTTATTAATCTATAGGCCTCGAAAACTCTTTACCAACTAATGAAAATGCGTTCAAAACATTTTTTATATTGAGAAGTTCCATTTTTGTACACAGAGTTGTGACAAAGAAATAGCAAATATGCTGTAAACACGAGTATTTTTACAGAAAAACAAACCACATTTTGACAAATTCCAATCAAATCTCTGTAACATATAAAACAATGCAGCATAAACAACACTTATGAACGATATGGAAGGAAAAGAGAGGAAAGATTACAATTACTGTGTGAATAGAAAATGTCGCTCCCGAAACACGACATTTTGTTTAGTTGGGAGTCTATATTTGTTGTCATCGTTGCCATGGATATGACTGGTAGTAATTATAACTAATTAAAAGAAAAGGTTTCATTAATGGAGAAACAGCTCAAATTCCATAAATGAAGCAAAGAAACAGAATTTTTGTGTAGTTTTTAAGAGTTTCATTTAACAACCGTCGATAATTCAATGTGCACGTAGAGATGCCTTTCTGAAACCCATCATCTTGTTCATATGAAACACTATCTAATTAATAGTTCTAAATAATCTAATTAATAATAACGCTAATAAATATTGTTGACATGGTAAAAAAGCATATTTTATGTATATACTGAACGAAGTTCTAGTTAAGGCTACGCAAAGTAGGGGGTGAAGTATTAAAGCAGCAGTGCTGTAGTTATTCTTACCGAGTCTTCGATAAGTAAGCAAACACTAGTGTACGTTATTTTCTTGTTTTTATACATTATGACACTTTACGCAAATATTTGGAAATTCAAGCGGCTTGATATTTACACACAAATAGAGCAACAGAATGTGCCAAGAAGTCAGTCGCAGCAATGTTTGGCGTACCGACGATAAAAAAATTCTTTATCGAAATAAATGATTTTTTCATTTGGCATTAAAGACTTTTATAACTCAGAAATAAAACCTACCTTCCAATATTGAAATATTGTTAATAAAGCTAAAAAAATATTGATAATAATGTCCTTTGTGAAAAAACTAAGTGAAATTGATCCAGTCCATCAATAAAAAACGAAATTATGGAATTTCACTTGTGAAACAAGGTTTTAATAACTTGTTCGTATTTATTTATATGTACGAATATATACATGAAAAATGAAATTCAATTGAAAACAGTTACATTCCATTTGATGTTTCATTAGCGCGAGAAATAGATGATTCACCATACAAAGGAAATGGACAATCTTCCTAACCTCATGCCCCGGACTTTTGTTAACTGGATTTCAAAACAACACAAAAAAAATATTACGCAGTGAAATAAAATCAACAAAATTGGAAGGAATACTACTGTATAATCAAGAGGCAAAAGCCTCTAAAAATTGAAAAAAAAAACTTTTTTTTTAAAGCGCGGAAGATGAAAGGGGGCTTAGATTAGGCGAAGAAGAGGAGAAATACTCGTGATTACATAGGAGAAAGATGAGTGAATATATATTTATGATGAGTATTTTTTTCGACGATTTTTGAGAAATAAAAATGGGAGTGGTAGACGATCTTACCGACGGAAATTGATGGGAAATCGAAAAGAGTGCACGTTTATTGGCTGTCTATCCATTCACATTTATTTGCTCGGCAGCTGTCGAGCGCTTCCCGCAAAAGCAAACACGCCCCCCTCCCATGTCCTTGACGGGTGTCGATCTTTCATGGCATATCCCATCCAACAAAACGAGACACTCGAGCCCTCCAAAAATATTTAAATTCGTAGTTATCCACGCTGGTGGATATAGCGGAGGAAATAGCGAAAACCATTACGAAAACAGCTCTATGTAGTGGAGCTATGAAACAAGAAAAAACCCTACGTGCAAACTGGCGTGACATCTTGTATTAAGAACTTTATTTTTGAGAAAAAAATGAAGGCGTTATTTGGATACAACTCAACAACAGAGCATTGTAAATAATATTACTAAGCTTTCATATAAAATTTAAACAGGAAACTAAATAACTGACGGAGGTGATACGCTTATGGATTAATGCAAACCGTTGAAATGCATGACGGTTAACCTAACTTAAGCATTAATAGAAAGATACCATATAATGGAGTTTACTCCCCACGCCTAGGAAGAGACTTGATCTCATTCAGTATGAATATTTCAAGCAGACAGATAATTTCCCACTCAGCTGTTGCAGTTCCTTCTCGTACAGCACATACATAAGGTTGAGAACTCGACTATTTGTGACAAGAGCGTCTTCATTTGTGTTGTATCACACCTAAAAGAAATACTGATGAAATACGTGCAATACTCCAGAAACTTCTGTTTTATAAGAGACACCAATTAACCCCTTTTAAAATATCAGAAGGATGATGCGCACAATTCACCTCTGAAACCACCTCTCACACCACGCCGTTCATTTGGAGCACATATTGAGAGAATATACGGACCCGCCTTAAAGAAAATTGGCTTCATTAAATAAGCATAACAGGAATGTAATGCACTATTTGAAGATATGTGTTATTTCACCCTAGTAAGACCACTTTTGGAATACGTCCCATGTATTTGAGATCCTTAGGAGAAAGCGTTATTTAAAGAATTAGAAACGTTCAGGGACAATTGGGACGTTCAGGGACAGATTCGTCAAAGATTGTTACAATAAGAAGACGAATGCGACAAGTCTTTTATAAGGATTAGTTTAGGAACCGCTTATGATACGAAAATATCAAGCAAGTACAAAGATATGCATGCATGTGTAAGATAAGGTAGATGCCGTAAGGATATATAGATATTCATTCTTTCCTTGGACAATCAGGAATCATAATAGTAAGAAATAGAAATCGTAAAGAAATAGTAAAGACATTCTCATTACAAGTGAGAACAAAGTTACACACTGACTCTGATTCATTCGTAGGTTTTTGAGCATGTGTATTTTATTTTATAGGCTCTCTGTTTGCATGGCTGTAAGTTAAAATGGCCTCTGTATGAATATATACGTTTGTGTGGGTGTAAATGGACATTTTTTTTACATATTACTTTATTATGTTTTACGGGTGTTATACTTCCAATCCCTACCATACGCCCTCGCGGCAGGTTGGGCGTATATCAGCATGTCTATAGATTCATAGACAACTTATCCAACAATTAAAGATGATTGTATTCGATGTTGATTTTTTCATGATGTTAATGTTGTTGTTTCAGGTTTCATTGTGATGCTAGGAAATTAAGTGCCAACTTGAAGATGTATTTGAAATATAATGATAAACACGAATTAATTTTGCTATAGCTGAGCTCCATGTTGAAATATTTTTCTCAATTAAATGGGACTCCGAGAAAGAGCTTATTATTTGGGAGGCCTTATGTTTTGCACCTCTCACCCTGGATATTTCTGGTTATCCGTCTATGTCTTCGATCATAATTAATCTTCTATTGGCTAGTCGTCACTAATTGCTCTGGGGGACGAACCACCAGAGTTGGCACCACACCCATGAGCGAGACGAGGCTCGAACCCGCAAAGTTTTAAGTTAGCAGTCAAGCGGCATATCTACCTGGCAAACACAGACGATTTTAATGCCTAAATTACATGGTTCCCTTCTAGACTTGTTTATAAAATCCAAGAGACGTCGATCGTAGTGTCGAAAAAGGTTAGCTTTTAGTAATACTCATATTTGACTAGACTAAAGTCAAAAGTTTCAGGCTTATTGATTACGTGGTTTCATTTTCATACTCGATTGAAGCAAACAACTTCTGTTTATTTTGAAAAATTGAAAAGGGGTGTTTCTTGGGTGATTAAACACTTCTATTTAAAAGGCTTATTCCTAAAAGAGATCAAAGCTGAGTTAGATCAAGTTCATGGCACATCTTTTCCAGTGTTTGTGAATGTTTACAATTCGGTAACGACTCGAAAAAATTCGAGCAAAGTCTCTCTCCTTACTGGACAAATAACAAGTAGTGAAACCGAGAGTTTCCCTTGCGTTTCCTCCACTTCCGCCTCACTCCCCTCCGCTACCCTTCTCCCATACTATCACTCTCTCTCTCGAGAATATCGAGGAGAATGCACGATCGGAGACCCTGAACGTCCATTTTCCCATCTGGCTGCACCCTCTGGATCTTGGTACAGCATTCCTGCTATCATTGAAATTTTTACTAACTGATGGGAACTGTATTAGCGGTGTACATGGACACCATACATGCATAATTAAAATTGAGAAAACTTAGCCATTATATTATTTTGTTTACAACTTTACCAAATGAAACTGATAACTTTTCGTTGATAATTCAAGATCATGAATCATTCTATTCCTTCAAATAATTTAAGTTCTAGGGCTAACTTTGAAGTTAAACGGAATAATAATTATGTCAAAGCAACGATTTCAGAGTGTAAAAATCATCGGCCTTGACGGGGATTCGAACCTGGATCCGGACGAATGATTTTTACGCATTGAAATTGTTGCATTGATATACATATTAGCGGATGACTCCGGTAAAAGTTACTGTTGCGTCATCTCCCGAAATTTCTTGGAATTTGGAATAATAATTTCTCGTTGTAAGTATCGAAAGAACTTAATTTGTTACATTAGTCGCGTAATTTCAAAACATCGCACGTTCTTTAATGATGTACCAATGTGACATAAAGTAAACCGAAGTTGCAAATTTTAAACCAAGGTTGGTTGAAGTTTGATTCACTTCGCACTAAGAAAACCCTACACGGCGTTTCAAATTCATACATCAACAGAGTATTAACATTTGAACCCAGCTGTGCTCTGTTCCCTGTTCAGCGTACGGTTTTGCTTGAAGATCTGGTATACCAAAAAATTCACGCTGCATGGATGAAACTGTCAAATACGTATTTGTCTGATATCAACCACGGACATCAAAGGTGTCTCCCCTTTGCATAACAGAACCCGGGCTCTCCGGTCTGTCGACTCCGGTCCACTGACCGGAGAGCCCGAGACTCTGTTCACTGCTTATTTTCATACTCTTTACTTCCCTGTGCATTAAAGGTGGCATACCGTGGACTCTGTACCTCACCTATTATCTACAAGTGCTCAGTTTAACTTTGGTACTGGAGGTCCTATTCGACTCGTATCAACATCTGCATAATGCCCCTCAAGCTGCTGCAAGGGCGTGTGCCGGAGGGTGTTGGTCACCACCCGGAATAGAAAATAAAACCACATATACAGGTAAGTGCACATTCACCGAGACGTGCGAAAACCTTTTCAACGTGAAACGTTTGATCAAAGAAATACCAGACTAATTTTATTCTGCGCAAATCGTTAACGGATCAAAACGAGACACAGTGTTCCATCTAGCAACACATCTGACGACTAAAACGAGAGGTGTTGCGTTTGTTTACGTTAAATCGTTACGCAGCAGCAGCGGTACGTGTCTTAACCTGTTCGTCGCCGCGTCTAACGGCAGTAATGAAGGAGCTAGAAGAACAGCGTGTGTGCGTGAAATTTTGTTTCAAACTTGGAAAAGGTGCTACGCAGGCATTTTCAATGATTCAGCAAGCCTTTGTTAATGAAGCTGAGTCGAAGCCAGTGAAGCGAAGCTTTGTACACTCTTGCAAATACATATACTATCAAAAACATACACATGCACATATGAATATACCTCATGTCTACGTATTGTTTAATCTTGTCCTGGCTAGTAAATTGAATATATGTACTATTTATATGATGAGTTTGGTTTCTTACTAGTATGATTCCTGATTTCCGGGAAAAGGACGAATATTTGAAAATTTTAATATAAGAAAATATTATCTAAGCCTGTAATTAATTCTTTGTTAATGGACGACCTCTCAAAATATCAGCCACAGACTGGATGAGGAACGGTTAAGCTGATGCAATGAGAACTTCACTCCTTCAATCGAAATACGAGGTGTATTCTTAAAGTAAGTACCGTTTGCTTATATTTAAATATTGGCGCTTCAGAACACAGTTTTTCTCCTGCAGAGCCATTTACTGATTCATTGAGAAGCTATAGCAGCATTTGTTTTGTTTCATAAGTCGTTTGCTTGTCCGTGCATGCAAACAACAATGTCCGCGACAATCGTTGATCCCGCCAGCTGTGAAGTGCGTTCTGTCATACGATTCTTGTATGCAAAAGGATTGTCGGCTGCTGAAATTCATCGGGAATTATGCCTAGTTTATAAACCTACAGTTATGAGTGAAGAAAAGGTTAGACAATGGTGCTGTGATTTTAAAAATGGACGAACAAATGTCCATGACGAAGAGCGAAGTGGTACGCCCAGTATTTTGACCGATGAAATTGTTTCGCAAGTGGAACAAAAACTGCGATGTGATCGTCGATTGACAATTAATGGCCTGGCTGAACAATTTCCTCAACTTGGACGCACTACTGTCTACAATATTGTTACGGAAAACCTCGGATTCCACACATTGCGTGCAAGGTGGGTACCGAAAATGCTCACCGACCACCACAAAGAGCAAAGAATGTCCAGTGAACGAGAGTTTTTGGGTCGTTGGGAACTCTTTAAACCACCCACAGTACAGTCCTGACCTTACACCCAGCGACTACTTCCTCTTCTTGCACTTGAAACAGTGGTTCGGTGGACAACGTTTCGAAACCGAAGAGGAACTCAAGAATGGCGTTGTCGATTGGTTCAACCCTCAGGCGGCGAGTTTCTATGCAGAGGGGTTAAAGAAGCTGGTGTAGCGGTACGAAAAATGCTTAGAAGTGAACGGCAATTACGTAGATAAGTGAAGTAGGTTTGTAGCTAACTAAAAATGCCAATAAAATGTGTTTAATATGAGTATATTTTTTCCTGTGACCAAACGGATCTTACTTTATGAACACGCCTCGTAGAATATATTACATGGCATATTTAATAGGAGTTAATAGATAAAAATTTACGGAGTAGAAACCTTGCCTTCCTTTTCCTTTAGAGATGAGTTCCCAAGCTATTTCTTCTCAGAAGGACCCACAATAAAATTGACAAATTAAACAGAGCGAGAGAATAAAACTATCACTTACTTCATTACTGCAAAACAGGAGGTTGAGGGGAGATCCCCTGCATTCAAAACCCATCCTTTTATCTTCCATGCCAATACCCAAATGCGACGTGGTCTTGAATGGCATCCAACCTTGATAAATGTTGATTTTTCCCTGCCCGTTTTCCTCCGGAAATACGTCCGCCTGAATTTAACTGCGTAGCGTCGAGTGCCCAGATACTTTATCCGTCGGTGCCGATTTCGAATAGGCGTCATTGAGCGTCGTACTACACGCAGTTGGCCGGACAAACAGATAAAGGAAATGGCCTCCTCTTTGATGTTCCCAATGAGGGAGATCCTGTTTTCAAGGGCAGACAAATATGAAGTGTCCGTAAATGCATTTGGAAAAGTGCTCCCTTTCCTCGAGGCTGATCCTTCCCCACTGACGTTTAAATTCCATCGACCCTGCATGAGGGTAAAAATTATTCCCCTCAGAGAAAATGACTCTCCTTTCCGCTTCAATCCATTTAGTTATTCCTTCGGGGATCGCAGTATTACGCTATAACGATTACCTTAACCGTAAAGTGATCGTTACATCTTCCATATTGTAAATACCAGAGGATTTTTAATAATAAAAAATAGCGATACTACATGAAAATATTCAAATGGCAATGGCCATCCAAACAATTTAACATTATCAGTCAAATGAAAACTTAACATACAAAGTTACAATCAAAGTTCAAGTCAAATCAAGTTTTACTCTTCCTTTCTTTACATATACGTTCATGTGTGCAAACACATACCGTTGCCAATCAGACGGTGAATGGATCCGTAGGGATATTAGCAAATACGCATTGCAATGAGCATATTTTGTACAAACAGCTTGCTGGCATACACGTATTGGATAAATGAAAAGCTATGCCTGCTTAATATGACATTCAATGTTCTTCTTAATACAAACTGTTCCATAAAACTCTACCTTTAGGAAAGCCCGATTCCAAAGAAAAGTATTCATAATTTAACAATTTGAATAGTCTGACTGAATTATTAACCAACTTAACCACTCGCTAAACCATTTTTATCAAAACATTAAGTTTGTTACAATATCATTGAATTATTCCCGAAGTGTGTGAGCCAGAAAAGAGTTTTATTGGAACAATCATTAGGTTCTTGTTTCTCGAATAGAGATAGATGATTCAATCCTACTTCATTCATTCTGAATTCAATTTCATAATTAGTACTCCGAATAAAGTGGTTTGTCTGCCGTTAATCGGTCACCTCAAACGACAACATCGGCTTTTCGACATGTGGCTTTCAACCATATTCCATTGTTTGCAACTCAATTTTCAAAACTCACCTATAGGAATCAAATAAAAAACCACTTCATATATATATATATATTCCACTTCATATATTTATATATATATAGGGTGCTGGATTGTGTTTTGTTAGGAGTCACAAAATATTTATTTGGTAGTTGTGTCCATCCATAAACCTACCTTAACCGGCAGGTTACCTTATAATATAATAATTTATAAATATAGTTCACACAATACTTTTAGGTAGGTAATGAGTAGCACTAAATTGCGGGAAATTTATAAACGGAATTTTGAAAAATTCTTTATGAGAGAATACTTGTATTTTCCCTGCAAGAAAACAAATACTCAAGCGAGTCATGTGGCGCAATGATATTCGTACAAAACTCATGAATTTGTTAGAAGCGCCATCATCACAGGGTAGGTCATTGTTAGCCGTGTAGTTCCTAAATTGGCAGATACGTAGTAAAGAATTAACTGCCCAAATACTACATTACGTTTCCTCACAGAATTTATTGATGAGATGGCAGGTGGAAGTTATCTAACTTAATAACCATATATCTAAGAAGTGAAGAAACTCCGAAAGGTAAAATGAGTACGTAATTAAGCTCTTAATGGTCTGACTGGAACATCACAAAGAGTTTTACGAAATATTGATCATTTAATATCACATTCAAAATCCTCATGGCATACACATTCTTAATCTACTAAATAATACACTCAATAATCCAACCATACGATGATTGAATTACATTTTTTCACCGGGCATATGAATGAAATAATTCCACTATGTGCAGCTGAGGGCCATTTGGTTACTATAACAAGAACACTCGAAACAAGATCGTAGACAAATATTTTCTTGATCTCGATACATCTCCAAGCTACTTGAATGTTCGTTGCAAAATCATACACGGGTCAATTCATTCGTTAGCATTTCTATTCTTAAAACATAAAATCGGTTGTCATGCTCGTTGACGATAGAGTTTGAGTTTGTTGACTAAAGCGTGTGAATCCTGAGTGACACCTTTGCAAACTCTCATTTATTAAACATCCAAGAACTTTCTGCCAAGTAGAATATCGTGCAAAATCAAAAGATGACTCAGGGGAAAGTACTTCCCTTCCTGTTAATATGAGAGTAGAAAGGACTTAAACGCCTGAAGGCTTACCTCGCGCACTGACGAAAAAACTTACTAAATTTATCAATGCAGAAATATCGACTTTTAATGAGTTATTTCACACATGCTGGTAGGTAAACTTGATAACACACTATTTCGATCATAATTTTAAAATCATCGATCAATACATTTAAAAAATTGGTTCAATATAGCCAAGATGTATTGGCGAGACACAGATTAACGGTAACACTCTGTTTTGACTGGCCATTATTTCTCTGTCGGTTGTGAAGTTCATTACCCATGATTCCTTTTAAGCTTCCTTTCCGTTTCACACTTAAGGCGAAATTTGAATGCGTGATTCATGAGCTGAGTCTACAAATTGCACCAATTTGCATAGCAATTTATTTCCTAGCTAATAAATACTTATTTACCAAGTTTTGGTTCAAAACTTTCATGATTTATTTGAAAATTTGATTTAGCTCTTAATTTCAATTAACCTAAAAATACAAGGTTTAATAAATAAAAATTGTATTGGTATTAAATAATTTGTAATTGAAAATCTATTTTAATCAAAAACTATGTCCGTAGCAGTAGGTATTTGTTATTCGATATTGGAAATAGCCTCAATTTATTTCTTTAATGGGAATCGTTTCTACATTTGCCTTTGGGCGAGTTTGTACATTTTTGGTTGGCTCAATCAAAGTATTTCTCTGGTGTGGTGAGTCTAATCCATTGAAACTAATTTCTGATTGATAACGGATGGTATAGTATTACAGTCCAAAAATATTTGATTAACGACTTTATTTAACTATTTATTTAACGACTTGACTAGAGCGAGGTTGAGGCTCCATAGTCCCTTCTTCCATCTAACCATACATATATGAAAGACAATTATAAACAACCAAGGCCTATATGGAAGAACATACAACTAGGCGGACGTCGAACCTGCGACCTTTGGTTTAGCAGCCGAGGAAGTTACGCCGCTGTCACCAGGGCCGCCAAAAGTATGGTCTCGAATGGTTGTGTAAATATTAAAATGACTCAGAAAAAACGAATGAAATAATTCGACCCCAAGGAATTACCTAGAACGTCTCATTACTTGTTCAAAATAGAGAACATTATAGCATAAATTATGGTTTTAGATCATTCCTCAGTCGATTAAGATTTCAAATTTGCAAAAAATGGCGATTGGTGGTGAAATTACATTACATTCTAAAGATGGAGACTGTTCGCCGTGGCACCTACTGCCAACCTACTCACTGGTTTCTTCCTCGTTTCTTTTTCCCACAGTGGTGCACACATTCATGCAAAAAATCCTAGCATTTTACACGCATGCAAATACATATCTATCTCCTTTCATTCTACATGCATGCAATTACACATGCTATCATCTAACAGACTTCTATTAATCCAACTACATTTCTAGTTATCGTGAACTTTCAACGTGCATGAATAGTTCAATTCCACACCATCGAGAGTACATATTCAAATAATATCACTGAGAATCTTTTATATTCAAGAAATTACGAGATAAAAAATATATGTTTTGAAGTTCTCATTGGCTTTTCCCTAATATGTTACGATAAAAGTTCATCAAACCTTTATTAGAAATTCATGAAATTAAATCGGAAATGAAATTTAACAACTCCTCGATAATTATTCATTAAACTTGAAGGAAACAGATGGAAAATAATAAAATAAAGTAAAAAAAAGGATTAACTGAAGATAAAAATTAATACGCTCTACGGAAGAGGAGCCGAGAGAAACACTGATTTTCACTTGGAAATTCAAAAGCTAGAATAAATAGAATTGATCCCTTGAAACAGAAGCTGCAACAATAGAAGAAACGAATAAGGAAATAATAAATTATCATGACATGGTTGTCATCTTTATGCCCACCCTCTGCTGGATGAAAATTCTATGCATAGGTTACAAATGTGGAATTTAGGAAACACTTAAGATTAGCCTTATCTATGGTAGAGAGAAATGGACCATTGCAGTGACAGAATTGGAAAAATGGGAAGTGGAGGCGAATCATTGAAGACCAAATAGACGAACTCAATATAAACGAGTTGTAAGAGAAGAAAAAAGTATTCCGAAAATTCAGAAAAGGAGAGGTAATGGCCTTCTATCGGAAATACTTCGAAACAGATGGAGGGAGAAAACGTCGAAGGGAAAGTGAACGGAAGGATTCACGGAGGAAATTGCCGGATGGGAAACCTGAAGGAAGTAATCGCAGGCGCGCCTATGAGGTGAAGAATTATTTATAGATGAAGAGGTTAGTCAACAGAAAGAATGAGTGGAGGAATGCGTCAAACCAAGTATTAATGACCGGGGACGATGAAGCTTGGGGAGCTACGTACTAATGGATAGACGGGCAGCTCTGCGTTGGCAAGAACTTGCCTCTCCAGAACTTAGTCGCTAGTTCGCGGGGTCGTGAAAACCCGTCCTTTCTGAGTGTTGAAGCCCCCGCTGCCCTCCCCTTTATGTGCGCCTGCCCTTAATGATCTCTTCTAAAGGTCACGGCCATGAGAAGGGCCTCTCCAGGTAGCTCCGACTTTCGCTCCTCTTTTTTGTCCGTATTTACTTTACACCTTCGTCATTATCTCACACCCGCCTCCGATATACCACAGTCTCATCTCTACTCCCTGCCTCCGCATTCTTCTACCCACCCCTTTTACTTTCGACCCACTCCCTTCAATTTCTACGCTTTATCTTTTCATCCCCCTAGCCTTGTCTTCTTCATCATTAGGGAAATTTCTGTATCCAACTTTTGAAAAGAGCGAGTGAGGCAAACTTAAATAAACCTTTTTCCTGACTACTACATTTTTGAAGGCTTAGACGTGTTTATTTCAAAATTATCTGATGGATGAGTTCATTACACGCATTGGAACGTAACTCGAGAACCAAGGTCTTCAACTAAGCTTGTTGACCCTGTGTATCTGTTGCAGGGCTCACCTGCAACCTACTACATCTTCATAAATACCCCACGATCCACCAAAGATATGTGTTGCAGAGGATACAAGCACCCGGATGGGTATAGGAAGAGCGAGGATATGGGAGAGGAAGGAAAAAGGGAAAAATATTTACTAAAAAAATAGAAAACGTGTAAATGTATATATATCCTGACAGAAAACCTGTGATAAGTGAATGTAGGAAAAACAGAAAGGAATATTAACCTAAACGTAAAATTAATGAAGAAAATTTTAATACTGTAGCAACAACGGAGATTTGAGATAAATGCAATATACCCAGGAACCCAGGAAGAGAAGGTGATTAGGCCAAAGCAAGATTTCGACTGAGTCCCACAAACAAAACCTAACTCCAAAATTAAGATGGAATAGATGGATTGTAAACATTCATGACTATAATGTGGGAATCGCAATCCCGTTGTGTATTTCAAACGGCGAAAAAAATTAAGATTTGAAATATTAGCAAGCTTTCAAAATTAGAATATTCAAAATGATAAGTTAGCCTATTCTACTTCCGGACTGACGAGACGAATATTTGCATTCATTCAGATATTGCAATATGACATGTATTATATTGCTACAGAACGCACATGAAATTGTTGAGGAATACGCAATGAAAAACATGAGTCTGTACGCCAAACGTCTAAGGTATTAAATAAATTCGATTCTATGACCAGGAATAAATTAGAAAAATTCGGAATATATGTTTTAATGGAATTGACTGCCATCGTAAAGAAACATTACCCAAGATCTCTACCCGCAGACAAACATTTACTAGTTAGAGTTTCATGCTCATATGCGACAACCGTAATACCTAAATTTTAAAACAGGTGTATTTCACTGTTCTGTCAAAACATTTCGGATTCCTATCGTCCTTCTGGCGTAACGAATTGAATCCCATTCAACAAATCCATTAATCCAAAAATTTGGTAAAAAGTGATGAGTGACGCATTCGAATTTTTTTTTTTAAGTTTAAGGAAAATGGAATCCATACTTTGGAAACCGTTTTCGAGTTTTCAAATATGTTTTCTATCATTAGACCCCTAATTATCCTGAAGAATTATGTCGAATTATTTTTTTCAATTTAAAAAAAATAATGTTTTATAACTAAAAATCCGTCCTTAAATATTTGTTTCCGGAAGAAGAATTGCAAATATTCGCGCGACGTCGTTCTCTTTGGAGGGAGATGCATCATTAAACTCCTCTCAATATTTGATGAAACCATTAAGGACACTCCGATGCCTTGGAATGCTCCCCCCATGAGTGTAGGGTAATGCATGAATGCATGGGGGGGGGTGCCACTGTGTGTTCTCAACGCGCGGCCCAGAGATGACGGCGAACCCGGACGACGTCAAGCCCAGGGACCGTTCCTCGTGTGCGGGCCCACACATATCGATTACCGATGCGGCCGATGCTGAATGCCCCGAAACGGAGATGGGAGGGGGGACTTCCGATGCCCACGAACCCCGGTTCGCACCTCCCCGGGGATGATGGTATTCCGCCGTTCCCACTTCATCCCTCCGAAGGCGATGCAATCGACCCCGGGAAGGAAATACCGCACATCGGGGCGAACTCGAAAAAGATGTTTTTCTTCCATGCTACGTGGCAATATGGAATGATGAAGGCTGTAATAGAGGGTAGGGTGTCGAAAGCGGTAGGAAGAGAGATTAGCCATGTTGGACAGAACTTAGAGAATGGGAGTTATGCTAGTTTAAAGAATGTTTACTGTAAATACTAGCTAGATATTTACTGTAGTTTTGGACGGGGTGTGGTAGTGCTTCATCGGTTCCTTTAAAAATGTACCTTCACCTGGCTACTGAGATTAATTGATGTTAAAATTAACCAAATAATGATATTTGATAACACGGAAATTCGAAAATTAGCAACGAGAAAATATTAAAAAATTAACCGGAAAAATAACTGGTTTATTGAAAATGTAAATATATCAATGTTGAATTAAAATGAAATGTTTTCACTCTCGTATAACTTGAGTAGTGTGCCATGGTAAGATTATACATGCTTCCTTCCTACTCAAAATCAATTAAGTTTCTCAGGATTTCCGATGGCTTATGTTCACGTTGAGCCTCACTGCTATTATAAAGAAAATCTACCGGTCATTGACACCAATTGGTAATCATCTTTTGACGAACCTTAAGCATTTCCTGTTTAACAGAATTATTTCAACTGTGATGATGCGCTAAAGGAGAGCGTCCAGAAATTTTTCAGTTCATGGATGGAAGATGTCTATGAAGTAGGTATCAGAGAATTTTATGAGACTTCATTTACTGATTAGAATAAGACGATGTTATCAAGAAAACTGTGGTATTTTTATTATAATCAAGTACATAAGGATTCTGTTTAGCCATGTACTCTATGTTGTTTGTTTGGATTATTCCAACTCTCCTTCTCGATCTCTCTCGTTGTATAGATTTCTTAATTATAACGAAAAAAGTATTTCCCTCTCAGGCGGTTGAATTCCTGGGCAGGGAATTTCAAACTAGTCCGGTGATATGATTAGTGCCTCAATTTCATATGGCGATTCCGTTTATAAGTACGAGTATAAAAACGCCCTCAGTGTGAGAGCCATGAAAAATTGTTTTTTCCAACGACCTCTCGTTTTGATGAACCGACGTTTCCCGCTTCCTAGATTCGCCTCGTGTATCGGCGCCTTGCCAACTGAGGTCTCAAGAAACACAGTCCACGCCACCTCTTCCTCATCAGCTTCCTTGGTACACCCTTCCCATCCTAACGCCCTCGCTCAATCATTCTATACGTCTGTCTTTCTCTTTTTCACTCATTATTTCAAACGGGAAGGGAAAAATCCTTTTCTCCGGATTTCTTTTGTTCGCCCCTCGACAGAATTCTGAAAGGCAGGCGCGGTAACTTAAGGCATTTAAAAGACTCCGAAGCAGAAGCGTGGCCTGGTTGTTACCCGGCCCGCCCCTCCGCCGCCATGCTTCCCTCGCCCCCCCGGCCTCCCTCGCCCCTCCAATCAACACCACCCCCCTCCCCTCTCCGTCGCTCTCTGAGCTTACAGGGGAGCAATGCCTACCACTCCGTCGTCTTCGCTGGGATACTTTTCTTCTTCCCAAGGAATTTGCTGACGATTTTCTTTTTCAAAATAAGTATGGGAGTTGAAAATACGAGTACTTTGTCTTGCTGCACACATGCACAACTTGCCACTGTTCAAAGATCCGTCCCGTATACTTTCAGGGAGGAATTTTCCGGGTAATTTACCAACAGAAAGAGGTAATTAATGTTCCTAATGCCGAGTAAGACATAATGCTTCACTTTATTTTGAACATGAACGGCAGTAATACATTTTGGAAAAGATAAGTAAATTATTTTTATTGAACAGCAAACATAAAAAGATATCAAAATACGATACTTATGTAAGGATATAATCCATTATATATATTCACTCGACCAAATAACAGTTTTCCATTTTAAAGTGATTATTTTATCCTACTTATTTTATCCGCATAAGCCACTTGCAAAGCCAGCAAGGCCCAGAGGGTTTTAGCGCGTATTGCAGTGAGGCCTCTGGTGATTGAAAAACGCATATTTCACGTATTTAGTATTATTTACGGGAAATAGATGTATTTCTTTCGCCATTTGGATTTGAAATCGGAGCGCCCTATTTTTTCTCCGCAACACTCATACATATATATATATATATATATATATATATATATATATATATATATATATATATATATATATATATATAAGTATATATATATATATATACATACATATATATATTATTATTAGGTAATCTACCGGTTAAGGTAGGTTTTTGGATGCACACCACTATCAAATAAATATTTTGTAACACAAAAACAAAACCCAATCCAGCAACCTAAGCTACATCAGGTCCCTCTTCATCTCTGTGTACTTCTTTCCACCCTTCATCCCATCCAACATCCCTATCCTGTTCCTACCCTTTCCTCGCTTGCCCAACATTCTCCCCCCTATTACCTTCTTCAACATTCCACTACCGCTCAATACGCCTTTCATCCATTTTTCCTGCTTCCATAGGATTTCTCTCAACAAACCCCTCTCCTCCCCCACCATCTCTAGTACTTCCTCATTTGTTTTCCTTTCGGTCCATTTCACCTTCTCCATTCTTCTCCACACCCACATTTCAAAGGCCTCCAATCTACATCTATCCTCCTGCTTCAGTGACCACGTTTCCGCGCCGTACATAGCTACGCTCCATATCAGAGTTTTTACGAGTCTTGTCTTAACATCCCTACTCAACGTCCCCGTCATCAACTCCCTCCTCCTTGAGAATGCTTCCTTGCCTAGCGCAATTCTTCTCCTTACGTCCCTACCACTTTGACCGTGTTGGTCCAAAACACTTCCGAGATATGTAAACTGTTCTACCTGCTCTATTTTTTCCCCGCCTATTTTAACATTTAGCTTAGCTTTTTTCTTTCTGGAAAATCGCATAACCTTTGTTTTATTAATATTGATTCTCATCCCATATTTATCGCACTGAACCTCCAATTCACTCAACAATGCTTGCAACCCCTTGGCTGACTGAGCAACTAATGCTTGGTCATCAGAAAACCTAACCGATTTTACGAATTCCCCTCCGACTTTCATTCCTACCTCCAGTTCTTCCCATGCCTCTTTAATCATTTCCTCTACATATACGTTGAACAGTACCGGTAACAATGGGCAACCCTGCCTTACACCTCTTCCTAACACTGCCCATCCGGACTCTCCGTTCCCCACTCGCACCTGAGCAGTCTGAGACGTACAGGTTGCGGATCAGTCTCCTGTCCCTCCAATCCATTCCTATTTTCTGCAATACACGCATTAATTTTTCCCAATTCACTCTATCAAACGCTTTTTTGGAATCTAAAAAACAGGCAAAAACGTCCTGATTGTATTCTATATTCCTCTCGATGAGTGATCTCATTACTGTAATGGCATCACGCGTACCTCTTCCTTTCCTGAACCCAAACTGATCATCCCCTAAGTAATCATTTGCCTTACTCTCTATCCTTTTGTTGATGATCCTGAGAATAATTTTAGCTGCGTGGGATATCAAACTTATTGTTCTGTAATCCTCACATGACGTAGCCTTTGCCTTTTTTGGAATAGGAACTAACACCGATCTCACAAAATCTTCCGGCCAGATTCCTTCCTCATAGATACTACGAATCAGTCCATATATGGCCTTCTTCCCAACTTTACCTAACCATTTCAACATTTCTACAGGAATGTTGTCCACCCCCACAGCCTTATTTGCTTTCATCTCCTATAATGCGCTTTCTATTTCATCGTCGAGTATGCCTGGACCTAAGCTATCTTCTTCTACGTCATGTTCCTTTTCTATGTCTAACCTTGTCGGCCTAAGTTCTTTACCATACAGTGTTTCCATATATTCCTTCCATCTCTCTTGAATTTTTCCTGGTTCAATTAATATCTTACCACACTTATCTTTCACTGTTAGCACAGATCTTGCCTTCTTACTTCCCGATAATAACTTAACCTTGCTGTATAGAGCACCAATTTCACCCTTCTTCTGTAAATTTTCCATATCCTCGCATTGCGTTTTCCACCATTCTTCTTTTGCTTTATTTGTGGCCCTTCTCAATTTATTGTTTAACTCTTTGTACTTCATTTTGCCTAACTCTGTGTTTACATTTTTCCATCTTCTTCTCTCGTCCATCTTTGCTATCATGGACTCCTCTCATGGACTACAACCTTGTCGTGGTGGAAGGGCTTGTGTGTTCCAATGACCCCTAGAGCTGTGCTGGCGGGAGTAATAATAATTACTCCTGGAAGTGTCACCCAAGCCAGTTAGGTCGAAGGTTAGGAGCCAGACGAAAGGTAGTCCACGCAGCGTCTGTTCCTCAGTGAGGCGGCTGCAATGGCGTCTGACCCCAGTGGGGCGGCCATTAAGTGATGGTGTCACGTTAAAAACACTATTGAGGAAGGCAACGGGAAACCACCTCAATTATGATTCCCAAGAATGTATTGAATGTAATGATATATATATATATATATATATATATAATGTAAATGGACTATTCGACACAAAGACAAACACATGAAAGAGTGACTCACTGGGTCTCGAATTTTCGGTGGTGTCGATCGAACTAGTTACCACGAACTCCACACACACACAAACACACATATGTTTATATATATGCGGAGTTCGTGGTAGCTAGTCCACATATATATAAATATATGTGTGTGTGTGTGGAGTTCGTGGCAACTAGTTGGATCGAGCAATTGCAATTTGCTCTCCTTTGGATTTTCTTAGACCCTATTTGTATTCATAACGCGCTGGGGGACCAGATTCTCTTATATTATGCAGTTCCTGTGATATATATATATATATATATATATATATATATATATATATATACACACACACATACATATATAGGCAAATTCATACTATTTTTTACATGTGATTTCGTAAATAGTAGGAAATGCAGAGAAGCTGAAATAATTGAGAATATTCTCCAACAAAAATGGCAAAAAATACTAAAATTGGCTTAATGAAATATGTTTCAAAATAGTCTATTGATAAACTATAAGAAATCGAACTATACGGCATCGAATATTAATAAAATAAAATAAAACTATAGCCGTAATAATCTTATTACGGCTATAGGAGCTTTAATTTATTAATATTGATAACCTATCAAAGAGGATATAACGACAAAGACAAATATTAGGAATATTTACAGGTGTTCTGCATCCCTATTTCCTGAATTTTATTTAAATTTCTGAAGCAAAGATGTGGCTAGTTGCTTCGTGGAAGTTTTGTTGGAAGGATTGATCAATATAGATGAACAACTTTCATCTCTCTCGTGACCTACAGAACTTAAGAACAATATTTACACAATAGTGCAAAAGTTAAACATTCAAGGAATTGCGCAAAACCAGATGGGCTAGTCGTATGCATGTGTTGAAATGTGATATCAAACCGATAAAACCCACTTAAAGATAACGTAGCTTTCATCTTAAAAAAACGTATAAGGAACAATAATTACGAATACGAATATTACCAAACTCTGGTCAACAATCGATACCTTCGTGGTACACTCTTTAATATACTTGAACGAATGAGGTCAAACATCTGCCTCAAATAATGAGAAGAGGCACGAAAAATTTAAATTTCAAGATCAATCCAATTTGTTTATTTTCGTGCATTATTAATAATGAATATACTTCAACGTGGTCTTGAATAAGGAAGATGCTCTAAGAATATAGTGATATTTTCATCCATACCTAACTTTGAATGTCTGGGTCAATGTTGGAGGGACTTCGGTAGCAGCTTATAAAAAGTGGGTGCTTATGGTTTGCCCCGTGATATACTAGTGATATCACCGATTGGACGAGGAGGTTATCGGGCGAAGTGCCGCTCTGTACGGCGGCTTTATGGCACACACGGAGCCGCACACACGGGAGGACCATTTTTTATGGCGTTCAGCGACGAGGGGAGGGGTACGATATGCGGGGTGGTTGGAATGCGGCGAGATTGGGGAAGGGGTGGATGAGGACCCCTCCTCCCTCTGGGACGAGCCTCCCTCGTGACGGGGTATCCCGCTCCTCTCGCTCCGACGGGACCGGCGAGAGCATTCTTGGTTCAGGCTGAAACGAAGAGTCCAACCGGGACACCAGCACCGATGCTCTGTTTCCGATTATACCTACTTTATTAGGAAGTTATTTTAATGAACGATTAAAATAATGTACTACTTTCTAACGTATAATCACAGTATCATTCTTCAACTAACCGAAACTCATCTGAAAATATTTTGGCATAACATCTCTTTAAAAAAAATCTGCCAACCAAATTTGAACAAAAAAACATAATAGTATATCAATTTGGATATGGCGCATGGAAAACTTTGATCTAGGTTAAACAAAGGATAAACATCACTAATTTTAATAGAAAAAATTAAGACGCAAGTTTGATAAAAATATTAATTTTACCGTACATTTCAATTTTGCCTATAAACATTCCAAGATATCCTTAGAAGTAGCTGAGGTACGCAGATGATCACATTTTGACAGGGTGAGATGAGATAGAAAGCCAGTGAAGTTTTACTTAATATTTTCATAACCATGGCTATATATAGCAGTGCATATATTTTTGGGAAGAAACATATTTATAAAAGTAATAGGGAGAGATTAGAATTCCATGGCAAGCAATAACTCCAATTTCTCATTCTACGTTTTCCTTCAATTCAAATTTTAAACGGGATATCAATCACAGAATTCCGCTTCATCGATATATTAGGGAGAAGTTAAAAGCCGACATTGCATACATGAATAGAGGTAAGTAGGTGTAATTATATTTAAGTAGTACAGTCATATCAGTTTACCTCTCCATGCATTTCACGATCATAAGTAGCAAGCACTGTATTTTAAATTTTGCGCACGTCATCACTACTGACTCCAACCGAATTCGAATGAAACTCTCATCTTCTTTGCAAATTATGAATTCCGTAACAGGGAGAAAATATTTCATGCGGCCAAAAAACTGCACGATATTTCTATTTCTGTCTGAGTAGTTAACCAAGTTTTAAATTAAATAACTACACAATAACTATACTTGTACATTGCCCATAGGTTGCTATTATGCATTTGATAAAATGCTCAAGCTGCCCAATTTAGCGTGGAAAAGATGAAAAATACTCCAGTTAGATGGATAGCGTATTTATGGTCCTATGAAATTAATTAATATTTATCGTGAATATTTCAACCTGAATATTGGTTGGCTATAGCGGCCTCCTGAACTTCCCCTTCTAATGCCAACTCTCCTATCAACTCTCCTATTCATCCGCCTTACACCCACCTCATTGTGTTCATTTCCTCGTTCCTAGCTTCATCTTCTTTTTTCATTCCTCGCTTCTTATCTTCAATGCCAGGTTTCAAAGGATTCAGGTGTCAGATATTTTTATCATTCCCAGTGTGCTACTACGCCCATAGAGTTTGATAGTGCAAGAACTGTCACTGAATAGGAGTAACGCGTCCGTCTTCGTGGTGATTCTGAAGTTTGCTTGAGAATTAATTCCAGTCATACCTTAAAGAAAATTTACGATCAGCTACAAAGGTCCGAGTAAAATACTATTGGGTCAATTCAGACGCATTAGTATGTGTGATTCTTGCTTTCAGAAGGCCTAACGATACTCGTAAGTAGTGGAATGAATTATCTGAAATGGAGTGTTTTCATTGTATCGTTTTTGAAAAGGCGGTGTAGTCTCAATATCCAATTCTCACAGCAGTGACTTTATCAAATCACAAACAACTGCAACTTATCACTCAAATTACCTTAATATATTTTCATCTTTGAAGAAAGAAAGCCTTTGGTTTCTAAGCATGAAGGCTTTTAATTTAATTTAATTTATGGGGACATCCGAAGTCACGAAGACAGAGTCGTGTTAGCCAACGACCTAGATGCAATTCAAAATTGGTGCGATACATGGCAATTGGAATTGAATTTTAAAAAATGCGTAGTAATACATTTTTGGGAAAAGAGTAATTCCCTCCCTTATAGTTACAAAGTGAAACAAACCAATATCGAGAGGGTAGATTCCTTTAAATACTTGGGTGTAACAATTACTCACGATCTGTCCTGGGGAAACACATACGAGAAATATGCGGTCGTGCTAATAAAAAATTGGGATTTGTGAAAAGAGTGCTAGGTAAATGCGACGAAAAGGTGA
Organism: Hetaerina titia; assembly: GCA_037158775.1. NCBI lineage: Eukaryota > Metazoa > Arthropoda > Insecta > Odonata > Calopterygidae > Hetaerina > Hetaerina titia. Next base: position 97,381,611 of record CM073773.1, on the reverse strand, counting down.
AAGAACGATGTTTCCTTGCCTTGGTCAGGCCCCACCTAGAGTATGCTGCCAGTATATGGGATCCTCATAACATAAATTTGGTTTCGGAATTAGATCGAGTTCAGCGGAGGGGGGCTAGATTTGTCAAACATTGTTATGACCAACTCAGCAGCGTATCCACTTTGCTAGACAGTTTAGGTTGGGATTCTCTTACACAGCGGCGTTTCCAATACAGATTAAACTTATTAAAAACATTTAAAGATGGGCCCTTTTCCGATGACATCAAGGATATAATACGAACCCCAACGTATTACGGTCGAAGGGATCACGAATATAAGACTAGAGAGATAGACTGCAAGACTGACAGGTTTAAAATGTCATTTTTTCCAAGAACGATAAGGGAACAGAATGCTCGTAGTCGAAATTCCCCAGGACTTAGTTCATTACAATAAGTATTAACGTACAGGTTAGGGACTTCGCGAGGATGTGTATACATGTGTGTATGTATGTATGTATATGTATGTGTGTATATATACATATATATATGTATATATTTTTTTTTCCTACAGGTTCCCCCCACCTTTCCTCACCTAACTCCCAACCCCCTCAACCCTTACCCTTCCCTCATGGTGCTACACCCCCTGCCACACACCTTTTTGGTGGCTCGCAGGGTACTTATGTAGATGTAGATGTAGATGAAGCTTAGAGTCTCAATAATAATAATCTAGCATTTAAGATAACTTAGCCTGAGATGCAACTCATGATATATAATTATAATTGGAAAAACTTTTTCCAGAATGTGCCCTGTTCCTCGCAGATCATCTTCAATATGAGCAATTACAAATTCTCCAGTTACGCGTCATGGTTACGCGATTACTTCAATAGAAGAGAGAGGGTTTAGACACTTCTTTTGTGGTACCATGCAAATATTTTATTTTTTTTGCCCCAATTGTTACCCAAATTTCATTATTTTTGACATATTACGTTAATAATAATTTTACAACCTGGACTATGAACGTCACAGAACGAGAATAATCTGAAAAATTATGCAAAGTAATTACTGAAAAGGTTACGTGGTATATTATACTACAATATACGTGTATATTAGAAACGGAGAAATACAAAAACGTATTGACTGAGTAGTAGGATTGAATGCGAAGAAGAGTGGAGTGGAGATATATAGATTGAGTTGATCCCAGCGATTCATGCTTAAATGGTGAGACGCTATTAACTGAAGTCATTCATCTATCAGAAAAAGCCTACCTGCCACTGCCGGGTTAACCAGCTGCACACTCAACTCCGTCGGATTCCCGTTTACCGAAATGCTGTCTCGATCGTGCCCTAGGATCGTTTGGAACGTCTTTACTGAATCTTTTAATTTTTCAGTATGATGCTTGAAAAGGTGGATTTATGAGAGTACGTTAAGAACACTTGTCTTCATTTGGATTCGTTTTTCAAATCTTAATTTTACCGCAGCACATCGTATCGACGGATGTGTTTCGGGTTTTTTCTTATGAGCATTTTCAAAATTTGACAAATGGAAAAAGTATTATAGAATTAGAAAGAAGTAATACCAAAGGGATAATAATAATCTGAGTTAGGCAACTAATTTACTCGTAGAAGCGTGGTTGAAGAAGGAGTGTGACGATATGAAGAGTTTATAAAGGCAGAGAGAAATGTTTGCGCTGTAGAAATAGGAGAAAGATCTATCAGGATGCAAAAAGGGAAAATCCGTTCATCCTATTATTGATACGAAAGGAAAATTATTATATGAATCAGGACCCCTTAAGGGAGATAGAAAAAATACATAAGGTAATTTAAATGGTAAATGCATTAGGCAAGCAACGTTAGCCATCAAAAGAAAATATGATTGATGGTAAATGCGGATAGATTATGGAAAAGCATATTTTATTACAAAATAAGTTGGAAATAAAGGAAATTTAGATCAAATACGGCCAAAGGGATAAGTGACATTCATGAAAATTTACATTAAAAAATATTTACTGCCAGAATTTATTCAATCACTCAAAAGTCATCGAAGGAGCACCGCTGTGCATCCACACACCGCTGCCAGCGGGTTTTCCACTTATCATACGCCTTCTGGAAGGCAACACCCGAAATGCTGCTAAGCTCACTCGTCACGGCCTGTTGTGATGGATCTACCAAGGTGGCGTCCTTTCAGCACGGATTTGAGACGGGGGGAGAGGAAGAGGTATTGTGGGGCATTGTCTAAAAAATTTGTTTCCTCAGTTACATGGTCGAGAAGCTCTTGACTGATCCGCGTGCGAGTTTCCTTTTGTTCCAATAACCTGCTCATGACGGAGCGTAACGAGCTCACGTTATAGAGGTTTCACAAACGAACGATCCACACTCCAGGAAGGCTGGGAGTCAACTACCACTGGCCTCCAGCCTTTCCTGAGACTCCCCTCCCTCGAACCCATCCAAAGAAACCCCCGCCTGTCTAATCGTTTATCCGGGAAAATAAGAGCTTTTCTACTTTTGGGACAGGCCTTGTAAATACCACATTAGTTGGAATATTACATTGAAAGTGTTGTAAATGTATATTGGCTTAGAAAAATGTCATGTATTATTATAATGTAAATTTTAATATTTGTTTTCTGTGAGTTTAGATTATCGTCTTTCTGTAATGAATTGGTGTCGTTAAATCCTAAGGTTAATTGCCCATTCATACGATGATATAATCTGAGGTGTTTAGAAAGCAAACAGAAAAATAAAGGTATCATAACACCTCTGGGTCCAGCATATTAAAAATGCAATAATTTCCTTTCTCTCAGAGCCCTTATAACTGTAGTATGTGAATGTTTGTGAACGTTAATGGGATAAATGACATGGCGATCAAACAAACTTGTCCATATATACGACCGTCATTGAAAGTCAAATCTTTCGCTACGCACTGTTTTCCCTTAAATTATTAAAATTATCTTAATGGATGAACCATATATGAATGCTTTGATACATTTGAAATTGATACTGTGAAAAATGTGCGGACGGTAAATTTTCATGTTTATCGTTCGCACTCCATCAATATGCATCGAATAGGGCAATACTATATAAAACTTAATTACTACGCGGGATCAGGTTATACGCATGCTCCATGCAACTAATTTTTAATTAAATGGTTATTGACCTCACCCCTTGCGCTTGAGTGATAAATAGCAATAGGCCACAGAGTGTATGGCGAAATTTATGCTTGATTAATTTTAGTTTGAATATAAATAATTATACAAAAAAAATTACTAGCCCTTCTTTGAAATTTAAAGGAGCAAATTTTTGCCTTAATCCTTCGGGTGAATGAGTCCATTTATTAGTTCCTTCTTGATTTATTGGATTTTTGAGACGAACTTCTCAAGATCCTATGTGTTATGTTTAATCGATTGTTAATACAATGAGATTGTCGAGTACTGAATCAAAAGAAACGGAACTCGACAATCTCGTCGTATTAATTTATATCAATCTCTCAAAATTAATTTCCTCGCGATGAGGAAACCATAAAATTATTCATTTAATTTTTCTCACTCGACAACTTGTTTCCGTCCGCTTCTGCATGTAATCTTGAGCGCAACAGGATGATCAATCATCTTACGTCACTTTCCCCTGAATGAGGGAAAGGAGAGTCCCACCTCTTAGTGCACAGACACCGATCGCGATTCCCTTCTCATGGTTCAACTTTTTAAGCTGGTCACTATCGGAATTATATTTCGAATCTTTGCCTTGAGCCAGCTCCTTTCGACTCGAACTGCTAGAAGGTCGCGATCTTGCCCCAGGGCAAAGAGCAAGAGACCAAGTACGAATGTGGGCGGGTATTCACTCCTTACGTATCTGCCATGATCATTCGTCAAAAATTCAACTTCATCGTGAACATCCCTCGAAAATGGTTGCGTGGTACATGCCCTTGGGGTGACGCAAGTCCCTCTATCGGTTCTCTCTCCCCGCTCTCCTCTCTCCGTCATCTTTTGGGAAATCTCCACGAAGACACCTTATGCACGAGGCGGCGGACGTGGAGGGGGTTCATTAAAGCATCCTCGAAACCGGAGCTCGCTCCTTTGTCCTTTCATTTGCGATCCGACGCCGTAATATCATGCACCACTTTCCAGTCAAAAGCAAGACCTTTGCGCCGCACTCACGGCTGCCTTGTTCACCCCCAACTCGGCACCCTGAAGGGTACGACATGTAAACCGTAAGCTAAATCAAAAAGTAAGCTAAATTATATGTAAGAATAAATCATGCTGAAAGTTTACCGCCTGAGTACTAATTCCACACTTTCTACGCCTGGTGTGCGATCCTATATTTACTACGATCACCCCCCTTGTTCCCTTTGTGGCGCATCAATATTACAAACCGGAATTAAGAATAAAAATGACTTCAAAATGCGCTTCCAGCGGAAAACAGAATTGAATTTGGCTCAATTACTGTATTGTTACAACAAATAATTCTATAAAGTGGTTGATTTAGTGATATTAATGATATATATGCCAATTACAAGAAATGTTATATTAATTTAAAAAGCTGTGGGGAAACTATATTTTCACGTTCAATGATATAAAAAACCAGGGATAAAAAAATGGAATGGCTAAAGGAGAGAAATGCTAACCACACATGACATTGTTGGGAGATTGATGAATGTGAAACGAACTCTGCGCCTTGAGTGGACTCATCTGTCAAAGAATATTTCAGTGGATAGACTTCTGGGCTGCCGAACGGAAGGCCGAATTCCATTCAGTGCGATGCCCCTGGGAATACACAACTTCACCCAGCTGTTTGATTTTTCTAGCACCAGAGTTAAAATGGGAGCAACATACGCAATACATGGAAACGAACTGGCTCCACTACATTTTTGAAGTGAGGATTTTGCACACACCGTGGCCTTGGCACGTATCAGATGAAAGCTATCCTCACAAATCATAGCAAACATCGGGTTGATTACTATGGTTATCACAGAGTGTATAAATACTCTCTCATTGGCTCCAAAATCATATGAAGCAGTAAAGATAGGATAGGGCTTGAAAAAGGTTGAATAGAAATTAAGCAAGTGAACCAGTTCGCAAATATTAATGATGTTCAATGAAAAGGCGAAGAAGTTCAGGCCGAAAAATGAAGCCAAAATAGTAATTAAGAGGATAAAATGGTCGCTGGCGACCAAGATGGACATGGACTTGCGGAAAGGATTGATAAAATACTATGTGTTTGGAGCGTATTCAATTGTGGAGTAGAAATAAACAGGACATTGGATATGAAAATAACAAAGGTATTCAAAATTTAGGTAAGGAAAAGAATTAAGCGATTCAAATGGAGAGATAAATTGAGGAATGAAGAGGAATAATAGAACGTGGAAAGGAGTTCAGACAGCCAATGATAACAAAAAAAATAAAATGAACTGGGTTGACCACTAGCTAAGAAATGAAGTGATATGACAGCGGAGGAATGATGAACGAGGAGAAAAATGATTTTACCATATGGTTCAGTAATACTTGTAGAGGACGATGGGAGGGTTTGGTGGAAAAGTTTGAAAAAGAGACGTCTTTAGCAAGGATACTATAAGAACGTCAGGAAACTTCATGACGTTCATTGTTGACAGTGACTCACTTCAGTGAATACCAGAGAAACCCTTGAACGACCTCTTCATTCGTTGACATCCTATGCGTCTAATGTCAGGAAAAAACATTGCACTACCCTAAAAGGATTTCAATCTGATGCACGAATGCCAAATCAACTCACAAGGACTGGCAAAGGAGTTGATTGCAGACGTCTTCAGCAGCAGTCGCAAGACTGGAAAACCTCGATAGAGGAAGAAGCGGAGCGGCACAGGTTTCGCATTGATCAATGGTTCTCTGAATTCCCTCACGGAAGCCAGCGCATTCATTTATTTATCGCCAACCTCCGAATGACGGAAGCAATGAGTAATCGCCCGACAGGTGGAACTGGAAACCGATAAGGATCTCACGTCCTCCACGCGCTCCACGAAAATCGCCATCGAAATGGTCGTGTGTAGTTCGCTCGTTTTTTTCCCGCCCGGAGGTGAACGCTTCCTCGGGATAACGCATGGAAGGGACAGCGCCAACATTGCGCCCGGCGCTACCAACCTGCGCCGCCCCTTGGGCCCCGCGAATGGGGTCGGGGTGGAGGAGGATGGGGGAGGTCATTGCAAAAGGGGTTGGTTTGCGCTTCGTCCGGGTGGACGAAGGGAATACGGGGGGCAAGAGGAAAGAATTAAGTCCTCTCCGTGGCATTTTTATTGCTCAATTAAATCCTTCGGTAGGTAGGTATGTGCGAAGGGTATGAATGGGGGAGAGTTACCCGGTTCATAAAACCGTTATTTATAAAAAAAGAATAAATATACGTGCCTACCCTTCCTCTAACTCCTGGGACGATGAATTATAAGCGTCCCACTCCAAGACTCTCGCTGGTCCAGAGTCAAAACTCCTGTTTAAATCATGCGAGGGGCGTCGCTCGAATCATGAGTCACCGATATGCTTTGAATTTTTCTATGCTTTCATTGATTGACTCATATCTAAGTCAACTACACCTATACTACAACTACAACATCAACGGAAAACGGATGGTTTATTTAAAACTACCACTGTAATTTCAAATGCACCACTCGTACTATCAAACATTAGCCCTACTCCATCTACCAGTTGGAATTAATATAGCAGAAAGACCCTATTAAGAAATGGAAGGCGTATAATGCTCTAGCTTACTACAGTTAGTTGAATCTCAATGACTGAACCAAAAGAAACTCATAAGAAAAAAGGTTACGTATTTTTTTACAATATTTTATAAAAATTCGCTCACGATGGTAACGATGTCGTGGCTCATAGAAGAGTGAAATTCTGGAATTTCAGAATCTTGGTTTACCTTGATATATATTCCAATACCATAGATTTCCATACAAGCCAAATGACGTATTTCAGTACAGGCATTTTGTATACCTACATATTGAAATTCTCGAGGGATATGAAATAAATCTTAGAAAAACTCCCGATAAAATTGGTTCTTTCGTTTCATTTATGAAATTAAAGCTGCTTTTCCATTAATAAAACATTTTTACTTTGTTATAATTGCCTTTCTTATATATCAATGAAGAAGCGAATTCAATAAACATAAAATACCAATTAAAAATGTTATGTTTCAGAAATGGCATATTCTATACACACCTTATTTTACACACCTGAAAGAATTAAATGAATGTCAAACTCACTTGGAGAATCTCTGTGTCCATGTATCAAAACACCATTAAGATGAGAAAAGCAGGTCCCTCAATGTAGTAATTGAACAAGTAATTGACTCTACCAAAATCGTATCGAGAAGGCATTTTTCCAAATCAAATGTAACTTTTTCTTTTATTTAGAAAAAGGTGCCTCTTTGATTACGATGATAGCACCTATAATTACGAAAAGCGGGCACACGTGGCGTTTTTGTATTGTTGGGATGCTTACAAAGGAAGTTTGAAGTGTTAAATATATCCAAAAACGAGCATACGTGACTTATGGAGCCCCCAAAGGATTTCGATACCGTCAGTAGCCACACTCGCCATCACCCACCGAGTTGAGCCCACCTCGGGGGTGGCCAATCCGCCGGCAACCCCCACATAGCAGCCCACATCCATGTCGTGCGCATAAGGCATGCTATCTGGGTGCCGCACGTGTTCAGTTCCCCCCCAACTAACCACCCCCGCCCTTACAGAGGCATGCACGCACATTTAATGTGTGGCCCTCCACCACCAGCAGCATCCAGCCGAATAGCAAGTTCGCGGTCTCATCACAGCTTCATTTTTTGGCGTGAAACATCCAAATATTATTGTACACATGTGGGGGTCCCTAGCCTTGTTCGCTTGTCGGAGAAGTGAGAAATATATGTTTGACTGTGAATGAACGTTCATACACTCAGAATTAAGAATTACTTGGCATTTTTGACAAAAAATGAACAAATAGTCTATATAAACATGACAGTTTCAGGCTTAACTTTGTGGAATTTCTTCATGATGAAGGTAGAGAAAAAACTTAACACTTACACATAAAGATCTATTACTTCTTACGACCTTGGTTTCGATACTGCGCATCATCATCAGGATCTCGCTAACTCCCTCACTCACGCACGCATATGGAATGGATACTCTTTGAAAAAAGCCTTGTCGGAGCATATTTAACCTTTGTTATTTACTAAACATATATAATCAAAAGAAATTATCTCACAATTCGCGATTTCGTATCTAACCGCAGTAAAAGAACAAGAAAATGGGGACGGGGTAAAGAAGAAATCGTTGACTAATAATTAGCCCATTCCCTTCAAGGCCTCAGAGCTCATTACAGACGTTGTTCTCAAAATTTCGGAGAAAAATGGTGTTTCGATTGCAGTCAAATGACGACTTATCATGTTGGACCTATGAAACAATTTATTTTGACAGGACAAATATAGTTAATTTGGAAGGGATATGGAATCCAAACACAGCTAAACGCACTAACGTTGTATTTTGCTAGTGAATAACCTTATTTTAGATACTTTGCCATTTGATAAGTTGTGATCATCTACAACAAGAAAAGTACACACCAGTAATTTGAATCGTGATGAATTTTTACAAGTTTCTTGGCATCAATACGTTAACTAAAAATTAGCAGGTTGGCCTATTGCAATTGAGGCACAGTTACCCCATTTCTGACCAGAAAAACATAAATCGGAAGGGGTTCCTTCATAAATCTCCTTCTTTAATGAAAAACCTAATATTAATATTTAAAAAATTATCCAATTTCAATATAAAAATGGCGACGAGGAAGATATCTGGATAGTTATTTTAATTCCAAAACTGATAAAATGGAAGTTAGAAACAGCAACGATTCAATAGTCAATAAGTACTGCGTTTGAAGTAGAAAGGTCATATTTGAGAGTAAAAACCTACATTTAAACGGATTAAAACAATTCATAACATATTCAAATATGAACAATTGGTCACCGATATCCATTTTTATTCATCCAGAAGTCGTTCGCCTCACCAGAAGTATCAATACTTCTACCATTTATTTTAAAACAACATGGCGATCCTCATTTTACAAGAAGTAAATAAAACAAACTCAAAATGTTGACCACTGCCTTTTTCACCAGTTGCTAGTTTGTATGCCCATGTTTTGATAGAGGAGTATGCAACGAAATCAGAGATTCGATGAATTCTGCCAAGGGTTGATGCAACTGTAACACAATTTCCGTGACTTCTACGTATACTCTGTGTAACAGACCATTCAGTAAACCAAAGATGACGAAATAATTGAGTCATTCAAGGTTTTTGAGTACGTAAAATGACCATCCACCGTACCTAATTGATTCTTTCTACTGGGACGGCTTTGGGGACGATGGCAGGGATTTTTACCCTCCGAGAGGCAGGGAGCTCACGAGATAGGCAACGGGAGAAATGAAAGGACCCTTCGTTGGCCATAAACCGATCTGGTCCCGGTGGTGGCCTCTTCGTTTGCAGCCGGAGCTCCAGTCGGGAGATAACGAACCGAGGACCGCTCCTCCTTGCCTCTCCACCCAATAGGTGGGTGGAGGAACGCGGAAGAGGTTTTTTTTCGAAAGAAAAAATCCAGTTACCAGCCAGAAATTTATTGTTTCCTGATGAGCAAGCAGAGCGGAGAAATAGGACCCTTTTGTGAATCCAACGATAGGGAGGGGCAGGATGAGAAAAAAATGAGCGATATTGTGTGAATTTTTCGGACTGATACAAGAGAAAAAGGAGCGAGGATGTGGATGGTGGTCGATATGTTGAGTTTTTTTTCTTCCATTCCTTCAATTTTCCGTTTCACGTTCATCATTCACCAGCGTCTCCCATCCTTCTACTTTAAAACTTGCATTCCTTTTAGCCGGCATCCCTTTAGGAATGATCCGCTTAATGAACCGAAATATCTATTGGAGGCTGTAAGCACAAGCATAGCAATCCTAATCTTGTCACAGATTAAAAAATTAAAATCTTTGAACTTCCTCTAGGTACACATTAAATTGCTCTTATTAACCTATCTGGAACATTGTGACTCCTCGAGCCCTGATGAAGGTGGTTGGGACCATCGAAATATTGAAGTTAGTCGTTTTCGTTTTGGTTATTTGAATATATCCTTCAACCTCAAGTTCCATATTACAAATGCTACTTCTTTGGCTCTGGATAGTTTCTACCTCCCTTAATTGCTCCGAAAATGCCAACTCCATTCCTTCCTCTACATCCCTTCCCAGCACACTTTTTTCTGTAATATTTCTGTAACCCGTTTCCTCCTTGCATCTATTTCATCAAACCGTCATGCTTTCTTCGAATTCCTCCCAACAACGTTCCCCCTCCCTCTACCATATCCAGAACTTCATTGTTTTTCTACTTTCCGTCCATTTAATTTTTCCAATTCTTCTCCACATGCATATCTCAAAAGCCTACAAACTGAGCTAAGGCTTGGGCTCAATGAACAAGTCAACGAGACACACAAAACTACCCTTCATGTAAAAATGTCACTAATCTTTTCTTGACATCATTATTTCAAGTGCTTTACAACTCCCACTTCATTGTAAATGCTTCTTTTTCCAAAACAAAAATCTTCTTTTAATATCCCCACCACTCTTTCAAACTACCTTCAAAACAATTCCTTTAAAAGGTGGACTGCCTTATCTGTTCTGCTTAATGTCTAGTAGCTTCAATGTTTCTTTTAAATTTACTTTATCTTGAGAAACTCATTACCATCGTTTTCTTATGATTACTTCTCATCCCATACCAATCACATCGATTATTCAAGGTGCCAAGGAATGACCGGAACCCTTTGGCTGACTGGCTACCCTACGCCTGATAATCTCAAATCTAAATGATTTGTAAGGTTTTCCTCCTGCTTTCCATTCCAGTACTTTCCACGGGCCCCTTTTCATTTCCTTTTCAAACTTATTGAAAATATTAACTGATAAATGGCAACCCCGCCTTACTTCCCTGTCTAGCACGGCGTATTCTCTGCTTTTATGTGGCCTGTATTTTGACATAATTGAGATCATCGTTTCGAAAATTAGTTTCATTTTAAAATTTCAATGGGATCAGACTCAAACTTGTGCACAATTATAAAAATGGGAGAAGAAACGTTAGTTACTTTGAAATTGAGAAAAATCCAGGGTTAGTGAAATTTAAAAAGCTAAATCCTATGGTGGTTTGTGAAATATCTGAATAATGGGTCAAGACGCAAGTAAAATAGATGGGATTGGGATTTAGTCTCTCACAAGACCTGTTTAAGTGGCACAAAGAAAAAGCAGGAGTAAGAAAAATCAAAGAATTAGAGAAAATGGGGACGAAATTGACGTTCTCCGTTTCGCAAGCGGCTTTAAAAATGCGAATATCCTAGATAAGTATTAAAAAAATTGTGCAAAGATGCAACTTTGGCGCAAAGATCAAACATAATAGAATGAAAATTCTTGTCTAAAAAATTATTGGTGCTGAAAATCTAGTTCGCGGAAAACGCAAAGGAAGGCTTGGTTAAATGGAAATACACTGAAGAAAATAAATTGGTAAAGTTTCATCTTTGTAGAAGAAGATACGGCTCCAGGCAATTGGACACAAAATTATCGTACAAGATTTGGTAAAGTCAAAGTCATGATCCAATTAGAATTGAAATCAGAGAAGAATAGTTTTCTTAGAACCTAGGCACTAGGGGCGGATGTTGAAGGCAACAATATATGAATAAAAGAAGAATTTGGGCAGAATACAAAAGAGTACAATGGAGGCCGCCGTAGCCATTCACGATAAATAGAACCTGAGGCTGTACATAGAGAGTAATAAAGAGTCATAGATGGAATGACAGAAGAGAAGTCGTCACGAAGAAGGCCACACGTAGAAGAAACGTAGAAAGGCGAAAGAATGAAAGTATTGGCGAATCAGCGCCTGGGAAAATGAATTCAACTGATCTTCAGATTAGATTTCGAAATATAGATGGGAGTGAATGGAGTTCACATCCTTAGTACGAATTGCGCTAATCAATATAGAATTTTGTCATTATGTATGGTGAGTTGGTAATACCTGTATGAATTTCACCGTGGATAATCGTATAAATAAACAGATGACTCCGGATGTAGCTTTTTGCTGAAATAAGATTTACGTCATTCCAAAAATCCCAGAAATAACAATCCTCTTGCTTTCCTCGGTAGAAAGACAACATTGAAAACATAAATGGCAACCAATGATAGACACATATTACACGACCAGTACGTTTTATAGTAATTTACAAAATAGAATATTTGATAAAGTAATGTTACATCACATTGTACCCGATGTGTGTATAAGTAATCAGTGGATAATATCTATAAATCACAGAAAACGATCATGAAAGATTAAAGAGAAGTCTTGAGAGGGTTAAGTCTTTCAAGCTCCAGAAAAGGAAGCGGCCGATGCGGTGGGTGAGGCCACTCGCCCACCCTCGACACCGCCTTCCATAGGTGGGGCAAGGGGGGTTCTTGGAAGGGGGAGGGTTGAAAAAGAATGAGGGGACTTCGGGGAAATCAAAGGGCATTGCGTGATGAATGTATTCGAGGGCAAGATCTTCATCTGAAACTGTAGGCGCCATAGGGGAAGCAAAAAATTTCCTCCTATTGTTCCAAATATGTGTACACGGTATGTGAATTTTGTACGCCGTTGAACCAACCTTTGTTAGTATAGAGTTTATTATTTTGGTTGGTGATATCAATCAAACACCTCGTTAGATAAATCCACTAAATGAGTAAAAGCACGCACGTTGGTTCATTTTCACTGAAATCGCTCCGGTTATCATTGCGCGCTCGCGCAGATTTTTAATGTTTACAATTGAGCGCAGTGAGCCAAGCACTGCGTCGCGCAACCAACACTACTTTGACGCATTGTAACTCTTAGGACAACTAGTAGCTATATTTAGTACAAAATGACATTTCCATAATTAGGTTTTGTCGGTAAAAATATGTATTCATGGACAATTTTTCAGTTTAATTAATTTACAAACTTCATATGACTTTTTAGTTCTGAAAGGTTAAAACGAGTTTATTCCCATAACTACTTTGCTAGAAAAGACGACTAAGGGATCCTGACTAGAGATAAGACCCGTATAAAAGATATTCATCGCTCCCGTCGCACTCTAATCGTGACAACAACAGTAGACAACGTCACACATGGCAATTCGTAATTCCTGAAAATAAAATAATAACTAGAGACGTTAATATCTATTTAAATTAATGGCTGGTGATCCGCCACAGACCCTCGAGATGGCTTGGCTTCAAATTAAATAGATGTGACACTTTACGTGTCAGTTAAAATATATTCGCCTAATTTTAAACGGGAAATTAATATTTCCCCCTGACATATGTACCGTATAATCTAAATCAATTGAGCTAATAAATTTCTACGAATTTCACAAAACACAAACAGAAGGAGGGAGAAAGAGGGCCTGGGAAGGGTTGAAAGAGTGAGGAGAAACACCGAGGAAATCAAAGAGGTTCTATTGACAAATGTTTTTCGAGTAAGTCTAGGTGGAAAATAATTTCATGTTGAGTTTGAGAGACCACCCCTGTAAGGAATTTATTCCACGTAATTTTAGACCTCAAAAAAACCTTCCCGTCATGGAATGGAGGGAATTATTTCACCAGGAGACGTGATAAGTCTGGAAAACTATTTTTCTTGGGCTAGACTAGAGAACACGATACTAATGAGCAATTAAACGTAATTATTATCGTTACTTTCTTCCAGGAATAATCTTCGACGAAATCATCCTTTCGACGACGTTTTTGCAAATGCTCATATTAGCGTACATTTGGTCGACACCCCGATTCTCCAGCAATTAAATTTGCAGGGCAGGCGACGGGTTGGGGGGGCCAAATTATCGGTCGATGGCTCACCGGCCATCAATGTGTGGAGGGCGGAAGTCAGCCGAGAAAGCGACGGAGGAGAATCATCGATCATAGGAGAGGCAAACGAGAACACAGTCGATTTATTGGCTTGTTAGACATTGTGATACTCCCGAAGGAATGTATAAGAAGGGGTCAGGAAAAAGAGAGTGGAGGAAAAAAGAGGGAGGCATGTATAAGAGGGGTAGAAACACTTGGGACATTCCATAAGTCATGAATGCCACAATTTTTCGTTTGAAAACACTTTAAAGTACTGGTATAGTACAAGATTAGTTCTCTTCTTATAATTTTTCAATGCAGTCTTCGATATTACCAATTTAACAGTGCCAATCGCATTAATTGCTGTATGAGGCGAACATAATAAAAAATACGATGATACGGAAATGTGTTTTCTTGTGCCTATTATACTTCGTATCTTCCTCATCTAAATGTAACCAATCAGAAGACGCTATTGCCCCCCTTTACATGCATATTTAGAAATTTCTTCAAAGGATTGCGTTTGCATGAAAAAATTGGTGCCATGAATTTGTATATGACCCTAATGTAAGAGAAAGATTTTTATCCTGGAAAAAACTCTTTCACCAACATTTCCATCAGGAAGACTAATGACGCATGTGTATAAGAGGATGTTAGCTCTTCACCTAGGAGAATGCTTCTGGAGCGCATGAGTACATGCCTCAAGCACTCATATGTACAACATTGCACATTTTGGGGTAGGATCGGTGCCTCGAATATAACAATATCTTACAGGTACTAATATTTAATCTAAAAGTCAATGTGTTTGTTATGATTCGCATTAAGAAAAGACGGGGCGGAGTATAGGATTTTAATTTTTCCCATACATAGGTTAAAAGTACAGAAAATAACAGGATAGTTTCGAAAGAGATGTACTATTCAGGAAACTTTTGAGAATAAAAAAAACGATTTATTGATAAAAATAACTTTTTTCACGCACATATGATGCCGCACGCTTGACTCAAAATTAATATTTCAATGCATTCACTTCAATGAATCGAAAATTAAATCCCCCCATTCTTACTCAAGCTGTTTTATCATTTACAACCGTATATTTTGATCTATGTTTCATATAGCGACAACTGAGCAAACGTTTCGTATAACGTAAAGAGCTAATGCAAAATTTGACGCCCTCGGATTATTTTTAAGAAATAACTTTTAAGTGTATCAGTTCGTTTTTTTCTAATTCAATGTTTAATATATGTTTCCATTATATCAAATTTAATGTCAATGCAAAAACACAAACGCATTTTCCCTAAGCATCTGTGAAATCTCCTCCCTACGGACAACACTGTGACAGAGTGATTGCCGAAGTACAAAGGTCTAAAATACGAATTAAATGCAGTTATACCTGTACGGAGGATTTGGTCCGGCGTAGCCGCACATAATTGTGAGTAAATTATATATTTAAAAAAATTCTTTATGCTCCAAGTTTTAATTACATTATTTTCCTAATAATAAATTATTATGTGTTTGTAGGAATTATACGAGCATGTAGCCTACATGATACGATAGTCAAATTTGCCTTACTAAATTTAGAATTCAGTAATGTCATAACATAACCAAATCATGATTTCGTTTCTAAAAATCATTATCCGCTGAAAATAACAACAAAGTTAACTTGTTGATGCTACTAGGCAGTATAATATGGTGGAGTATTAGTCGCAATTTGACAAAATGTGGAGTATTTCTTTTAGTTTTCAAATAGTCTTCGAAGCACTACTGGACCTTAGCACCTTAATAATAGTTTCAACGACAATTTACTTACTTTTAATAATCAAACCACTTTACTTTTCCACATAAACGTTTTAATTTTTACAACCCAGGTTTCGTTATAGCATAACATCATCAGGTCTATGCTATAACGAAACCTGGGTTGTAAAAATTAAAAAGTTTATGTGGAAAAGTAAAGTGGTTTGATTATTAAAAGTCAGTATGAAGATTTTCCACCAAGTTACGCCAGAAACTGTTTTATTTGACAATTTACTTATTTATTCAAATAGTGACAGGAATTATACCGAACCACATATGGAGGGACACGATTTAACTATGAATAGACACATCAAAAGCAAGAACTGCAGAAAAATTTCCTGAACATTTCGCAAAACGTAGTGTGCTTCGTGGCAAAAATCAGTCAAAATGGTTGCCCGTTGCCGCAGCAAATTTTTCTATAAAAAAGTGAATATGAGCGAAAAGTCTTTGTGTCCTCACTTGGATGTTCCATTGGAAGCAGAGGTCACTCATCGGTTCGTCCAACGTATGAGTGGCTATTTGAGCTACCTCTCGATCGATGCCCTTTGACCCCCTCCGGGAGGAGTGCGAGAGAGGTGGTTGGGAGAGCGTTAAAAAAAGAGGACGAGATGCGGTAAAAGGGGATATTGCTAGGTAAGGGCTTTTAGCATACTTGGGTAGTACTCGTACTGTGATACATGTTAATATTTTAGGCAAATAGTTCAAACTTTTCGAGCAAATTTCAAGTCGTCAAGAGAGAAAATAATTTTGTATTGACCCCAACGCGAGGCAAATAGATTAATAAGACGAACATTTCATCAATTAACTTATGAGAAAAATTCATTTATTTCTTCTTAAAAATTGATAAATACAGTGTTTGTTATCCATAGAGAAATGATACAATTTTTAAAATGAGTGGCACACGTTTTTATGTTATGAAGTTATTTATCGGGCTTTAACCTTTAAATTAATCGTTTAAAAATGGCTTTTATAACATTTAAATTTGAATATTTGATGATATTTTATCAGTCAACTTCCCCTGGCATGGGTTTATCACCAGTCATTCTATAAGACCTTCATTTACCTGAATCCCCCGAGGAGGCGGGGTTGAGTGGGAGGGGGAAGAAGTTTAAGAGGGGGAGGCCGGAGGGTTGAAGGGAAGGGGGGGAATCTATTTCGTCGGCCTCAAGGAGAGGAAGAAAAAGAGAGTGGCCGGAAATTAGCGCGCCACGATGCCCTCTCAAAAGCGTTGGGATAAGGACCGGATGGGATTACGTTATTTGAGCGGAGGAGTGGGAGGAGTCTGTAATCCTGGAGTGCGAATTTCATGGCCACCAAAGGATGGGTGGGCACTTCACGGCCGGGCGTGGGGGACGAGCAGGGGTCGGCACCCGGTGAAAGGGTACAGCTGCACATGGGTGTGTTCAATAAGCCAATAAAATGAAAACGAAGAATGCCGAGTAGAATAGACACCTGATCGCTTAGGTAAGAGGATGAGCGCTCATTGGAGGTTTTTTTTAGATGAGAGTATGAAGAGGAATCAAGAAAATAGGTGGAATGAATGGAGATGAATAACGACCACGTCTTAAAGATGATGAAGGCAAAAAATTCATCAAAAGATGCATCGTCATTTGCTTTTAGCTGTCTAACCTCATCTAATTCTATTTCCTTCCAAAGATTTATTCCAAATATGATTTCTTCGAGGTCCCTCGATAATTCCCATTCCTTATATTTCTCGGTATATCACAAATTATTTCGAACTGAATTTCAATATTAATGAAGCTATGCGCCCATTACGCGTAGTCACATCTGGCAGCAACGTTTTTGGTCAACTTTCCAGGGTAGTCATGATTACAGACCAGTGTGGTTTTCAAGGGAAATCAGAAGACGAGAGAAAAAGTAAATGAAAGAAACACTGAGTGGTAGTAGAGGCATCTGAATATTCTACTGTAAGGGAGAATGTTAGGTAAGTTGAGTGGGGGACGGAGGAAGAAGTATAAATGCAGGTGGGAAGTAAGAAGAACTGGGAAAGAAAGAAATTGATGTGATGAAAGAAAAATTTCAAGCTGCGTGTATACTTAGTTTATAGTCGTTGTTAGTGATCATTCAAAATTTATCTTTAATTGGTATGTTAGGACTGAAGACGAAAGACAGGACTATATCTTTCTCGAAAAATAACGTGCACAAGGAAAGCTGATAAAGAAAAAAGGATAATTTTTCCAAATATTCCTTTTGCCCCCAGACTCCCACCTGAAACCCATAATCGTCTCTGACTCTACTCCCTGAATTATACATTGCGAGTGACATCTTCCACGAGTGGAACCACGGTGGGAAGACAGGATTGACGGGCGAGAGGGAATGACGGTCACATGTGTTCGGAGAATGGGAGAGACGGGAATAGGTATGCGGTTAATGGGCGGGAGACAGCGGCGGGGGGGGGGGAGGTTGTGTATTTGTGGGTGGGAAGGGATTGGGGTGAAGGTCGCCGCGCAGTGGCATTCATTCAGGGGGATGAAAAGATTTTCTCCCTTCCTCCCAACCTCCCTTCCTTGGTAGGCATAAGAGGGAAGGTGCGAGGGCTGTAGCGTCTCCCATGCAATCATCGCACCGCTGCGAGGATTATGAGGTACCCATCTCCTCAATAAGTGCACTCTCTGACCCTTACACCACCATATCGGTTTCGTAGCACATTGACAGAAAATACTTTCTCGATAACGTCAGTCTCGTTTGACCTGAGGAAATGAGTGTCCCATGTACGGTAACAGAATGTGATGGATAGAAGAGGCAACATCTTTTTTTTAACCAACGTTATGTCAAGGGAAGCCGATATTGTTTTTCCAGTTACATCGTTCATTTATATTTCTGACCCCAAATGCTTTCCATCATTAGTCTCCAAGTTACAAGAAATGAATGATATATTTTAAAATCCCATGGGTGTTTTATAACAGATTTATGTGATTTCTTTTAAGAAAATATTGTGTCAGCCCTTCCCATTCCCGTAGTTTCTGATTCTTGTCACCTCTATTGTAGGCTTTTGCTTTTCCAGCAACTGATTTCTGTTGCTCTATTTCAGAGAATAGGCATAACGCACAGCGATGCGCTAAGCTGCGATACGCTAAAAGCTAGAAGCTAGAAGCTAGCTATTTACATATTGATACTCCCATCGCTGTAGCAGGAGAACTCCATAGTGACAACTCACAGGCGCACGCAGCTGTTGGGTTATGTCCTTGTTAGTGCGCGGACTGGTTGTTGTAGCGAGTGTTTGATTTTCATTTAACTGCCCCTAATATCAAAATGGAAAAGGCGCATACCAGGTTAGCTACTGCTATAGACCCATCACAGGTAACGTCGTAAATTCTCATGGAGTGTAAAACTTAATATGTCTTGAAGTACACTGATTGGAATCAGAAATAATGTCTATCGAAATACTGCTATATGTGTACTATTTTGTGGATTAATAAGAAATCCCAATTCAAGTCTTACTTTTCGCAGCATCCGTGCAACCATTGGTGTGATGGAGAGCTAATAATCTCTTCCACAAGCTGTATTTAAGATCGATGACTTCAGACAAATTTTTTAATTTGAAGATTACAGGATATTGGCATGTAAGTGTCAGATCAACACGGTCGCAAAAATAATACCTCCGTCTTTGTTAATTAATTAACGCGAGAAAGAACTTTAACTTCTATTAATGCTATTCAATCGATCAGAGCTAGGTTTTAGTGGAAACTGAAAAGTTTTTCAAAATGAAGTGCTCTCATAAAGGACTCAAAGCGTGAAGATGACACATTTCATTACCTCATTTTATAAAAATATACACATTTTCTTGATATTCATATTGTCACATATGCCTTCACACTCAATTCCTCCGTTTCCCTAATATTCTCTTTTATCAGTATGCTTCATCAACCAAGTAACAAAGTATACCAGGTGCTATCAATTAGATATTAGATTACTCAGTCATCTCTCGTTTTCTTGGCGAATAAAAAAAATAAAATATTACCCTGGTAAATAAAACAGTTTCTGGCGTAACTTGGTGGAAAATCTTTATACTGACTTTTAATAATCAAACCACTTTACTTTTCCACATAAACAGTTTATGTGGAAAAGTAAAGTGGGTTGATTATTTTCAAAAGTCAGTATTAAACCGGTAGATATTTTCTAGTAATTTTATTCAAATAAGCTCACGTAATTCATTTTGATATTGTCAAAAGTAAATATTAAAAGTTCATAGTCATTTGTGAATGAAAAGATTTAAATATAATTGGAATTAAACAGAATTTTTTATTAAAGACATGGGCATTAATACAGTTTTAATTCTTCGTGCTCCTACTTAATTATTGTTTTATTCCCCAATGCAGTCTGTCCTCTTGTCAAGAGTCTATCACCTTCTCTGAGATAACAAAGAAAGCAAAAGTTTCACAATAACTAAAGGTGACTTTCTGATGCAGCTGTTAAAATCACTGGCCATAAGTAGATCCCAACTTGGGAGGGGGGGATTCAACACAAAGATAAGCAATTAAATGCACAAGACAAGTCTTGAATAGCAAGAACTACAGGTGCCAATTTTTAAGATTTTCCTGGCATCGAAATTTATTTCGGCTTAATTCTGCATCGATTATTACCTACGTATCAATTAGTTACCAAGATAGTACTTGGGTTTTGTGGGTGCTATTATTTTAACCTCGATACCAAGGGAGCTATCGCAACGGCCAATTAAAATTGTTTTAGTGTAATCGCATCCTTTGCCATTGTACCGATGCTACGTTTCTCAATCCTAATTACGCACCCCATCATTTGACCCAAACCTCTATCCCAATCGGCCCGTCCCACTCTCACCTTCCTACCGAGGTCGGACTTTTCTTTTTCCCCTCGCGTTACTTCAATGTCGAACCAGTCTTGTCAGTGCCTTCCTGGTGAGCGTAATATTTTATGGAAAATACCTCATAAAGGAGGATTCCTTTCTACATCTGGCTACGTTATCCAATATGAGAGCAGAGGAAAATCTCTCCAGAACGCAATCTTTACTTCCTAAAACACCTGAAACAAACGCAGTTCATTTTTTTAAAAATGAAAATGAATTTACTCCGCTCTCATTCTCAACTAAGGCACTTCTGTAAAAAAACTACAAGGCTAGAGTAAATGGCAATAACAATATATTAAATCCCCGTCGCATCCTTCTAGCATTAAGTTAGACGTTAGCATTAGCTGTTGTAATATACGTGTCTTAGTTAAGTGTTTTGAATCTGGATTCTACATAGATTTAAAAAATACCATTAGGAAATTTAGAGTTTTGGACATTATTCAAGCTAAGGATTGTAAAAAATATGGACTACTAACTGACATTATATTTCATGATAATGTGAGATATTTTTGAGGTTAGACTATGATCAATTTATTGTAAATATTATATGCGTTTCATAATTTATTCTGTAATACAGATGCTAGCTTAGAAATTAAGGTGCCATCAAGGGAGGGATAGTGTCTCAAAGATTAATCGATAGCGTGTGCTACAAGATGAAGTTTTAATAACACAGTGTATTCGATATTATTCGATATAGCCACATATTGACACAACAGAATCTTAGAATGTAGTATCCTCAAGGAAATCACACCCACTACGTAATAAACTTATTTTTGAAATGCCATTCTTTCTAGAGAAAAGCCTTTTTCTATTCATTGATTCCATGATTTGTATGCCTTCAACTCTCTGAAATACCTTAACTCAAGAACTCATTGAACAGAAGCTCTACGGACAATGGTTGTAATGCTGCCACAATCAACGATATCTTGGAGATGCAACAAAAACAAACATACTCTAGAAATGCACGAGTGAGTCTGAGTATGCACGAGTGCATGTAACAAATCAGTCAAAGACCCTCGACGAAGAATGTTCCGAAGGTAGAATATGATGCGAATCCGATTCTCACCGCGAGTGACGTAAAGGTGCGCACTCAGCTCATTTTGAGTGACAAAGTCGGGTTCCCCCATGGATTAAGCCACATCCGAAACACCGCAGAAATGCAAAAGACATGTTAATATCCATGGGCGCAGATATTCAAAATTTCAAGGTATTGATAACTTTTCAGTTGTACATGTCATCCAACCGGAAATTATTGCATCGTTCCTGGCAAAGTCTAGCTACATTTTTAGAAGTATTATATTGAAACCTTTGTTTAACTTCAAAACTTCTAACGTTTGAAATGACAGCCTTGACCAATCTTTCCATATAAGCACCATTTAAGTATTTCAAACCAAATTAATTTGCGTACTTGTTTCTCCATGCTTTTAAGAATTAATGACCGCATACGGATGCAAACGGAAACCACACCTCGCTCTGTATTTGTAGTAGAGCGGATTATTAGAGGTGGAGATTAAGAAGCTTCCACCAAGGAAGGAAGGGAAAAGAGCGACTTCAGTGAAACCCTTTAGAGTGAATCCTTTTTTGTCCCGGACACCCTTATCGTCGAACGAAATGCCACACTTGGAATGGAAAAATAGAGTCAACACGTCGAGATGACATCCAACATCCGATTACTCCACAACGGAGGGTGATATTGAGAGATCATGGACGGGACGGGAAGCCAGAATTCTAAGAGACCGCACCAATTCAATCCCCTAATACTTCAACTCCAATAACCGTAAGAACTAAAGGCAATTTTATGATTTTGGCCATATAGGTTAACAAACAATAATTAAATGCAAATACGAGCAAATTGTACAATCAAATTAGGGCTAATGTTTGCAATGGCAAATATCAGGATTACGCAATCAAAACGGATCAATATTACGCACCTTAGAGTAAAAATGACACGCATCCTCATATATTGAAAGAAATTTACCAATTCAAATATTATCGACGCTATATGCATTACATTGGCGGCCATAAGGCGCCGGTGGTGAGCCCCACGAGAAATGTGCAACGAGGTTTGGGCAGAGTGAGGCCATTGTAATATAAAGGTGAGTAACACTCACAGATTTAAAAGGAGCAGGTGGAGTTCTATCTCCATTTCAAGTAACGAAGGTTAATGGAATTCAAAGAAAAATACCTAAGTTTCCTAAAATTAGTAATACTTCATTGAAAACTTACTGTCAGCTGCTCTGTCAGTCATTATCGGCCGCTACTTTAGGCTCGGGGTGCTGCCTCATGGTAACTTTTCATCCTGAAGATAAAAAATGTAAAATACTGTTTAAAACATTACCTTATTAAATTAAGGAATGCACATTGAACTTTTTATTTTCAATATATTGATTAGAAGGTGCTTATTGATTAAAAATTAATGTTCTTATTATTTTTTGTCCCAAATGATATTATTTTTTCCGTATTTTGCCAAACACAAGTGATACACATTTTCTTTATGATTCTCGCCAAAAAAGTTTGAACGTAATTTTAATAAACATTCATAAAATTAATAAATTAATGGGTATAAATATTGATAACGATTATCAACCTTTGCCTATTTATTTTATTTATTTTTTGCTTATTACCTTTATTCCAATATTTTACAGTAATTTACCCAAGCCGATCTTTTTAATGAAATTACTGCTTTTTATATGGACGAATATGATATTACTCATTAACATTTTTGTCCGTGAATTTGAGTGTAACCAGAGCTAGTATTCGATAAAGGAAATAAAAATCCCTAAATATAATATTTATATATTAAAGCTTGGGATCACACCTGCATAGAGGATTACATACTACATTGAAAGTTTTAAAACATGGCAAAAATTGCGATTCGAATCACGTATCATATTGGCTTATTACAATCGAATAATATACCATACTGTTCATGCATCAAGGAATTCGGAGACCTTAATATTAATATCCTATGCTCATTATCGTTATTTACGTTACACACACACGCACTATATATATATATTTATATATATGGTGCCTTTTATGTGTTTTCCTATCCCCTTTCCTTATTCCTATTTCTATGTTTGAATGAATATTTGTGCGCCGTATGGTGGGACTTCGTATTTGAATATATATATATATATATATATATATATATATTAAAATCTACACTACACACACACACACACACACATATATATATATATATATATATATTTATATTTATATGAAGTTAGCATTAATGGACAACGACAAAAACACAGAAACACAAAAAAATGAAAAGAAACGCAATAGTTTTTAAATTTTCGGTGGACCAAGCCACCTTCATCAAGGGAGAGAAGGAATAAACTGAGGAAAAGAAGGGGCTGGAAACGCTGAATAGAAGGGGAAGGTGGGGAAAGGTTTGCGAGAGGAAGAGTTGGAAGGGGGATTTTTAGAAGTGTGGGGATAATATGAAAGGTTTTGGGAGCGAAGGAGGGATGGAAATATGAGAAGATCGGGGAAATTAATGTGTAATATTAATACCTGGGCAATTCCAGGAATCCAGAAGCCACATAAACGTCTGCTCTATTGTTTTGAATTTCAATGGAGGGTCAGAGGGTGGGAGGGATGCTAAAATGGATACACTATGGCATTTATCAAAGGGAGAGTTGTGTTCGGAGGAGTTTTCGGAGATTGAGAGCATACCAATCAGGAAAGAATTCTTGCAGGATGCGTTTGATGCAAGGTGGTTATTGATTCTAATATTAAGGGCTGTTGTACACTGTCCAATATAAAAGGAAGGGCATATTTGGTACTTCAGAAGGTAAACTAAATTACTGGAAGTACATGAGGAGTAGGGAATTGGTGGGAGAGAGTTAAAAAACGGGTGAGTGAGAGATGGGACTCTGGTTTTTAAAATAGGATATGTTTGCATCTAGGTTTATTGCAGGGAATGAGAGTGGTTTTGGGACGGGGCGGGGATTAAAGGGGTGGATTGGTTGATTAAAGAAGAACTGATAAGTTGGCAGGGCGTTCGAAAGTAACGGAAGGACATTTGGGAAAAAGGTTGGCGGTGGAATTATGGATTTTGAAGATAGGGTTTTGGTCTTTTAGAAATAATCAGCTAGGCTTATTGGATTGATCAGTTGCTTGGTCCACCGAAAATTCGAAAACTAGTGAGTTTCTTCTCTTCTACCTGTATGTGTTTCTGTACCTTTGTATTTGTTCACTAGTGCTAACTTCATATACATTATTATTCAAATCCGTAGCACTTTCACATTAGTGTTATAATGTATATACACATCGATTTTAGTTCAAGTTTACTACAAGTTTACAAGCAGAACGCGATTTCTCGTGCTACCATTAATCACTGGAGCTTGTTGGCAAAATTTGTGTTCTGCTGCACTACAAAATGAATTGTCTTTTGGAGAGCAATTACTCAATCAAAGGCCAAGGTAGCGCTTCAGATAATGGTGGGTCCACTGTAAGTGATAAATTTGCTTACTTGTGCCTCAGAAGGCACCTAACGAAGAAATGAACGATCTTACTTCTCACTCAGAAGAGCAAACAAAAAAATGTTGGTTCTTAATGAATAATATCTCCTGTCAAAAACAGATCTTATGACGGATCATGAATGATACATGTATTAATCATAATTTACATTGGCCATTCGTGCTTGATAAAATGAAGTAATACCGAGGAAGTAGGTAGCGATTGATGTTAATCCTTGGCACACTGATTATTTGCGGCCATAAACACTTTCGTGTACCCCAAAAACGATTATCGATAAAGCTAATTGTAAAAGAGTCAGTTTTCAGCAAATTTAATTAATCTAAATTTACATCTTAAAGGCTTGAGTTACGTCACTTGCTGATGTGACTCACGACGATTAACTTTCGTTGAGATATTTTTTATTAGGTAATCTGCCGGTTAAGGTAGGTATTTGGATGAACACAACTATCAAATAAACATTTGGCAATTCCAAACAAAACCCAATCCAGCAACCCACTCTACATCAGATCTCTCTTCATCTCTGTGTACTTCTTTCCTCCCTTCATTCCATCCAACATCCCTATCCTATTCCTGCCCTTTCCCTTCCTCCAGACCCATATTTCGAAAGCCTCCAATCTATATCTATCCTCTTACTTCAGCGACCATGTTTCCGCGCCGTATATAGCTACGCTCCATATCAAAGTTTCGTTGAGATATATTCCACATTTATTTATTTATCAATCATTATTTAATTCGGGCATGCATTTTTACTGTGTTTAATCATCGATCAACGCCCAAAAGAAAATAGATGAAATCTACCGCTGTGATATCCTCCCAGAAGACCGCGTACGGCGTGTTCACCTACGACATTCAAATGCACGTGCTCTGGCCGTCGGAGAAGAGACTAAGGACCTAGATGACCTTCAAATCCCAGCGGACTTGAGCGACCACCAATGGAGCCACCTCTATCTCGCCATCAACAACATGCAGTGCAAGGACGAACCATTGGACACCAAATCATTACTTATTTATTTCTACGGCAATGAACTCCCATGTGCTTTAGTAATTGAAACCAATAACAAATTGTGTATGAATCAGCCTTTAACCATTTTTAATTCTCGTATTTTAATCAACGCATTACTGGGCGAGAGAGCTAGAATTTATCTCGTCGTAATATTTATTATTCCATGGAGTTAATCATCTTGGGAAAGGTTCACTTTTCGGCTTTTAAATTTGATTCTCTCTATCCTTATTACCTCTGATTATCTTAAATACACATTCGTTTGTGGATTCATTAGCGAAAACTGTCAGTTAAATATTTTACGTTTTTACCATTTTATAAATATTTATTACTCCACATAAGTACGCTATGGTTACATAATATTGCCTTTGAGGGGAATTTAAGAGGCCAATACCTTGAGGAATATAGTGTCTAATTTTGTTGAACAGCTTCTTCACCGAGTAATCTTGCCCTTTCTAGATTTTATTTCTTTTATTAGATACGAAGCTCAACCTATTTTTTTGCCTCTTCACCTTATTTCTCATTTTTAGCAAGCGTGAGACCTAAACCACTTAAGCTTCTCCTTCCGCTCCGGTCCACGACCCTCGGTTTAACATTTTACTGCCAAGCTCGAGTTAGAGACTTAACGGAGACTTAATTATCCAGTTTGTAACAGTGCGGGCAAACCAACGAGGAAACCTCAAAGGTTAGGCTCCGAGAGCACCCGGGCTCACTTCCGAGAAACTCGAAATACCGCGCAATACTTCGTCGAGGCTGATGGACTGGTCTCCTTGGAATAATTTGTCGCTTATCTTAAAAATTCACCATAGGTTATTTATTTAAGTTTTTCAACAGGGTAGGTGCTTTATCATGGAATTCATAAAAATTAAATCGATCTCCGTGGATTCACTTAGTGACTATTATACAATTCGCTCATAATGAATATTTGTAGCATCATACTTAGCTTACATAGGCACATATAGAAACTCCTAATTGGCAGCAAATTCTAGAACATTTTCAGAGGCTTCTGGTTTCAGATTACTCTGAAGTGGAAACGCTGTTTAATAGACATTCAACATACGCATCATATAAGAGATATTTGGAACAATATTTTTCCAATCATAAACATGTTGAATGAAAATTAAAAATCCACAGTAATTAACCAAAAGTTAGAATTAAAAGTGTGGCAACTTGTATCAATCCTTAGGAAGCGTGAGAAATTTAGAGATTAGCAGGGTGGCGAGACAAATTCCTTTTCCTCCTGCTGATCCCATGGGAGATCTGTTTAATATAAAAAATCATGTAGCTTGGATGAATCTGAGAGGGCCTAGAGACGTTACTCAGACCAGTTCACTACCCACTGGACTACTTAGCTCCTTCGATTTCCATTATACTCGTAAGCTGGGTTTAAAAAGCCGATGCAAATTAGGGGAAAATGTGGCTTCGAATAAAATCCGAAAAATGAATAAATAGATACAATACAGTATTAACCTTTTGATGGTCAAGTATTTTAATGAAGTGTTGACAACAAATCTCGTGGACAGAATAACTCTCGCAAAAAAGATAGCAGAAACATCATAGATTGCCTTGAATTTTTTTTCCAGTCAATAAAGGTTTCTGGAAATGATAACACGTTCTGTACTGATTCAAACTTTGCTGTAAATTGAAGATACGTTTTCACTCTTCTACTATTTTCACAAGAATACATAAAACGGAATAAATTTATTTGGAAACAACTTCAAATTGCTTCAAAGGCTTTATTGGAATGTTGCTAGTTAATTTTCATCATACCGAACCAATCATTATTACCACCATCATTAATTCCAATTGATGGCTGACTTGAATATGATGACGGGGTTCCTATGAAACTACATATTTTGATTCATTGGGCTGGAATGTTTGCACCAAAACCACTGCATATACATACGACTATATCCTTGAAAATTATAGCACTATTATCTTGGAGCAATAACAATTATTTGCTTCAACATATGTGGCCATTACTGTTGTTCGAACGGTATCTGTTAAATTGCATTTATTTACAATATCCGACTGTATTTATGGCATAGCGAATGACAGTGCGATAACTCAGGAGTGAAGAAGGAGTCCATCTGAGCGGAAATAATGAATGCATTCCAGAAAGGAACATTATTTGCCAGATAGTAAATAATCCGTTATACAAACGAGTTGAACAAATGAATAATATAATTTTGGAAGGTAATTTGCGAAGGAAATTAAATAACGTGCATTTTGGACTTTAATTTTGCATTCCATTTGAGAAGAGGGTACTCTTCGCTCTGCAGTAATTGTGGAAGAAAGAAAGGAGAAGGTCTAGCCTATAAATGATTTTAAACCTTCGAAGATTATTTAAAAAAATTAATTAAATACCAAGAAATGTAATACTACGCCAATTTAAGACATTTTCCCTCAGACCATTCCTAAGGAAAACAGTGAAAAAATCATGTACAACCATGTGAAATTCATGTAAATAAAACTGTATGGAACATTCAAACTGATTTATAATTTTGGCGACGTGACACCCTCAACTAGCCGCCTCGCCCTTCTGTATTTCCAAGGACTTTCCTTCCCATCTTCCCACCCTAACACGGTCATCCGCCCCTGGTTATCCTGTCCCGGCGATAGCACTGCTCATTACGTGCCCATTCCCAAGTTTTGCAGTTTCGGAAAGTGCTAGAGTTGAGCTCTTTAAGGGTGAGACTCCATTATAATTGCACCATGAATTGATTCACTGAAAAAACCGCACTCCAAAATATATAGCAAGTAGATATAACCGATTCGTGCCATCCAAATGTAAATTAAATGCAGTAAGAAATCGGGAAAACCTCAAAAAAGTTCCAAAAAAATGTTACATCCAAAACCTTTTCACATTTGAGGCCAATGAAAGAAATTGATAATGAATCGTGTGAATACTTGGGCGCATCAATTTACCCATTTCAACTGCGGAAAACATTAACAAAGAACAGTTACAAATGTGGAAGGAGATGAAATATAGTATCCCTTCAGTTTTAATGATTTTTCCATATTGTTAATTTTGACAGAAAAATAATAAAGGAATTCGAGAAAATTAAAGACTGCCAGTGATCAAATCTTTATATCCAGTTAATTTCAAGATGATACCTTTTTTAATGTGTAATTATTAGTAAAAAAAATCACTTCTCAAAACGCCTGGTCGAGCAAGAGATGTTCTCTAAAACCACGAATATGATAATTGTAATTTTACATGCTTAATAAGGCAGACGTTTTTTTGCAACCACCAGTCTTTACGGTAATGACTGGACCTCAGGTTTTCCCGGACCGGGATTACCTCTACCACACATTATTACGGTGATTTACAGAGTTTCAGGTAGATATACATGAAAGGAGTGGTGCCCAAATTACCTGCAATCGAACTCATGACTTACAACTACAAGACGTTGCTCTAACCACTGGGAACTTGTTTCATGTAGTTTGGAATTGCACAAAACAACATGTATTAGTCGAATGTTAATCATCAATTAAAAACCTGAAATATTAATTTCTGTAAATTTAGGATTCGTTTATGTCATAAATTTTAATTTGAATTCTTCTTACAGATAACTCAATATATTTTTTTTCGGTTTTAAGGTCTTGCATAAAATGACTCTTATTATACTTTATTTTCCGTTAATGGCCACAAAAGATATTAAAAATTCTCTAAAATATTTTTAAAAGGATTCTTCCTCAGTAAACATGGTGTTGGTGATTTTAACTCTGGCTAAACAGATAAATTAATCATTTTTAAATGTTCAAATTGTTATCCTCCTCGGCGACTTAGAAGTCAACTATTCCTTGCAACGCGTTTCAATGCCCTGGCATTATCAGATGCAATACAAATTTTGAAATTCCCCAGTTGGATATATAGAAGAGGGTCAAACAGGTATGGATATTTATGGATGGGGTGAGTTTAGAGAGGGATTGCAGCGAGGGAAGTGGTGTTCTGTCAATTGCTAACGGTATTTGTTGTTATCGGAATGTTCCGTCATGGAAGCTTAGTGCCATAATTACCATTTGCTAAGCCATTCAGAAAATGTTTCCCCTATTATTCTCCCACAGGATTAACAATAGTCCCAGGATCGCGAGTCTGGGACCTTCAAATTTTTAGTGAAGAACTTTCGAAAGAAAGTGTTGTATATTAAGGCTCGGTCTGATGTCTTCTATAAGTTATAGCAATACATCTAATTCCACCTTCCTGCATCTACATCTACCGTATACATATACCTATATATATACCGTAGATATATATACCAATACCGTATATATATATATAGTATATCAAAACTACTTATTTTCGGACCAACATAGAGCAAGCACACCCCGGATATTACAGTCCTAACAGTCTACTCCACTTTTCCATCTATCGGCAACTTACTCCTTCGCGACACACTATAATTTATTGCGTTTGTGGGAAAATTATAGCAAATTTTGAATTTATGTGCACATGGAAAAGTTGGTAAGGCAGACTTTATATCTTCAACGCATAGTACCTGTCGGAGGTGCATAAGTATTGTAACGCGTTGTACGGAATGAACCGTTTTCGTGATTGAAATTTGATTTTTTCATAATCAGTTTCTATTCCACAAATAAGGGCCTCCTACTACTAGTTAGACTTAATGGAAATAATTGATGGCTATTTCTTCAATAGGGGATCTTGAAACTTCCGGATTTATGATGATTTCTTAATTCCTAAAGAAATTAAAATGATCGAATGTCTATCGGTACCAGTCTGTAGTTGCCGCGCCATCCCGAGACCGTATCCAAATGTTCTCCTAAACGTCCGCAGGTGCCCTTCGCACGAACCACGGTATCTCGCTTCGCCTTCAACCTTTCCCCTTTAACTACCCCCTTACTTCATTCCGCGGGAAAATTTTTTACTCGTGCATTCCTTACCCTCACTCTAACAGCGATACATACATTGTTACCTATCGCCCCATGTTGTTCACCAAAGAGAACAGCCACTATCACCACCCTCCTTTGATCCCATTCCCCCTCGCAACCTCCTTCTAACCAATCCCACATTCTTCCCCTCTTCATCTTCATGAGCAGTCGACCCCTCAAAATTGTCCCACTCCCGACCCGGGTGTGGGCGGTCTCCAACGAGTTCTTGCGCCGGGGCCGGTTCTGCGATGCCTGCGAAAGCGTCGTCTTCTTACGCGGTCTTATCTCCCCCTCGCCACTCCACTATCCCCCCCTTGACCCACCGGCGATGGGCGGGGTGCAAAAAGTGATGGGTTACGCGGCACATTAGAGTGCGTCCCCCGCACTCGTTGGAAGGTAGCTGGTTGATCCACGGGAATTTCCGGCGGTTGAGCATACGAGCAAGCTGGGAGTATTACTTGAGTCCTGGAGCGGGAGGAATGAGATCTTATCCTCAAAAACATCTACCATTTGGTCCATTGCGGGCGATGACATGCCTGCATAAAGGGGTGACCAACAAACCTCGAAGTTTGCAACAGCAACTTACATTAGAGAGTGGGCTAAATATTAAGTTGAAATCTCACAAAGTGCTTCATGGGGTCTCTCTGATCCATTATACTCCAGAACTTAAGACGGACGTACTGCATTACTGCGAATGACCCTGGAGAGAAACAAAATAACGGCTAGGACAAAACCCTGCAGTTTGTAGGGTGATGCGAATTATTTGACTATCTAAGGTAGTAGGAAAGCTGGGAATATCATTATCAATCATTGCATAACAGACTGTATTAATGGATTTATTCTCATTCTTCATTTTTCGTATCATAGACCGCACCCTGACATTTTCTAGGTCCCCTCTCAACCCTCCTTTCTCCAAATACATGTAATTTAAGACTTTTTGTGTTTACTCTTTTCAAGATACGAAATTGTGGAAAAATAGTGAATATTTCTAACAGGGCTGAATTCTCCAATGCCTGTTTTTAACAGATATATAGTCTAAAGACTGCTACACTTTTAAGTCATTTCAAACACGACTGTTATATCATTAATATAATAAATAATAACATTATAAAAATATTATTGAACTACATATACCTCCACCCATCATTCTATGCAATAGGACTATCCTTTTCTCCTCTCTCCCACACCCATTACAATCTACTTTCTATACATGTGTAAAACAGCCTTCAACATTCTACTAAACCTTCCTAATATGCAATTTTCTTGACTTCTTTGGATGTATCCCCGCAATGTTTCCTCCCCTACTTCGCCTAATTTCGAATTTTTCTTTTTGTCCATGTAGTTTCCTCAAATCTTTGGGCCAATCTCTACAACCCCTTTAAACTACACCCAGCCGCTTTCCTCCATAACCAAGTTTCTGAAAAGCACCACAAATATTATCAAAAGCAACTGGAACAAACCTAATAAAAATAACACAATTTACTGTTATACTTATTATTGTAGGTTTCCTACCTTTTAAGGTAAGTTTTTCTTGGACAATCCATAAAAAAATGATACAACAACACTTTACTTTCCTCACCTAACCAAAAAAACTGAAATCTGGCATTATAGTGAGTCCCTCTTTCATTCTGCATACTTCCTTCCTTCCTTCCTTAACTTGATTCAACATTCTTATTCTATTCCTTTCCTTCCTCGCTTGTCCAATGTCGTCCACTCTATCATAGCTTTCCATATCCCATTGCCAGTTAAAACGCTTTGTATCCGTATTTTCTGCCTCCTTTTTATTTATCCCAAAGATCCCCTCTCTTCCCCATCATTCCTAGCACATCCTTATTTGTTTTACTTTCTGTCCACTTCAGCTTCTCCATCCTTTTCCACAGCCACATTTCAAAAGACTCCAATCTACATCCATCGTTCTGTTTTAATGACCATTCCTCTGCGCCATACATAACTATGCTCTATATCAAAGTTTTAACGAGCCTTACCTTAACATCCTTACTCAGCTTCCTTGTCATCAATTCTCATCTAACGCAATTCTTCTTCTTTTGTCCCAACTACTTGGACCATTTTGGTCCAAAACACTTCCAAGATACATACTATAAACTATTTCACCTGCATTAGTTTCTACCCTCATATTTTAATGTTTCTTAGCCTTTCTCTTTCTGGAAAACCGCCAAAAAAATTACCAATTTAAGGTGCAATAATTAAATGTCAGTTAATGACATATGATCATGGAATGTTGACAAAGCACGAAATGCATGTTTTCATTTCTTTTGTTATTCCCAACTTCGTACATTTTCCAGCATTGCTCTGACTGGCAAATTCGATGAACGTCTCAAAGTGAAGAAAATAGATCACTTTCCCTCATGCATTTCTCCGGCAAGACGACGATTCCATGTAAGAAATACTGCTACTTGCCACTAGTGTTTCGTTTAGTTAAGGTATGAATAGAATTCGTCTATATCTGAAAATTTCCACATTCAATTTGTAAAAGGGAGAAAAAAAAGTAAATTTGGAATTCGACAACCAATTTTGTCAATTAATGTGAGAAATAAAAGCGACATAAGTGAAGTTGTCTAAACGGGTCATTGTGAAGGCTGCTGTGTAGCAAATATTGGAATTAAATCAAAGTTATCTATTGAGAAAATCACCAAAACAAAAGATGATAGAGGGTGATATCCCTCCGGAATTTCCACCCTTTGAGGAACACCATTTCTGCACACGTCCCCATGCTCAACTTCTCAATCATCATCCCCACATTTAGCTCAGAAGACCTGAGGACGACGGACGAACTTGGAAATAGAAAAGTCAGTAAAAACCCGCGGAAATCCAGATGATTATACCTCCAGCTCATATGCTGGAAAATCATAGGATATTCCAAGAATGAAATATATTCCCCTTACCGGATTCATTATAAGCGAAAAAACATAAGTTAAAAAATCGCCGACATACAAATTGGCCATTGCCACTGCCTCCACCTTTAAAGCCTAAGTTCAGATCATCTCAGCTCCTAGTCCATGAAGGTCCCCGGGAAAAATTTCGTTAAAATATCAGAAATCCCAAAGGAACCCACTTGGCGGCATTATCCGATACAATAAAGCAGTTTGGTGAATCGTCAGAATGACAGACGCATTCGGCGTTTTTCGGTGGCACAAGAAAGAGACACGTCTAAGATCTGGGAGAATCTCCGGAATGTTGGCAATTCTTTTTCTAGTGCAGCTTCAGAGTCAAGATACCATTCCCTACCCTGATCGCTATCCAACTTTGGCTTGCTCGACATGCTGAACAAGTACTACTGACCCAATTCTTAAATATCACATAAAATAACAGTATTGAAAAAAAAGCTATGTGCTTTTTGTACACATGAAGCTGGTATAACACCAGATATAGTTTCTGAGAAAAACACATTGATGTTAATCCGTACGAAACGCAAACGGCAAACATATACGTTAAAAAAGAAAAGCAAAAAATAAAACCTAAGCAAGAGTATTTATTCATATACAGCTATGCCAGTGCTTTAAACAATACAATTCTAATATTCTTAATCTTTTTAAATGAACCAAAAAATAAAAACTTGATAACCCTCATCAAGTTATAATGCTCGACTTCGCCAGCACTGTAAAGAAATAATGAATTATGTTCTACTCTCAAGAGAAATAATAGCTTTTTTCAATTTTTCGCCGATAATACGTACATTACACATACTTTAATATGAAATGTTCTTTCTAATTTCAGAAAATTTGGGATATCAACAATATCTATTCCCGTTAATATGCATAACATGTTGAAATTTCTAGTGCCTAGGTACAAGCAATTTTCTTAAACTCTCTAGGCTAAGAAGGGTGTCCAACGGTATCGGCTCAACGCTAACAAATATTTTTTCAAGTGATTGCTCCCTTCACTCTCTTCATCCGATCTCCCTGCTTCTTCTCCCGAGGAAATGTGTAAACCGGGAAATGGAATAATGGGTGGAGGGATGGTGTTGCTGGTGGGCGTGGATGTTCCTTTTGTCCGGGCGTCTCCGAGAGTGGGGCCAAGAGGAGTTTGAAAAGGTGTTTGCAACCCTCAGCCCGGCCCGGCTCCGTGCGGAGGCGTCTCATCCTCCTGCCGGACTGCCCTCTGTTTGCGGCGGTAATTCCTAGCGCCGCCGCTAGGGATCGCCCTTTTGGGAAAGGGCGGGGCGAGAGGGAAATGGGATAGGAACTTATTTCCTTGAGGATAGAGAGTGAGAGAAGAGAGAACTGAAGGGGGTGGTGAATTATTTTTTCCCATCTCCAAGCACTCCTCCTTTGCTTACCTTTGCTTCCTCAGGCGATGCGCCTCCTACGCTCTCAATCCCTCCCTCACTCTTAAACTAAACTAACTCTCACTCGCCAAAACCACCTTTCACACGAGAATTCGGCCCCAATCCTCATCCCCATAACCTCGGTAACCGCGCCCTCTTGCTGAAAATTCACCGGGCCTTTTATTCCCATTTGATTACCTCACCAATTTCCTCACCCTACCTTCCTCTCCCTCTCTCCCTCCGTCTCTCCGTGTTTTACTTTCACATTTACGGTACTCTCCTCCACTAAGCTCCCACGTTTTCCCTCACCCTTCCTCCTCATCACCCGCCACCCGCCAAGCTTATGCACACCCCCTCGCGCTCTGGAAACCACTTCTCTCTCCACACACAAACACACACATCCATTTGCCCTTTTTTATTTATTCATCCCCAGGGTTGTTTTATCACATGTCTACCGTCGTCGTTTTGCTTCCCACCGTCGTCCGCCCATTCGTTTGCCTGCCATCCACCCGCTCCCCCCTGCCCCTTATCCTCGGCAATCACCACGGCAACTGCAAACACACACCACAGCAATCACTCCACACCTGTTTTGACGATCGTCGACCAAGTGAACTTCTTCCCTGCGGCAACACACACCCCACTCCCTTATGAGGGGGTTAAACGGGACACAGGCACGTTCAATCCCTCTGTAATCCACAAAAGCTTCCTTTCCTCAGCCTCAAGGTATCGGGTAGCGACACTCCTGGCTTCGAATTAAAGGTTTCAATCCGTTTCCGTCCTGCGACAATACCAGATCCAGGGGAAACCATCTAAGACGAGTAGTCCGCATGGCGGAAACTGCCCATAGGGAAACATTTCTCGTTCCCGACCAGAACAAAAAGGTATTTCCATGTAACTGGACCCGTTTCTAACGGGGATGGACTAATGGGGAAATGAAATAATTTTTTATCAACTTCAGGATTTTTACAACGCTTTTACACGCATATTTGCAATTTCAAATCTCACTCAAACGCGGATTTCTCCAAGATGAACGTAAATAAACTAACGCAGTTACATTAGTGAGCATAAAGAGGTAGTGCACAGTTTTGAATAAATCATAAATTTTCGTACCATTACTATCGATACTGAATTTTCAAGTTTGATACATGATTGCTAGAATCACGGAATGACGTGCTCTCTGAAACTTAAACAATGGCAGTACGGGATTTATATCAGTGGACGGATCTGCGTCTTAAAATCTCTCATTCATAAACACAGATTAAAAACGACTCTGTATGTAAATATTATGTAATATATACGATTTTAATTAATAACTAATTAGTAATCATTTAATAACTATTGAATGATTATATACCCATAACTTAATTATTATTTAATAATTTTCTCTCACAGTAATACATTCTTAATGTATCCACTCAAATGTCGACT
This sequence comes from Hetaerina titia, assembly GCA_037158775.1. NCBI lineage: Eukaryota > Metazoa > Arthropoda > Insecta > Odonata > Calopterygidae > Hetaerina > Hetaerina titia. The sequence goes on along the minus strand of CM073773.1, from coordinate 97,345,038 downwards.
GGTATCATTGAACACATTAGATAAGGTTATATAAATTGATAATAAAGCTTATTTAATGTGCTTCGAAAGTATATAATGAGTTTTTAAAGTTTCGACACCATACCCTATCCCCCGAAATAATATTTTCTCTATAATTATTCGAATTTAGCTAAACTTCGTGGTTTTGTTGTTGTGAGAAACAATTGAAAACTTCGTAATAATGAGTGGCGGTTGACATGAGTGATTTTGGAAGCGGCGTGATGATGGGCTATGTGATTTTGGACGGGATGTGAACCTGGGCCATTCGAGATTATACCTGCTGCGTATTTAATTCATTTACTCTTGTACGCAGCGGCTTAGTTTTGTTTTATTATTGAATGAGCATCTGTTGACGATGAGATATGATTCTAAGGACCTACGTGCCAACTAACAATGTCCAAATCCACATGGATTTTAATAATGATAATGTTGGCAATATGATAATTTCGAGCCCTTGGTTAAGGTTACTTTGAATAAGGAAGAAATGCATAAAAATAAAATAACAACGAAAGAGGTTTATTACACAAATGTATTATCGAGCCGCCCTGAAATGAGCTCGATTGTGCCGATATGCAATATGGTTGTTACATCTTTGCAACCGGTGGTGCATGCATGTTGTGAGATGAAACATACCCTACAGGATTTACGTATGTTTCTTGATGGGCGGCCTAAAACCTCGGAAGAAAGAACGAAACCCAGCGTAGCAGCAGCTGCTCCTTGTCTTCATGGAACGGAGGAACGTTAAGGACTGGCAACTATAGACAGTGGATGTAAGCCTGTTGGTATATGGGCGGGGGAGAGCCTCCAGTTGGCGCCGGGTGGGAGAGGTCGGGTCAGGCGGAAGAGAGGATTCACCCCGTCGAAACCTGAAATCGACTCGTCGACCTTGTGGCTGGCGGGGGGATTTCGCTTAGACCCAGGTGAGGGGCCCGTTTAGATGATTGGAACAAGCAATCAAAGGGTGCTATTGATTATATGTCATAGAGTCTTTACTTACAGAGCTATTTTTTGTTTTTGTTAACACAAGTGACTAACATTCCTACGCATGTGAGAGGACTTGTAGGTAACAATAAAGGAAATAACAAAAGCAAGATATGATAAATACAACATAATAGGACAAATAGAACAAAATAAGGAAAATAATCCCCCATTAGCATAATTGGATTGTTTTATTCTGATCCCTAATCTTTCATAGGAAAAATTACATCTTAAATATATCTGTTCTACACTTAATCTCTCTAAGTTTATGTAAATGATCTCTTTTTCGGTAATAAGATGGGAATAATAATACAATTTCAATATCATCACTAAAGAGACATTATTTCGAATATGTAAGAGCTTTAATCCTAATAATAATTTAATAAATAAACCTTAACTCCACGAGCGATTCCCAAACTAGTCCTGTAATAATGTCGATAAACTACTTAGTTTGTCACAACAACGTTGTGCAAATCTAGCTCCTCTACGCTGCTCGTGATCCAAATTGGTATTCAATCCAACTTCATGAGCATTGCATATGCCAGCATCATATTCAAAATATGGTCTTGAGCGGAAGATAAAATCTCTATTTAACCTTTTCATCACATTTACCTAATACTCTTTTAATAAATCCTAATATTTTGTTAACATTTTCACATATTCACCACACATGTTTAACCCAAGAGAGGTATTGAGTGAGGGTAACGCAAAAAGTATTTGATTGCATATAGATCCTCTATTTCCGTATTTATGATGCAGTAGGAGTTCGGGAGGGAATTCCTCTCATTTCAAAACTTAATCACTACACACTTTTTAAAGTTTAATTCAAATTGCTAAGTGTTGCACCAACGTTGTATTTCTTTGAAGTCTCCTAATCAAGTTATTTTATCCTCAGGAGTAAAAATATCTCTGTAAACTCTGTCGTCGGACACTAAACGAATCTAAATAATAACTACGGAGATAATGTCATTAACATAAAGGAAGTATAAAATATGAGATGTTTAAACGGCAAGTTTTGAGAAAATAAATGGTTCAATAGTGCACACAATGGAGACCTTCAGCAAACAGAAAGCAATATTGTCAAATTAGTAACCAGAGATAATGAGATTACATTCCGCGATGCTCACAATTCATGTTGGTTGTATAGATAGATGGAGATCGGGATGGTGCGGTGGCTGACGTCTTGGCTTCTCACCCTGAGGGCCCGGATTCGAATCATGGAGGCAGCAGATATTTTTCCGTTGTATCCCGGTCCCAACTTTAAGTGCATTGTGGAGGACACTTTGAGTGCGTACGCCATCCGTCGGATGGGACCTTGAATTGCGGATCTCTTGGCGCGTTTTTTTAATAGTAGGCTAATGCCGATGCCGGGTTTATCTCCATTCTTCCTCCTCTCCCATCCCATCCAATCCAAATGGTGCAAAAGATCTCAGCTACTGGTCACAAACACTAAAACTACTGCGACTAATATAGATAAGGCATAGCTAACAAATTCCGAGTTCACCCTGGAAACCTGGTCGCTGTAGTTGGGGGTTGTTGGTGAACCATTTTATCATATTTTGTTGCAAAGAAAATAAAATCTGATTAATGTATGATTCATAAAAATAAGGTCCATATTCAGGACGTCAATCATTAACCAAAACTTGTTTTGGACAAAAAAATACAGCGCTACTTACAACTTCTAAGATAAACACGAAGACCAGTAAAACGTTATTTATAAAAATTTGTATTTTTTATAAAATATAAGAAAATGTATCATTGTATCAAGGCGTAAAAACATTCGAGACTTAAACTACAAGGAAATATTTTCTACTAGTCTACTATTTTACTTCTAAATAGCTAAATGAGTGAACTAACGCTGATTCAATAGATACAAAGACCTTGAATACTACTTGCATTTAATCTCTGGTGGCGCTGGCTGCGTATTTGAAAATGACGTGGAAGAATATATCCTAAAAACAGTGTAAAAACACTTGGCGGAAGGTTACACCAGCATCAAGGTTTACACCGTATAGCCCGAGAGGAGGTTATATGAAAATAATCAATGGCTTTGTCACCCTCTGTCAGAAGTACACGGAGAAAGTAGGTCACCATTATGCGATTGAGAATAGAGAAATTTGCTGTGGCACACACTTACGTTTTCAATGAACATATATCTCCACCTTTTTATAAAGATTTCAATGCCCCGATGACTATCGGTCACCTACTGATGGAATGCAAGGAAAATCAAATGGCTCGCGGGAAGCTAAACGTCTACACTCTGTTTATGTGATAACTGAGATGTCTTTAGCCGAGTATCAGCTTTCTTAAAAGAATGTTATCTCCTATGACTCTAGTAACAATCAAGTGATAATAGGAACAATTTGATCTTACTCTTTTGCTATTTCAAAGTGGATAGTACATTTATTTGATTACTTTCATTTCTTTCTTATAAATGCACTGGGATGTGATGTGCGCATCATGGCCTTAGCATCCGGCGTACCTTATTAAATCTAGCTTTTTTATATATTATGATAAAGATTTTTTATTTTCTTCAGCAATAATGGATTTTAAACTGTCACCGTTGACCGTGGTAAGTTGGTTAAAAGTAAATAAATAATTAAAAATAGCGGCATGGAATTTTTCATTAATAATGAATGTTAATAAATTTTCTCCCTTTGGCCTTTTTGTCGTTGACATTTTCAAAATTTTTGTATCAATTACGCCATGTCTACATGATGGTCCGTGAAAATACTTGAATTTTATTCAAAACTGGCAGGTCACTCTTCTCAACTGATTTTAATCATTGCTACCGCTTCATAAGCGACGCCATTAGAGGATCTTTAATGTGTCTCCCCGTAATTGACTTGTATAATGCCAAAGCCTTCCAACTGTTCTGCGTGAGGAAATTGCCACTTTCGACCGGCGAAAGATGGCGCGGCGGTATTCAAGTTCCTGCAGGCAAGAGAGGCTGTTCCGTTGTAGAAACACCACGGAGGAGCAAGGCCAATATTCAGATAGGCTCCTTGAGGGGTGCTTATCACACCAATGCATGCATACACATTTATAATTAAAAATACGACAGGAATCCGTGGGGGCCTATAAGAATAGATACCCGAAAATTCTTCCCAGAAATAGCACTCAGGTGCTATTTGCATCCACTTTTCACGCGATCCACCGAAAAGTTGTATGACGGGTGGTCCAAACTTCAAGCGGGACAGGTAAGGGATAACCAAAAGGTAGGGTGTTTACAGGAGTAGAAAAAGAGAAAAACACTCACTAAAATCTCCGAGAAAACATGCAAATCCATATATACATGCTAACGGAAAATTTAGTTCCAAAAGAGGTTTAATTCCACCCACTATAAACGTTCTCGGGTACACAAAAATTGAGGGAATAGAAATGAACCACAAACACTGATGCAATGGAACAACAACTCCCAATACAGTTTATACAAAACTGGATAGTAAAAAAACACTATTTATTCATTACCATACAACTTATGGTCTTAGCAGTCGGTGAACCCTAATAAATCTATCTATACTTAACCTAACCACTCACTCACTACCTGATTTTAACCATTTTTATAAATTACATTTTTTCATTACAAAATGTTTTAATTGCAACTTGAGAAAAGAGGACAAGAAAGGACAAGCAGGCCTCTCTTTGCATAACAAATGCGTTACAATGAGCAATGAGGCAGAAGAAAAACTGAGTCAAATTGGACAAATATACATTTATGGATGAACCTTAGCTCAATCCACAGCGGTGAACTTACCTCAAAACCGAGTCAAAAGCCGGTGAGTCAATTTTAGTAAGTTCAATATTTCATCAGACTTTATATTTGCAGTGAAATCAATTTCACATCAAATGGTGTCGCATTCAAACTTTCAAAGTAGAGTGATAACTAAATTTTTCAAAAGATTTGATGATTTCTAAAGCATCTTAGAACTAAATTTAATTTAAACTAAAACATCTTTGAAGTATTAGAAGCGAAGAATTTACCTTCTAGAGCAAAGGCCCTTACGATGGACTATGATATGTTTAGATGAATATGATACGTTTGAAATATGACATATTTGGATGTTATTAGATTTGTTTGTCATTGATGTTTAATTTCCGTCCCCTTGGACTACAACCTCTACGTGGTGGAAGCGCTTGTGCGTTCTGATGAGCCCTAGAGCTGTGCTGGCGGGAGCAATGATATTTGCTTACGGTAGGGTCACCCATACCAGATTGGTCGAAGGGCCAGGCAAAAGTTAGGCTTCTGCAGCGTCCGTTCCTAAGTAAAGCGGGTGCAAAGGCATCTGACCCCTATTTGGCGGCCATTTAGTGGTAGTGTCACCTTAAAAACACTATTCATGAAGGGAAAGGGAAACCACCACAATTATTTATCCCAAGAAGGTCATAATGGAAACTATAGAGGCCATCCTGCAAATTACGTGGTTCTGTACCATCGACCGTGTGTTGTTACCGGGTAGCGGGAAAGGTAGCGTTCGTTTCTATTCCAATAAGGGAAAGGGACCCACGCATTTGAACTACAGAACATTAAGCTTGACTTCGCATGCAGCTCAAGTGGTTGATGCTATGAACTCTGATGGTAAGGGAATAATAATTACTTAGAAGATGATCAGTTAGCGTTCAGAGGGACACGCGCCATGCCATTGTAGTAATGAGATTAGTAATAGAGAGGAACATAGAACAACAATCAGGATGTATTTGTCCCCATCGTGGGGTTTGGAAAGGCGTTAGACAGATTGAAATGAATAGAATTAATGAATAGGTTGAAAAAAATAGGAGTAGAATGGAAGAATAGGAGACTAACCCGCAACTTGTATGTGTCTCAGACTGCTCAGGTGCACGTGAGGGATACATCCTAACTTCTTAATTACAAAAAATTCTCAGTTATATTAATTTCTTCAGTTGTGCTCAATTCTCATGCATTATTGTCATACGTACTCCCAATGGTGTGCAACAGAAATATTCTAGAACTTGAAAGTTTGTGTTAACTCTAGAAATACCATGGATTTAACTGAAACTGAGTCCAAAAGTGCCAATAATTGGTGTGCCTGACCTGGCCAAAGGAAGTCACTTAGAAAAGTAACCCAGTTTGGAAACTAACTATTCTACTTGTAAGCCTTCTGGAGTAACAGAGATGAATCACAAACTTTCATTGATTGATGGATTTCTACGTTTCTCCTCTTAACTACTCAAAAACAAATAATAGTGTGCTGTTCCTTTTGTGGGGCATGTTTCAAATGCAGCTGTCATGTTTACACTATTGTTGCACCATACTGTTACTTTCTGGCATGCTGTGGGACACTCGACACACCATGGGGTAACACTATTGCCACATAATAGAACAGTGGCACACCGTTTTGAAATTGAAGTACACTTTTAAGGATTTCACATAATTCAGCCTCGTAATATGCACTTGGGGTTAATTTGGATCATAAGATTACTAAAAATAAATAGGCTACAAGTTACAATCTCACGAGGTACTTAGCGTTGCACACCTTATTGAAAACACCATATGACAAAAATTTCAAGTATACCGAATAAATATTAGAGTTAAAGAAAGAGAAAATGTTCAGGATTTTGATTCCAAGAAGCAATATTTGAGAATGGAATGATAGACCGCAATTTACATTTAAAATGTTGCCCGAGTCATACAACGCCAGGTGTTAATCTTGAGCAAAAATGCCCTATAAATAGATCTGGTATATTTACCGTTCATTCTCAACCGAGATCTAGTTTGTCTAGGATCTCAAATCTGTTTCTTTATCCTATTAACTCGACTCTTCATTCCCTCACAGCTTCTTGTAATCACATATTCAATTATCATCTACTCATATTTAATGCCTCTTCTTCCTCTGAATGTACAGATTTCAAGCTTATTTCATTGACTTATTTTCCCCAGTAAACTATCCTGCGTCATTATTTACCTCAAGAGTTTCTAAACTCACAACTTTTCTGATAAGTGTCCTCCATAAGTTGCTCACTTTTCAATTTTTTCTAAGTATTTCTAAGTTTGTTATTCACTTATTCCTTCGATTTTTAACATACTTCGACCGCACCACATTTCTATGGCTTCCCAACTTCTATTTTTTTATTTGTTGCTTCCACCGTCCAACTCTCGTGTCCTTGGGGAAATAAACTTATGAATTTATGTTATACCGAGAAAAGTTACTTCAGGAAGGTGTAAAAATTTTAAGACGAGACCACATCCGGATTTTAATCCTTGGGGACAACGGAGTAAGACGCGACCAGGCAGATACACACATTACGACACTAACATACTCAAAGTTCCATGTTCAAATCACAAATTTCCCTGGGGACGGAGGGAGGAATGCTACGACTAGGAGTGGGGAGATTCCGTCCTCTTCGCCCCGCGCTACTATATTAATGACTACACGTGAGAGACACAGGAATGATCACACACGCACACACATGCACACATCCCTATGGCGAGCGAGGCAGTTTCCTTTAGCGGGTACAGAGGACAGGTGAGAGGGGAAGAGAGAAGGAGGGGTTATGATGAGGGTCGAAATTATGTACTTGTTTTCAATGGTGACGCTATTAATTTTTCATTCTTAATTGCCGCACGTAATTCTTCTTGATGGCACACATATAAGAAACCGCTAGTCTCATTGATTTATTTACAAATAGTTCAATGCCTTTATATAATATTCGTCTTAAAACTAACCCGTAGTTTCGATAAGGGACGCAACTACGACTGACGTGGTTGGGGCGAGAGTGTGCTAAGCGACATTGTTATTAAAAACATAATCTTGCATAAGCTTTGAACCAGCAAGGAGATCTTGCAGATAGGTCTAATAGGCTCTCATGTCCATGTAGATATAGAATTACTATTTAATAAACGGATTCGCAAAAGAACCGAAATTCTGATTTTGGATTCACAACGAGCTTTTGAAATTGCGAAACTCAAAAATGTCCAAAACCTTCATTGGCGCTCTTTTGCTCCTCTTTGCTCTCATGCTTGGCTGGCGCGGAGGCACAAACCCTGCCGGGGGCAGTCCTGGGCGTCATGCGCGCCGCCCCCGCCCCTCTCACGTCGCGGCGTCCCGCGGAGAGTGGGCCGCTGCCACGCTGGGGAGGGCTCTTAAATAAGCAAGAGAGCGGTCCGAGATTTGACCCAGTTCCTTCCGTCGCCCCGTGGTGGGCGCACTCTCGCTCCCTGCAGCGCCGCGGGGCTCCTAGAGGGGGCGGGGGAGGGCGCTAGAGAGAGAGAGAGAGAGAGAGAGAGAGAGAGAGACCTCGAGGACACACACAAGAGCGGAACCGGAGTCGTGTACGTATCTTCCCATCTTGGCGACGACACTCGACCAACCGCCTGCTCCCTCCCTTCCTCCACCCCCCTCTCCCTCAGACCGCGGGGTGGGTGCGGGGGGAGGCAAACCCCGGGCGCCTTGACGGTCCCACTCTCAGCCGCTCCATTCCTTCCAACTGGCGTCGTCCTCCTTTTCCTTCCTTCAGCGAGAGTCGAGGAATGGGGGAACATTTCTTGGCCGCGAGAAGGTGTCCTTGCGGAAATCTTCGCGATTTCTTTCCTTTTTTTTCTCTTCGGGAGGAAAACAAATGAAGCTGGTGGCAATGGATGGGACCGCGCAAAGAGAAAAATAGTAAAAGAGAATAGAGAAGAGGTAGGGTGTCGGAAGGCACCGGTGGGGGGAGGTGCGGTTTTCAAGGTGGCCAAACGACGCCGGCGACGTCTAATGACGTTCTAAACCTAGGAAAATTATTCCTCAACAAATATTCCAGAACAGTTTGTAACATACAGATGTGTTCTACGCACCGGCACGGATATCATTGGTAATACTTGCTAAATATACATGTACTCGTCTGCTTAGGAAGACAAGGGAATGGTCCGGAAACAACTAATCGATAACGTGCATTTTCACACCTCATAACCAATATCACGTTGTCACACCTGTATAGCACACCCTTTCCGTCTAAATACCATGTTAATCTTATTTCCAAAGGAAATTATCCTAAAGCTGGTTTTTCCTCCCTAAAAAGATTTGATTTCAGATTCGCATTTTGGGAATAACACATGAAAATTTGAAATATGTGAGTTCAAGACTTTTATTCGAGTAACCTAAAGGAAAGTTACTATTAAAGAATCCCACGTTAAAGAATTGAACATGCAGCAGCAGAAACATAAATTGCTATAATGTTTATGCAGTGAATTTTGTGTGAACATAGGTACTTCAATAATAATTTTCCCTACAACTCTTCAACAATGACCAAGTAATTAGTCGCTTTGCCCATCTATTTATATAGTATACCTGCAAAGAGCGAGGGGTTTTATCCCACATTTGTTTAAAAGGTCACGCTGTGACTAACATTCATCCGGAGTTAGTTTTCTTAGATTCATCGAAGGAATGCATCTCAGGTTAGCGATGAAGTCCAGTTATTGATTGTCAAGTGAAAGAAAAAGTTATGGCCTTCGAAATGCAAAGAAAACAGGAGGAACTGATTTTTCAATTGATTTATTTAAAGTTCCAAAAGTTCCGAATTGTGGAAATTCGACTGTTTAATTGTGCATGAAGACTGCACACAATAACAATAGCTCATGAAATAATTATTCAGTTTTAAAGTGGATTGTTTCTATTTAGGGTAACGACGTGCATTTTTTTCGAGAATTTATATTTTTAAAGAACTACTTATATTCGTTTACCCCATATCTATTGGCAATACATGAGGACACTCAACCCGTCGTCCTAATATTTTCTTGTATTCTTAGCTGGAGTCTACATCAAGTCCTCCTGGAATCGAGGTCTAACCTAAAGGACTATTCTTTAAGTGCATGAATTCACATCTACTTGTGAAACATGCCCATGCCGAATGTAATTTCTTCATCCTCGCCGTAATCACTGATAGTAACCGTTCTGAGGAAAGTCTTAAAGATCTGAAAGAGATAGACCAATTAACACTGGTTATTTTTATTTTCTCCTTTTTCACATAAAAAAGGACTTCTACAGTGGGTGAAATTATCGCTCGTTTGAAAATAGCTTTCTCCTGGGATTCTTGCGGATTGCACATGATTTTTTGGTTTTTAATAAATTATTTTTCCCTCCTCTAAACACTTTAACTACACTTCCTCTCTCTTATACCTGACCCATCCTACTTAGTGCTTACATCACACCTTTTTGATGGATCGCAGGGTATTTATGTAGTTGTGGATTCGTCCGGAATAGATGTTACAGTAAGATCGGGACTACGGTACACACGTGTCTAAACTTGTTATAAATGAATGATTCATGCTGCGTTTAAAGAAATCCGACGCATAAAAACTGCGCATGCTTCCAATTCACAGAGCCGTGTCGGAAGTCGAATGTCATTTTCAGGAAGCGCGTGCAATTGAAAGGTACCTGAAATGAGTGAGAAAGGGTAGAAAATATTTTTCTCCGGTTCAAGCAAATGGCAAGATTCTTGATTTGATTGTTACCACACGTCAGAGGAAACTTGAATGACCAAAGTCGCTGTCTTTTTGTATTAATTAATTACATTTTTTAAATGACCCAAGACTCGTATTGTATCCACAGTCGTGACAGCAGAGAATAGCAGCATTAAATACTTTTTTTATTATTTCTCTACTTGCGAAATGCCATATAAATTAATTTACCAAGTAGAAGTTAATTTTCAGCAACTTCATTACTGCCACTAATTTTTGTTGATCAATCGAAAGTTTACATTTCGGCTTTTGTCGCCATGAAATAATAAAACTGTGTGTGGTTATCCCGGGCGTTAGAAATCAAACCAGTCTTTAAAAAATTGTGAATTAAATAAAATAGCATTATTGCGGAAGAAGTACAACGGTTAGTTGGCCGGGGTAATCCATTAAGATTCTATCAAACTTTGTATAAAATAGGTTGAAATATATGATGTGTACACATGAAATTCCGTGAAATACTCTCGTATAAATATCAAAAAAGACATATACAACTGGCCATTCATTCGTGAAATTTTCGATAGAGCAAATAAAAGTTAGGGTTCGTAAAAAGGATACCTGGGAATTGTAATAAGAGGGTCTTGGAGCTTTGCTATTTCACTTTAGTTAGGCCCAACCTAGAGTACGCTGCGAGTGTATGGGATCTTTAAGAGGTATGTTTAGTTTTAGAACTAGATTGAGTGCAACGAAGAGCAGCCAGGTTTGTGAACAGTTCTTATGAACCAGGTAGTAGTTTCATGACATTATTGGAAGAATTAGGATGGGAGCCATTAGTTGACCGTAAGTTTAAATACAGGTTAAACCTACTGCGTACATTTGAGGACGATCACTTATCTGAAGATGCGAAAGACATATTACAGGCCCCGACTTACTATTTGGATCAGATGACGTACGTAAAATCAGGGAGATAGGTAGTAGAAAAATCGATTTAAAATGTTTTTTCTTCATAGAATTAGAGATAAAAATATATATGAACGCTGGCCTATATGAGATAATTAGTATTGTTCCTGCATATATTTTGTCGATATCTTGTATGTTTTTAAATACACCCACCTTTTTAACACTTTTCTCAAATGATTTGCATATACGTATCTTGTTATTGAATATTCTAACATGTAACTACCATCTTTCGTGTGATTTACTTGACTCCAGTGTTAGATCAAACTGATATTTTTGTAAAGGTGTCATGATTGTGATTAGGTATGCATGGCTGGTGACCTAACAGATCCGGCTGCAAACCCTGCGGAGGATAGCGGTTTATTATGAAGATGTATACTACCTACTGATCACGACCAGAATATCACAATAAAACTCAAAAATATAGCAAAAAAATAAACTGTATCAATATATAGCAAATACAGAAACCATAAGTCAAACGAGGCGAAAGGAAATCAAAACTAATGGTGTTTAAGAATATCTTTTAAGTTTCACTCCTTTCAGTTCTACATCGGTCTTCCACATTATCCGTTCAAATTATTAATGTAAACACGAAAATATTATTTTTTTCTTTACCTGGAGCACTATTAAAGTAAAATATGTTGTCTTTGATTACATCGGCGTAATCAGGAGAAGTCAATCACCATCACGGAATTTAAACCAAATGAACGATTAGTTGGGAGAACATATACGTAACACGTTCACCAAATATTAACATTTTACTTTTTCATTAAACTTAAATATCTAAGGGAAGAATGTTCACCACCCTCTCTTAAGAATTTTCCCTTCAAAATGGCCGTTCGCCCTCGTGATCCGAGCTTAGCGCGCACATTTTGACGGAAGACCCGGTTTGCTTTCCACCAAAGTCACATTAGCGGGAGTGAGATTCTTCTAGCTTGAGGCAGGGATGACGGGGGACCAGGGTTGTAGAGAGGTCCCGAAAATAGACACACACTTCAGAAGAGAAGCAATGAACGCTTTACGGAGCGCGATATAATCAAAACCTTCTCGCTCGACAACACGGAAGCCGGTCTAAGAGCGCCTATGCCTCCCAGCGGTCACCTAAAACGCGACTCTGTGGAAATGTCTTCTCTGCCACGAGTGAGAGAGGAACGGTTTCGTCAACCGCGGGTTAATTCTACGACGTAAACCACCCAAGGGGACGGTGGGGGGGGGGCGGGGGAGGGAGGGGTTGGGGAGGAAATGAGAAGCTTCTCCCTCGCCTCTGGATAATTCATCGCCGTTGGGAGAATTGGAGTCTTTAGTGGAGGAGAGAGAACACGCCCCGTCCGGGAAGGGGATGCTTAGGAGAGAGAGAGAGAGAGAGTAATGAGATCCCTCTAGGAACAAACAACTTTGGCGTAACATTAGCTTTGGCGTGGAATTAAAACTTTTCTCCATTCACGCAAGGAATGTGAACTTTGTTCTCGCCATATCACGCGTGCGTTGGGGTTTCTGGATGCGTACTGGACAAAAAGATAGAAAAAGTTCTTCTCTCACCTTTCCTCATTATCCTTGATTCCCGGTAAGATGAGTAGTCGGCGAGGGAAGAGGAAATGCAATTCTTTGACGCAAAAGATTACTCAAGATGTTAAATATCATAGAGGATATCCTTTGTTCAGATGAGATTTTTGTAGCCTATGGTGTGTTTTCTATGGACCTAGGTACTAGGTGCTGTAGAACTCATAACCTGGGCTAACGGGACAGTGAAGTCGTTTTTTAGCTCTGTATTATTTGTGCCACCGACGTTTATATTCAAAATGCCCGTACTTGTCCTCCTCCTTCCTCGTTCTCCCAGAATTTTCCACCCTGTCAAGATTCCTCAGCATCCCACCACCCCACCCAACTTCCCAGCCTTCTTCGCATTCTCCAAAGAAACTTCTCCGTTTCCCAACCATGCCTGACACTTCTTCATTTGTTTCCATTCCATTCATTATACTTTTTTCTTTCCTTTCCCAAGAAGAAAAGCCCAAAATCTTTCCATCTAATCTTACCCTCTTACCTTACGATCCGAGTTTCTGAGCTACACGGAACTGCACAGCATATTGAGGTATTTTCTATTTTTTTCTACATCTATATTTAAAGTTCCAAAAGTAAACTCTCATCTTTTTAAAATTTTTTGTTACTAACACAATGCTTTCTTCTATATCTTATTCCTAATTCAATCTTTTAATTATTCAGTTAATTCTCCCCACATGGCATCCCTCGTGTTCTAAAACTCTTTCGTAACTCTAAACCCGTGTCATTGGTTAGGAGAAATGTGGAGATGGTGAAAGAGTAGAATGAAGTTCCCGGTTAAGTGGATTTAGCTCCGTGGCCAACAGCGCCTCTCTCTCGCATAAGCGTTGATGCTTGCGTCAAAGTTAAGAAGCTCTCGGTTTGGCGCACATTTTCTTCATTTCATCCAAATATGCATTGGTTATGAAAAGGGAGTTTATTTCAGAGTCTTTAGGTTATTAGAGTTCGCCTTTATAAAAATCCAATAGTTCCATTGTAAAAGCAAAGATGTAGGAATCTTTTCATTATCTAAATAATCTTTTCTGATATTCTGATTAACAACAAAAAAATCCTCGTTAGAAATAATCTTCTCTCTGTTCCGAGAGCTCTCTGTGTTCTTATCCTTACCACGTATGGTACTTCTATCTTGATATAGACATGGAAACAATGGCTAAAAGGCAGAAATTCAAGTAAAAATACCCCCATTATATATTTACTCGCCCAAGTACGGTCGCCGCGCAGAGGTTGACAATAATTGACATCCTGCCGCTTTCATAGGTTGGAGAGAACTGAGACCAGTTTTGCGGCTAAGCTTAGCGTCTCCCTCACCTACTTCTAGTGGTTTGATCCCACTCAGACCAATAGGTACGGTGCAATAATATCAAATGCACCCTATATTTATGTAATTTTAGGTGCAAAAACCCCATTAGATACAAATTATATTTATACAAAGATGGTAGACACACTACAGGCCAGTTCCGTTAGTTCATTTGCTTCTTTCTGATTTCGGTAATTTTTCCTCACTTCGTACAGCCTGACAGATGAAATTTTAAGAAATATTTTTTTGAAAATGAAGGTTTATAAATTGGGAAACAAGTTGTATTTTTCATATGTGTTTTTAGACTTATTTATAATGAGAATCTGTACATCAGCCTATGCTGAGAGATTAACGAGATGTTGTTTTCGATATTGAGAGTATAGAAATCGTTGACGATTATGTTATGGTCGTCATGTTAACAATTTTCAATATATTCCGGTATTCATTTTTAGCACATTTCATGTATTAAACGTCATTTGTTTCACCGCTCTAGTCGAAGTAAGTATTTACCACAGTGAACAGACGTAAGTGAGGCGAATGCCAAATACCGCTAGGTGACCCCCCACTGCATGTACGTACGCATAACTCCCTATGTAATAATATATGCACAAGTTTTTACTTATTTACCAAGTGTGTAAATTTCATGTTGGTGGACACGGCATGCACTTGAGCCGTAATGCACTTCGTTTCAATGCAGGTAAAAAAACAAAATCATACCCACACTAGGTAAAGTTACCTACAAATCAGATATGGTTGTATAAATGGTTATTCCTGTATATTCTCTCGTCAGTTTTTTCCAAAAAGTGAGTCCGTTTAGCAATTTTAAGTCATTAAGGGGTCATCAAAAGGGCCTTTTGGGGACGTCAAAACGGGGAATGAAACGAAGAGGAGGAAAGTTGGTCGAATGTGACGAGTGCGTGGGCGGGAGGGGAGGGAATGTTGGAGGAGGCGATAAGATAATGCTGTCGGAGAGAAGAGAGAGAGAGAGAAGCAGCGGCCTCGTGATTTTGATGGTATGTGCGGCGTCGGTTGCGGGGAAGGATGACGGGGGGCGGGAAGAAAATGAGGGGATCGTCAGGAAAGGGAAAGGACGCCAAATTCGTGGGAAGAGACGGCGCATACAATCTGAGAACCTCATGGTTCAAATAGAAGTATCGACATCCGAATTGACCTGAAACAAACCAATCCCCAAAATCGTAAAGAAACAAACGAAACGATTCAAGGCGACTATCAACTAATATATGCATACATTATTTAAGAAAACAAGAGAGTTTAATCCTAGAACCCGATACAAACTATCTCCGATGGCCTAAGTCTGCACTATCACATTCCCATACGTTATTCCTGATCCCCTTCTAACTCAATGAAACCTTAGTGTTGGTGGCCGAATTCTCGCAATTAAGCGACGGCATCTACAAGTAATGTTCTGTTCACAGCCGTGGGATGAGGACACGAGACATTTTCATATTCGGAGCCCGGGATTAAAATTTTGCAAAAATTTGTTGAGATCAAGAAGGTTTAGTAGGAATTCAAGAAAAAGATAAAATTTGCTTAAAATATTACAAATAATTTTCAAATCAAGATGATTATTAGAAAATAGGAAGCTCATTTGTTCATTATTATATATTACATTTTCGTCACACCTTTGTTCCATTTATGCAGATATTAATGGATTTTTGCTTAATGTATAAGGACAAAAACCCTACACCTTCTATTACATATACTGATTAGGTAACATTTTTGTTCAATTAAAAATTGATATCATTCAAAAATAAACTTGATTTTTGTTATTAATGTGCGGTATAAAAAATGTTGGCACATAATAATACGCCAATAAAAGAAATTTGTTTGGACCGGCTGCAGTTTTACGGCAAAATGGTTCTTTTTTGCAAAATAGTAATTTCGATAAAAAAATTCATACTTTACAGTCACTAATTACTCCACAACTGGATGACTGGAAAACAACCTAAGCAGCTCAATTTAGGTAGTGAGTGAGTTAATGCTTTCTCTATGGTGCTGCATGGATACTCTCGAGTACAACACAAAATGTAAACGCTTAAAAATCTACTTCACACGTCGACCCTAATCTATCTTTTAAAGTAGATTACTTTGATTCTCTAGAATTGTTACGGAAATGTTAAATTATTTCGTTTGTGATGCTCTCAGGAGCTTCAGGTGACCATTTTCAGCAGTTATGCGTACATTTTTAAATTGCTTTCTCTTTCCCAGCTCATTTTCAAAAGCTTCAATTGCCATCACTGCAAGAGAGGAGCTTTCAGCTCCGTATCACGATTCAATTTCACAGTCAAAGTGTGATTGTTAATTAGACTCTACCGAAAGTATTAACTCGCGCCCAGTTGCCGCAGGGGAATGCGTCATCGAGTCGAAAGGTCACACTCGGAGAGAGAGAGCGCAGCGGCCGGCGCATTTTCGTGGCCTTTTCATCAGCTGCCCGTTTGGTTGTTTGACATTCGAAGGAGTCTAGGTCCATTTGCGACGGAATAGGAGCTTAATCTGTACGTGCCTGTAGTTACTCTTGCTTTCCCTACAAAGTCAACGTGAACTTGTCTAACCAGGTAATATTTGCAACTCGTAGTACTTTCTCTGGCAGAAAATATTTCTTAGACCGGGAAACTCAAAATAACTATTAAACTACTAATAATATATTCTTGTACAAGAATATTAACAAAATGACATGCATTTTGTATGGAAATATGGTAAGGAGGCACGAAGTATGCAGAAATAATTAATGAGTTGTTGCAATCTGTTTAAAAAATTGTTAGGGTTTATTGCACCATGTTAGTTAGAGCTTAGGAATACAGTAATGTGTTATGTCAGAATCCATCATAAACCTATCCTAAATCGGTAGACCAGTTCTAAAAAGAATTAAAAAATTATAATTTAGCTCAGATTTTGCTTTTTTTAATTACCATTTTGACGCTAATCTGGATATTTTATCAAGGTATGCGCTTCTACACAATGTTTTAACATTAGCTAGAAGCTAGAACTCAATATAAGTTTACTTATTTCTACGAATTGGTAATATTTTCATGCTACTGTTTATGTGTAATTTAGTTAATATGAGAAAGAAAACATATTATGTTTACGTTTGCGTATTGTTATTCACGTCACTTTGTTTCATTGGATAAAAATTATTTATTTCATTCAAATAATCGATCGTATTACTTTAAAGGGATCAAGAGAGTGTTAACGAGAATTTAAGTTTGACGTGTTCCCTTATGGTACGACATGCTTAATTTGACAAGGAATAATTACATTATCACAATTAGAAAAGGTATGAAAGAGTTCAAAGCAATCCTTGATATATGCACATTAATATATATTCATAAAATGATCAATGGAGCAAATGATTTCGAAAAATTCTCGCAATAAATCAAAATATAGTTATAGTCTGCGGCACACACATCTATCAAAAGTTGATTTTAGAAATAAATTAATTGTTTAAGTATTTATATATATTATATATATATTTCGGTTACCAATGTAAATCGGGAAATGTCAGTTAAAAATATACCCAAACTGAGAGGAGAAACGAAGCGCGATTAGCAACCAATCACGGTTGTTATAATTCACGGCGGCGAATATGAATCTACTAATAAAGCCAAATTATTTCCAAGGCGTATATGAATTATTGTGGGTCGCCAATATATTCAATTTTTGCTTTAAATAATTAAACTTATTGGTAAAATGTTACTTTAAGAATCAAATTTTCATGTACGTTTCATCACAATAATCATATGAATACTGCTTACAAAATAATTCATTCTTTGTCACGACCCACGTCTACTTTGGGAATGGCCTAAAACTATCAAACCGTACAAAATGCGGAGTTGAGAAATGTTGGATTTGTATCCGGGAAGAGTTGGAAGCAAAGAGGAGGGAACGCGCGAAATGGAATTTTCAATTCGCCAACAACCCCCACGAACATATTTCCTTCAGCTCCGATTGACTCGTCCAGAGATATCCGGGCATTAATCTGACCTCTCGTTGCGAGAAGGGAAATACTGAGGAACTAGGTTCAGGGAAAGACGTGAATATTTCGAAAGACCCCGCTTTCCTTTCACCTTGGCGCTCCGAGCAGGGATATATACGCCTCGTTTCCCCCTTTTCCGCTATTTTCTAGGGAGGGGGATCCTTCTATTTCCCGCGTGGCATTGGGCCACCTTTACGTGTGTGCCAATTCAGAAAAACACAAGCAATAAAAAATGTGTAGAGGAGAACTCTCGCGGGGGTATCGGCGGAGGGAGGGACGGGAGGGAAATCTTGTATCCCGAGAAAAGGGAGCCTAACGTTATCCCGAACTTATAATAGAGTTTATTCGGGAAAACAAAACTTTTTCCGTCCACCGGACAACAATGGAGTAGGGAAAAGTGTAGGAAAAGGAGTGATGAGGGAACAAATTCGATTTTCATGGGAGACGTATTAATAGGAAAAAGAAAAGGAAAGGAAATTTTGCATATGCGGCACGAGCAAGTTTGCCTTCTTTCTTTGGCTCGTTCTCATTCCTTCCAGAGCAGGCAGGGAGTGAGGTTTTCTGTGTGAAAAACGTATATTTTCGAGAGAAGGTAGTGGTGCCTCTTTTTTAGAGGCCGCAGACCGAGTGAGTCACCACGAAAGCACGCCCCCGCCCCCAACAGACCGATGTTTATGCAACCCACCGATAGTAATGATTTCAATTACCTTAAAGTGTAGATATAAATGCGACTCCATCTTACGATACAAACAAAGCAGACCCATGTGCATCTCCCCTCAGCAAAAAAAATAAGAATTTTTGCTCAGAAAGACAATTCACAATTACTGCAATTTGATTTTAAACCAGTTACATTTTTTTTAATATAACCAAAATAAAAGTTTTCTGATTAATGTGCATATCACTGCCTCTGATACAATCAATCGTTACATATAGAATTATGTAAAGTATGAAATACGGCGTGAAGTAAAAACAATGTCATTACCTAAATTCAAAATATAGTAGTACTTATAAATGACAGTTTTTGAAATATCTCTAAATTTTTGTAAAATTATAATTAAATATGGTAAAAGTACGAGTACAATACTACTCGTACTTTGCAAAATATCTGCTTTGTGGGGCTCGGGATGGTGCGATGGACAATATCTTGCTTTTCCACCCCAAGAGCACGAATTTGTATCTCGGAAGGTGACAGAATGGTTCAGAGGTATTCCATTCCTTCCTTGGGGAGCTATGTGGAAAACATTTTAAGTGACTACGCCGTCCGTTGGATGGAACATTTAACTGTGGATTCCTTGGCGCCTATCGTTAAGAGTCGGCCGATACCAACGCCAGGTTTCTCTTCACCACCTTCTTCCATTTCTTGAACATATTACCCCATCCAAATTACCCAAAACCATCCGTAATTTAGAGAATTGACCTCAACTACCAGCCGCCTCCCCCTAATAACTAATACTACATACTTTATTGTCTTACTATAAACTGTCATTATATTAGATACAATTTTGAATACGTACCCTACATTAATGTTATGTCCTTGATGATGGTGATCATATTGTGAGAAGAAAATCAAAGGGATTCAAAACAGTTATGACAGCAATCGTCTTCATTAACAATATTGGTTATCAATCCAATGATTGAATGGAACATACTCGTTTCCATCACCTAACCGCTAAATGAATTCAACTTTTATCCAATGTCTCATGTACCATTATTAATTTCAAACACTGGTATCTTCCTACATTTCTCAGCTTTCCTTCAGCACCCGTCTTTTATCGGGCGCATATTAATGCATCCAATGAGCCACTCCTGCTGGCACCCTTTCCTTCTTCCTACTCGCACGAATATTTCATCATGCACTCAATCCACCTTTAGATATTCGAGCGGAATCAATTGGGATACTCGACACGGGTCGTAGACGGGACAAATAGAAAAACATAGTTATGGGCCTTACGTGTAAACATTTCAACGGGAGCCTTTGACGAAGAGAAGCAGGGATAGAGTTTGGGCAGAAATCGTGAGCGGCGGGCAAGAGAACACCTGCGTGGCGAGAGGACGGAGTCGAAATAACGCGCGCTCCCTCGGGCGCCGAAAGTGAAAGCCGACCGAAGTATTTAATATTCATAATGGGAAGGATAAGAGGGATTGGGCGGGAGAGGGAAGCGGGGCGGTTTCACGGGTGGCGTTGGGAGTGGAGAAGGTGTGCGGAAGCGGGGAGAAATGTGTCTTGGAGAGGGAATGATGAGTGAGGGGTCGATATGGAAAGTTGGGCATGGTGAATGATGTGCACGGTAGAGGGTGGGGTTCCTATTGGTATCTTCCAAGGAATGGAGTTATAAGGGCGAGAAAGAGGGAGGAGGGGGGTAGTTGGGACGAAGTTTTCGAGCGAGAAGCAGCGGGAAGAGTCTGAAATGGATCCACTGAAGTTATATTTTTCCACGTCGAAAGGTTTGTTAATTCCGACGGTTCGGTGTCATTAGAGGCGAGAGGGCGAGCGAGGGCAAGAGTGAATGGGAGTGAGAGCTGCGGTGGACTTCCTTGATGAGGGGCCGGCGCCCCTCCTCCCCTATCCCCTGCCCAAACTTATTTGCCAGAGGAGGAGGTGGATCTACAATGAGTAGGCGGGTCCAGACTGGGAAAGGGGACCGGAAAGGATGGGTGAAGACCAGTGGGTGCAGATTTGGAATCGACTTTTTCCGGCTACTCCCTCATTGATCCGTATCGAAGTTTCACCCGTGTCTAAGACAAGCTTCTTCAGGTTACAAGGGGTACCCTACCATACAGAGATCAGATTTGAGTCCAGTATAAAGAGGTAGAGGTGCCGCGGACTGCCAGAAATTTGGTCTAATAACCGATACGTCTTGTGTGTGCGATAATTTTCTCAAAATTTAACGAAAAAGTCGTTTAAAAAGTGGTAAATATTCTTCTTATGTAAAATTTGTGTTAATTTTAAATGAAATATCCGATATATCGGGAGAAAAATCCCCAAACATCTGAAGATGTAAGTAGGACTTATTTTAAAATCATTACTCGTTGAAACTTCTAATTTTCCCGCGTCCTCAAAATGCCCAAATAAATCTCATAAGTTCGTTTCAAGAGACTTAGGCCACTGCTCATTGAAATGTACGAATTGGTTTTTGTTCTTATGATTACAATTGACGCTAAAGATCACTTGCGTAGATAAACTGTTAAAAAAATAATAAACCTGAAAGGAGGTTTGGTAGGTTATGGTACGGTTCACCCAAAGCTAAGCCCGACAGGGTGTGAAATGGAAACATCAGTGTAGGGGGGCCAGTTCCTTTCACTATGCCGGTTATAGTTCTCCAGGTAGATCTGGTATCCTAAAAGTCACACAACTCGGATTAAGCGGAGATTAGCCAGAGAGGCGTGTTATTGTTATATTTTGTTTTAAATTGTGTTATTTATAGTACCGGGAAAATTATTTTGGATTCTCTTATAAGTGGAATTTTGTGGTTCGTGTATGTATATATATAGATATATGTAAAAAACTTAGACAGTAACACACAGCACGAGAACACATAAAAAAACACAATTATATCTTGATAATTTCGACGGACTCGAGCTCCGTCTTCTTCGGAAGATAAGATCTTATCTTCCGAAGAAGACGGAGTTCGAGTAGGTCGAAATTATCAAGATATTATTGTGAGTGTTCTTTTAATGTGTTCTCGTGCTGTGTGTTACTGTCTAAGTTTTTTATTAAACACTTCCGTGTTACTTCGAAGAAATCATATTATTATTAGGTAATCTACCGGTTAAGGTAGGTTTTTGGATGGACACAACTATCAAGTAAACATTTTGTGACTCCCCACCTAGCAAACTAATCTATATCAGGTCCCTCTTCATCTCGGTGTACTTCCTTCCTCCCTTCATCCCGTCCAACATCCCTATCCTGTTCCTGCCCTTACCTCGCTTGCCCAACATTCTCCCCTCTATTACTCTCTTCAACATTCCACTACCGCTCAATACGCCTTTCATCCATTTTTCCTGCCTCCATAGGATTTCCCTCAACAAACCCCTCTCCTCCCCCACCATTTCTAGTACTTCCTCATTTGTTTTCCTTTCTGTCCATTTCACCTTCTCCATTCTTCTCCACACCCACATTTCAAAAGCCTCCAATCTAAGTCTCTCCTCCTGCTTCAGTGACCACGTTTCCGCGCCGTACGCGCTCCATATCAGAGCTCGCTCCATATAAGAGTTTTTACGAGTCTTGTCTTAACATCCCTACTCAACGTCCCCGTCATCAACTCCCTCCTCCTTGAGAAAGCCTCCTTGCCTAGCGCAATTCTTCTCCTTACGTCCCTACCACTTTGACCGTATTGGTCCAAAACACTTCCGAGATATGTAAACTGTTCTACCTGCTCTATTTTTTCCCCGCCTATTTTAATATTTAGCTTAGCCTTTTTCTTTCTGGAAAATCGCATAACCTTTGTTTTACTAATATTGATTCTCATCCCATATTTATCGCACTGAACCTCCAATTCACTCAACAATGCTTGCAACCCCTTGGCTGACTGAGCAACTAATGCTTGGTCATCAGCAAACCTAACCGATTTTACGAATTCCCCTCCGACTTTCATTCCTACCTCCAGTTCTTCCCATGCCTCTTTAATCATTTCCTCTACATATACGTTGAACAGTACCGGTGACAATGGGCAACCCTGCCTTACACCTCTTCCTAACACTGCCCATCCGGACTCTCCGTTCCCCACTCGCACCTGAGCAGTCTGAGACATGTACAGGTTGCGGATCAGTCTCCTGTCCCTCCAATCCATTCCTATTTTCTGCAATACACGCATTAATTTTTCCCAATTCACTCTATCAAACGCTTTTTCGAAATCTACAAAACAGGCAAAAACGTCCTGATTGTATTCTATATTCCTCTCGACTAGTTATGTCATTACTGCAATGGTATCACGCGTACCTCTTCCTTTCCTGAACCCAAACTGATCATCATATATATATATATATATATATATATATATATATATATATATATATATATATATATATATATATACACACACACACACACATTCAAACACGAAATCCCGCCATATGGCGAACAAATATTCATTCACATAGAAATAGAGATAAGGAAATGGGAAAGGAACACACATAAAGGACGAGCACAAGAGAGGTTGGGAAGGCGGATTTGAGCAGCCCACAAATGTAAAAATATTTTCTCTTGTGTTCGTCCTATATGCGTGTTCCTTTCCCATTTCCTTATCTCTATTTCTATGTGAATGAATATATATATATATATATATATATATATGTAATTATATTTATGTATAATAGAATCCAAAATAATTTTCCCGACACTATAAATAACATTATTCATTAATTACAATCTTGAAATCATTTTCAAAAATAATTTATTTATGTTTATTTTTTGATACTCTTTGGCACCTGAATATTAATAAATTCCAAAGCAGGGAGCATTAAAATTAATTTTTGGAGTAAGGGAGAAGAGGTAAGTCTGCCTGGTATAACCCGCTTCCGGAGCCCTCTTGGAGGTGTTAAAGCACCCTGAAGACTAGGGTCGTCGGCGAGTGCGAAGGAAAGGAGTTCAAAGGGCAGAGAGAGGGAGGGCGCGGAATCAAAGCGATCGCTTCCCATCCGCTCACCCTCCCTATCTCTAGACGTGCCCGAATTCGGAGGGTTTGGGATGGAGAGGGAGGCCATCGGGAGGAGGAACGCCCTCCGCGCTCGGGTGTGCATGTATGCGCGGCAGAAGAGAGGGAGGGGGGGAAGTGTTTGCCAAAGGACGGAGGAGGGAGTGCTTCGGGATAAGTGGCATCCTGACAAAGAGTGAAAGGGTGACAAGTACCAGGCAGTACCTTCTATCCGATGGGTGTAAGACGAAAGTAAGTAGTCGTGGTTGCACAATATACTTCCTGCCTTCTTCTCTTGCTCTGACTCGAAACTTTGAGAGACGAAAATATTACAATGTGAATTGTAATGTGTATGTGCTCTCCAGCATGTACATCCTCCTGTTTAGTCCAAAGCGTTTGTCGGTTTTCGAAAATCGAAAAACAATAGCATGAAAACGAAAGGCAGGATATTTATTAAAATTATGAAATATAAATTTTCGATTATATCAAGGGTATCAAAATAATATATAATCTCAAAATCCACATGAACCTATTGAACGCGCGTTACTGTCTCCATACCAGGTTTGAAATGGAAATATACCTGTATATGTACTACATGTACTTCTACCAAAATATGTGACATTGGAATTTTTATAGTTCCAATATTTATTTATTATGAATTAATCCGAAAACAGTAGTTTTTGGCCTTTACATCAGGATATTAATAATGATAACAATTTGACAACTACAAAAACCCAAGGCCTCGGTGGAGGAAAACCCACCCAGGCGGGGATCAAACCCGCAACCCTTGGGTTAGGTTGAAAGATGATGATGTTACCCCGTCGTCACCGGGACCGAAAAAATTGATTCTATACAATTAGGCAAAAATTAGAACCTATGAGGAGTAAAGCACTAAATAATTGTACAATTAATGCTCTTTTGACTATTTGGTTAACTTTTTAAAACATTATCATAATCCAGAAAAGTTGATCACATTCATGCATGAAAAGCTTAATGAAATATAGCTTCGCTTCCTTTAACTTGCTTTACCTTCTTTGACACCATTTTCTGAACGTCCCATCGACATTTACATACATGAGTTGGGTTCGATCACCTCCGCCACAGGATCTTGCGGCGGCTTACGGAATCCTGTGTAAAGCCACTCTTACCAATCTACATGAACGATAGAACTTCCCGGGTAAACAGTAGTATTAGGTTATTCTCGCAAGACACAGTGATGATGCAAAGAGATATAAAGTCGTCAGTCACGCTAATACCTCAGTCGCCTTTCCCAAAGCTACTACTGTCATCAGTTGACCACAAACTACACAGCGATTTAGTTAATATTTCGCTTTGGTGCAAAAAAAGGGACTTAGAATACATTTTGGGGAAAAGCAAATGGGAAACTCAACAACGCGTATAAAAATTGAAGAGGTCAACATTAGATACAACATTGAAAACTTGGAACACATTAAAACTTGACTTACACACTCACAAAAAACTTATAATTGAACGAACATGTTAGGAAGATTCGTAAAGAACCCTTAAAAAACTTAGATTCAATCTAAGAGTTGTAATGAGAAAGTAAGGGAGATGAGTTACTTCGCACTAGCAAGACTGCACTTGGAACGCGTGGCTATCATCGATGGAAACGACAGAGTTAGAAATGAAGAAGTGTTAAGTAGGATTGGGGAAAGAAATGCTCGTTGAAAGGTCACCAAAAGAGGAAGAAGGCACAGTTTGGGCATGTTTTTAATAGAAGTGGCTGTTCACAAACACGAATCACGGAGGTGAGGAAAGGTAGGTGGAAAAGAAGAAGAAAAGGCTACCAGACTGTCGGAAATAATGGGGAGAAGGGAGTTATGGGCAGGTGAAAGGGTATGTACAGGACAGAAGAGGATGGAGAGCCAGTTGATACCCGTTTTAGGACAGTTTTACAAAAGAGGAAGAAATGTGTCCACGAAAAGTTCCTTAAAAAGCGGGGGGCGATATTGCAAATGTCGGGATGGAGAAAGGGAGGAGGAAAAAAGAGGACGCAGGGACGATCCTCCCTCCTTCGCCCACGGGAGGAAGGGGGCATCCACTCCACGCCGACGGCACATTGCTCGCGGAGTGACAAATGGAATCTACGACGCGGGAATGAATGAGTGGAATTGGAGAATGAATGGGTGGGAGGGAAGGAAGGTCTTTCCCTCCGGGGCTCGTGGCGTGCGGAGTGGGTTGCGAGCGAATAGGGCGTTTTAAATCGGTGCGCCGTGATACTCATTCCCCCGGCACAGGTGGCTGGCAGAATGCGTGGCGCAGAACTGCGCAGTGCTATGTAGGGGAAGGAAAAGCGGTGGGAGTGAAGGGAGTGTGAGGAGAAGGGAATGCGAGCACGTGTCAGACAGGAGAGCCGTATTTTTTAGCAAAAACTAGAAATAAATTTTCAAATGTGTAAGTTTAATGCCACCCACTGACAGTTTAATGCAACCTATTAACAACATCCCAATTTATGATACCTAGCTAAATAAATTTCTCATGCCTCACTTCTCATGAGGATGTGAAGTTTCACTTTAGAGATACGTAAACTGTTCCATCTGCTTTAATTTATCCTGTGTTAATATTTAACCCAACCTTTCCCTTTCTCGAAAACCTCGTTATCATTGTACGGTTTACATTAATTCTCATCCCTTACCTTTAGCACTGATTTCGCAATGCTCGCAACTCCTTGACTAACTAACAATATAAAGCTTGGCCATGAGTAAACGTAACTGATTGTATGCATTCCCTGCTGACTTTCATTTCATAATCCGGTTTTTCCCTTGCCTTTTTATCATTATCTGCAAAAATACGTTACGCAGCACCCCTGCCCTAATTTTCTTCCTAACACTGCATTCAAGAATCTCTTTCCGCCACTTCCATCCGACTAGTCTGTAACATGTGCAGATTGCAAATATGTTTCCTATTTCTCCAATCTATTCTTATGTTCTGCTATTTATTCATTGGTTTTTCCCAAGTTTCTCCTCCAAATACCTTTTCGAAATTTACGAAATACACAAATATTTTCTGATTGTACGAGTACCCTATGTTCCTCTCTATTAGTGATCTCATTACTAAAATGGCAATATGCGTGTCTCTTCTAATCCTGAACCCATACTGATAATCCCTTAAATAATCATTTGCCCTTCTCTCCATTAATTTATTTATGATCCTGAGAACCATTTTAGCCGCATGCAAAATAAGACTTATTGTTATGAACTCCTTACATATGACTAACATCTCTTTTTGGAATTGGATAAAACTCTTTATCTGCAGAAACATTCTGACCAAATTTCTCTCTCATAAATGCTACGAATAAACGCATAAAACTCTCCCTTTCTCACTTTCCCAAATCTTGAGTTTCTATCAATTTTTAATCCTTCCTTTTACAATAATATTTCTGACTTATTAATATAAAGTTCAGGAGACGTGATGTCCCAAGGGTTAGAGCATTCGACTACTTGGAGGTCCCGTGTTTGATTTCCGGGCACGTCTCTTGACATCTCAGCTTCATGCAAGCTGTATTTTCCAGGTATCAGATCTTCTTAAGAAGCTACCGTCCCGTAACACATCCTACAGAACAATCCCCGCCACATGCCCTTGTGACGTCTTGCGGGGTATAGTGTAGATGAAACATAGGTTGGTACTGGGAAAGGAACTGGCACTCCTACCCTGATGAAAGAATTTTATTCGCCACTGTGCTCAGTACTAGGTGAGATCCACCTTTACCCTCCGAACCGAACTTTGGGTTGAAAACTGTGCTTTGGTTTTTGTATTAGTTCCCACACCCAACAGATACGATGGAGGCTCGCAAGGTGTGGTGACGTAAATGGAGATAAACGGTTGTGTCCTGACGTCAGCTCCGCATTTGGCACGACGCCTACCGGGGCGAGTAGGTGGGTGGGAGGAATTATGGCGGGGGCGTGGGCTGAGAGCAACAGAGGAAGATAGATTCCGCAGATTGGGGTCGGGAATGGATCTTCGCGAGACGGGCGGTTCTAACCAAAACAATCCCCACCCCTCTTTTCCGTCCCACCGTAGCATACCACGTTGTCATGATGCGAAATTTTCAATTCTATCCCACGCAGTTGTTTTTTTTTCAAACCTGTGTCACCCTTCACGATTCTACGGCTTGATCTCCATCTGACGCAAGTTCGTCGCACGTTAATGAAAGCTGATGGTGAGAAGAAACATATTAGTTAAGAATATTTTTTCAAGGTCATTACTTACGGACCCCGGTGAGGAAATAATGAACTCGTTAACACCGTCCAAAAACTTATTTTAAGAAGATGGAGCAGAAAATAGTAGGCCACACCACGATGGGTAATAATCATTGAATACTTTCTCTTATATTCTTACGTGATCAAGTTAATTGCATATCATATTTTTCTATTCACTTACATTTTTACTTTGAAATGTCATATTGCTGCATAAATATGCATAAGGCGTCAATACACATTTAAATAAATGTACGCATACTTATACGATAGGCAGTAAAATGCCATTTTTTATATTCATAACACTATAAGAAGATAATCAGCTTCTAGATATGCGTCACATGTACTGAGCCCTTACTTTTTATGAGGTACAGCAGAAGGAGGTCTAATACATTAAAAGTGCTCTTTTTTTATGGATTTCAACTATAATCTTACCACCTCAAAATAATTTTTCAAATTTTCACTCACTTTCACCCAATACTCTCCGTTTAAATTATATGATTCACACTCACTATAAATGATTGAAGTTTGCCAAGATTACGTTTTGCGATCTACGATTCACTAATCACTTATGGACTTTATTAAATATTTGCAATTAAATGTAGTGTTTTCGCTTTATCTCATAAATATATGCAGAAAATTCTTAGTGATCATATTTTTCATGAATATTGTTTTTAATGGTTTTCAATTGTCATGAAGGATCTCGAAAAAACTATTGTTTCATATTTTACCATTTTCATGGAACAAACTAGTCAAAAACATTATTTTGTTATCTGCATTTATTGTAAATCTTTTACACGATATGCTTAACAGTCAATTAAATCAAGATTGGCTGAAGAGAGGGTTAAGAGATTGGCCGATTAAGGTACTTATGTGATACGTTCACGATTCATATATTCACGGCAGCAACCTGATAGTTAAGCAAACAACTCTCTCTATAACATGTAAAGTATAACATATTATAAGGATAAAAATAATCTCTCTTGAGTGCTCATTCAGCCGGAAATTTTTGAATTCGTCAAGATGTCTAAGCTCTACAACAATTTCAGAGTGTAAAAATCATTCGCCTTGACCGGGTTAATGCATATTAGCGTATGACACCATTAAAAATTACTGTCGCGGCACATCCTGCAGCTTCATGGAATATCTCTAAGCTCCTTGACTTTAAGCAATTGATGATTAGATTTTGAATGATTTAGCAGATCAGTTATCAGCATCATTGATAATTTTATTTAATTTAACAAGAAAGGAGAGCACTTAAAGAATCTTCGTATTTTTTTGATGAATTGATTCCTCAATATCAAGAGTAAAAAAGAATCAATAATATCCTGTAAGAGATGTGAGCAAAACTCCTTGCATCCGTTCCCTCCGATTATACATTCCGCATTTTTTACAATCCTTATGTCGCCGTAGACGTACCCACAAATCTGGAGACGGGATTCTACTTTGTTTATTCCTTACGAAATATTTATTTCTCCTCTCCATTTCGTGCACGGGGGTCTTATTTAACACAGATAGTTGGCACAGGGTCAATTGCCCAAGGCACGCAAGAAAGTGCATGATAGATGATGAAACTGGAATGAAGTAGTCACGGCGTCGCCTGTTGCACGCAGATAGTCTCCTACGCGAGAGTTCACGCTTCTTGGGGAAGGTGCGGGTTGACGGATGGAGAATGCATGTGACCGCTGCCAAGATGCCCAAGGGTGAACCCGATCTATCCTGTCAAGCGACGGTCAACGGTTTCGAGGGAAAAATACGCAAGCAACTCTGCTTTTAGTCAGGCTCCTAAGATTCAAAATTTGGTACACTTACCCAAATTCGGTTATTTTGATGGTGGCTCACGCCACATATTTCACCAACAGTGACGGAACTGTGTTTGTTTTCCCTTAGGAGAATTGGAACATTAAAGAAGACATTTTCATTATAAATTAGATCAGAATATCAGATAAGGATCATTATAACGCATTCAGCACATCTAAAAAGTTGTAAGTTACAATAGAAGACAAGATCATTCAGGGTCAGAATGAATTTCCGTAAAAATGCAGCATAACTGTATAACATCCGACGCCACAATTCTTTTAACCAATATTTTTGTAAATACGCAACTGTTGCGCTTCCCCCAAATTATATCATTCAATTCCAAAAATATCTCCCGCCAATTTAAACCGTATATTTATCTGCAGTCAGGCATCTCTTCCATTCCCTTTTCGGGGCTCTTCGACTATCCTGATATCTTCACAGTGAAAGTTGAAACCGATATTTTCAAAGCGTAAAAATAATATAATGTAGCTTTTTATACAATCGTAGAGAATAAATAACTTAGGTTGGTACTAGTATCCGCTGTTTTAGATTCTCATATTATTATTTTACATAAAAAAATAAATCTAATAGAGGGACATAAACCCCTAGCTATTCGAGCTTTCAACTTCCAATTGAATTCCGGATTCCTCCCACAAGTTTACCAAATACGATGAATTTTCCATCACCGGACGATTTACGCTAAGTAACGAACGAAAAAGATTGCTGCAACTGTTACTAAGAAATTTTATAAATCGTCTTGACATGAGGTGAACCGCTAGATATCTACTTTAAATATTGAGTCGATCTTCAGGATGAATGCCGTAGCTTTTCATGATTTAATAAATGATACCATCTGAAACACAGTGCACGACGATGACTCGTCTGGGATGAGAGGTTTAGATGGAGTGTGATCTCGAATGGGGATGAGAAATAGGGGTCTTTTAAGTAACAACCATGGAAATGAAAATGTATCCTTACAATAAGTAGTATTGATAGGTGGGAGGACATAGTATGCAACCTCCGGCTAAGCCTTTGCCCGAGGAAAAATTACTCATTAACAGGATCAGGGCGCAGGGCTTTTACCTAGAGCCACCATTCGCTTTCCTGCTATATTATAGAAGCAAAAATATTGCACACGTGGGATAGCTAGATGTAATCCTTCAAAGGTAACACTTGAGATTTTGAACCTGAGGTCCTTCGGTCAGCGGCTATAAATACCGAGCGACCTACCACACTTCCCAGTGGGGAAGTTAGACTACTTATCCAAACCGTTTGTTAATTCTGCATAACAAGAGAATTTCTAGCGTTTTCGATTAAAATTCAATCGTGAGGCACATAATAAATAGTTAGCCCGATATTTAAGCCCCCTCGAATCTGGGGACTAATTTCCGGCGGCACCAAGTTATGCGAGCATAAAACCGAAAAAGCGCCCCGCCTCCCTCCCCAAGGTGGGCCTTTGCCATGCGGTCTGTTTACCTTGGCAATCGTGGCTCATTTGGGGAGTTATGCTTAGCTGCCGCTGCAATCAACTTACCTTGCATTGACGGATTCCATTCTTCGTGGGCAGGGGAAGACCCGAGTTCGATTGCCGTTGAAAGGAAATTCCTGTTTCCCCCCCATGTCCGCAAAAAAGTGAACAAGCCAAACTTTCTCTTAATGAGTAAATCCCCGCGACAACATCACGTGACAGCAATGGTTAAATTTAGGGTCAGGAGTGCACTGATGCGCTCTTGGTCAGTGGATAAGTGAGCGGAACCAGAGGCGGCGCTCGTTTTGTCCGATGGTTAAAGATTTGAGATGGGTCGTAACATTCGTCAGCGTATTTGAATGTGGCATTCGCCCTCTCTCTCCAGATCACAATCACTTTCTCCTCCTTTCCCTAGCGTTCTCCCTTTACCTTTTGTTCTCTTCCCACCAATTTAACAGCCTCCTCTCTCCCTTTTATCCATATCCCTATCTCTTATTCTCTTGAACTCTCTCCCCCTCTACGTACTTCTCCTTGTCTACCATCCATATCTCTGCCTCTCCATTTCTCTCTCCCAGCCTATTCCTCTACCTCTCTCTGTCTCTGACTACCCTTTTCTTCCTTCGCTCTCTCCATTCCCATATCTCTCTCTTTCCTGTCGTTTGCGCCAGAAATTCCTGCCTTACCGTTCAAAAACTTCCGGAATGGAGAATAAGGGAGGGGGTGGAGGTTGCGATCTGGGGTGATCCCGCAACTTCTCCTTATCGTCCTCTTTCCCACTGCTGCGCATATTTCATCCGTCTCCCTTATCTCCTCCCCTCCCCATCTCTTTATTGTTTCTCAGAAAACCTTCCTACTTTATTACACCCTCGCTTTTGCTCTTTCATCCCAACTCTACCTTCATGCATATATATATATATATGATGCATATATATATATATATATATATATATGCATCATATATATATATAACATATATGCATATGCATATAAATATATATATATATATTCTATGTATATATATATATTAAAGATATGCGAGATTATATATATATATATATATATATATATATACTCGTGATCATTTACCATTAGTCCCATTCCCTTTTGAAATCCATACAGAATAATCTTTTGCTAAAAACGCCAACTTGCCACCCTACCTCTGAGTAAATTATTTATTTGCTTGTATCTCCATATTGTCTTAACTGATAACTTATATGGATGGCTCTTTATAAGATATGCTCTCCATCAAATACCAGTAATAGCAAACCCATTATTTTCAAGAGACCGTTCGACCTAAGTTTAGGAGCAAAGTCTAGTTATTCAAGTAATACAAGTGTTAGGAAAGAGGTGAGTTCTACTTTCAATTTTGCTAACATAATCATGTTCTATAAGATGTCATAAAATATCAAACACAGCATGTAAGCATGCCATTAACTTTGTTCTAGCGATTCACAGATGTTAGGAATGTTAGCCTCACTAGGCGTGCATAACATTTAATCGTTGAAATTATTAATTCTATGCTATTTCAGTTCCTATTTACTATTGCCAAATTACTCCATTAAGAAAATTACAAACCCAATAACCATAATAACTTTATCTGATATATAACGTATTTTTCTTGGTGATCATAAGGAAAGGATACCATGAATATTTGGAGAAGGAATACGTTTTTCGGCATCAGAAAGTATATGTATCACTTAAAATCTTCTCGTTACCCTCCATTAATATTGAAGGTTTTTATGTCACACATGTAACAGCTACTCATTAGCATAGTTTTGATCGATTCATTAATTAAAATGAGGGGGAAATCCGATGGAAGGAGGAAAGTTATCCGTAAAATATCTTGACTGAATGATAACTTGTTAAGACTCAGATAAGGGAGAGAACGTTAAACAACCGGGGAAGGGGTAGGATAGTCACGTTTGACGGAATGAGTAGAGGAAGTAAGTGTGCGGAATCGAAGAGGGGTTTATTGGAGTGATGAATGTTAGGTTGTATATTAATTAGTGTAATTGTGTTCAGTTTGCATCCATTTAAAACCTACATTATAAGGTTGACTATAAAATAAAAAGCCACGTAATTAATACACGCAATATCTTAATGGCATCATTCAGTCTCATGGAATTTGTGCACAGTTTTCCGGCAATTTATTTAAAATTTTGCCTTCAAAACCTCTTCAACCGACAAGGTGAACATTTCAGTCGAAATTCTTCGTACTTTTTTTCATATCTCCGTTTCTGCCTCGCGTAATTCAAAATGTCTCTCACACCCATGTAATTTCCAATTTCTTCTACATTAATGGAACTAGAAGTGGTGGAGTACGGATTATCTCCCCGATCATGTAGATTATTGAGATATCTTAGCGCGAAATATATTTCAAGCTTAACTTCTCATGCATCTGGGCGCCCAAGGTATTCCAAGTAATAGAGGGATAACTCACACAATATAATGGCACTATAATTATATACGGTTTTATCAACGAACCAGAGTAAGTCTTTTGGAAGGACGGTTAAAAGTTACGGTTTGATGATATTTTGCCACCGCGAAATTTAAATAAAGTGTCACCTCCCTGCACTATCGTACAGTCCCCGATATGCACGCTCTAATGGCTGCTCAGAGGATGGGCACACTTTGGATGCAAATGCAAACTAAATCATGAAGCCCCGCCCTGCCCTCCTCCCTCCACTCTCCTGCCACATCCTACTTTCGCGACACCCTACTTCGCTTTTCGGGCGCCGACCACATCTCCCCTTCTCCATATTTTATGCGATACATGGGGTGAGATCAAATCCCCTACCCACCCAAACAGCGCCTAGGGAGGTAAAAATATATACATGAAGAGAAGAGGATATCACTTCATTTTTTATCTCCATGTAACTTTCACCCGGAAATATAGATAACATGCACGGTCGCCCTTTTTGGCAGAGAAAGAGATGGAGAGAGAGAGAGAGAGAGAGAGATATGTAGAGAGAGATACCTGCGAGGAATGAAGGGAGGGGCGTAAATGGATGGGCTTTTATTTATTTATCGGTTGTCAAAAGCTTCTGATCAGCTTTTATTTTTCTTTCGGAAGCTCTCATGGAGTGAATCACAGTGAAGAAATATGGGTCAAGATTTTCATAGTCGGTGGGACAGCGGAATAAAGTGTGGAATGAAATAATTAAAAAAGAGCTATACCCTCCCATCATAATAATACAATAAAAACAAACCGTTAGTGAACCGTGTCCACCTAATTTAAGTGAATTTTCCAAAATTGGAACAGCGATCAATAATTTACCTCTTTTTTTCAACTGTAATGGGCCGAACCATGCATGACCAAAAAGTTGTTAGACTAGAATAGCTATCGTTTTCCACCACGTAACAAGATCAAAGCGGATGGCTTACCCAAGATAGTGGCGGAATCAAAATCCCAGCTGAGGCCGATAGTTTGGCCACGCTAGTATTATACCACCACTTTCGCGAATAGTGATAATTTCATGCGAATGCCATGTGCATCTAATAGAGAGATAAACCGCGCAACGCTAATGCCTATATACATACCACATTTATAAAAATCATAATACACACACACATATATATTTATATATATAGGCCTAAAACAGGTAAATAATGAATGTTACTGCTCATTAGCGAAGATTTCCCATATACCATGAAATTTCCTACTTTTGAGCACTCTGGTAAAATTTGCCCTTTCTTCTTGATCTTGACTTTTATTTACTCTTAATATTTTTTGAGAAATATTAATCAATATTAAAATATAGTTAATTTTTAGTTACATGTTATTTTATATTAAATTTGATTAATAATACAAAAGCTCTTAGTCAATGAATATCTATGGTGCTATTAATCGATTAAAACACAATCATTCCTAATAAAAAATAGCAAAATATGGTGTAAAAATCTAATCAACAAGTTAAAATTTCATCAGTCCAAAAATCATTAAAAAAATATATCAACCTTTTTAACCTGAATCACCTATATATTTATTCTTAACATCCTCACCCAATGTCACTATCATTACTTACCGCGTAAAAGATTCTTTGCCTAACGCAATTCTTAATATTTCCTTAGTACTTTGATAATTTTGGTTGGGACCACTTCCGAGATACGTAAACTTTTCTACCTGATCTTTTCTAACATATGAGCTACTATATTAATACAGTGCTTAGTCTCTCTCTGTCTCAAAAACGGCATAAACGTTGTTTTGTTCCCATTTATTCTTATCCCATACCTATTTTACTGACTTATCAATGCGCTCAGAAAAGCTTGCAATCCCATAGGGGACTGTCAAATTATAGTTTGATCATCCGCCAGCATAACTGATTTTACCAATCACCCAACAACTTTAAATTAGATCTCCATTTCTTTTCATGTCTCTTTAACCATATACATACTCCACATAAAAGTTGTAAAGTATGGGTAAATGATGGACACCCTTGCCTCTCACCCTTTCTTCAAATACTGCCCGTTCCTACTCTCTACGTGCCATTCACATCTGAGATATCCGTGAACTTTACAGGTAGCGGATCGATCTCCTATATTCGTGTAACAGTTTATTAGGAATTGTACATTACACCACCTTCAAATTTTAATAACATGAAAAGCCTAGCTCTGACAGCGACTACAAAATTAGTGAATGCAATAAAATTATGTATTTTCCGAGCAGAAGAAATATGATGTTTTTAAATGGATGCAAATTACACGTGGGGACTTTTTTATTTTACATAGTGCAACTTGACAACGAAAACTATTTACCGATGCTGTTGATAATAATTTTTACATACTTTTCCGATAAGCCGTTCTTGTTAGGACCAAATTGATATCGATTGACTAAAATTCATTTGATCTTATAAGAATAAAAGTATGCTGTGAAAATATTACTCGGTGTTTACCATTTGAGGGTATATAAATGCAAAGTCGAATTTAGGTGACACTCACAACATAAATGCACCACTATGTTGCATAAACGCCAGGATAACATAAATATCAATCCATCATATGGATTCACTTTTAAACTTCGACGTCATTATGAGATTAGTTTTATCTCATTCAGTACATGCCGCCCATCAATTTTTTCCTTCTTTGGATGCAAAATAAACCAATACCGATGTAAAATAGGGAAAATCTCCACCTTAACTAAAAAACCGTCGAAGTGATAAAATAACAGAAAATGTCTGGAATCATTAAACCTTTTGCCTTCTTTGATCTAAATCTTTGAGACGAATGGTTTAATAATTCTTAATGATTGTTTGATGATAAAGGTTCTAAGGTTGGGGAATTAAATAAATTTCTTGCGGGATCAAAAATGATCCTTACAAAAAAGAGTAGCATACACATGAAATCAGCTCATCTCAATGTAATGGAGAAAGCGAAACGAATGTGTATGCCTTAGTAAACGATCAAACACTAATTCAGTAATTATGATGGTTAGGTTTAAACAATATAGCTTTCATTTGGTGAGTTGGAGGAAAAAGTAATTGAAAGGTGGAAAAGTAATGGAAAGTAAAAAAAGAGGTGTTTGTTCAGGAATTTGAAAAATATTTTGAGAAAATCTATTAGAATTGATAAAAAGATGCTACGAAAAGGGAGTATCGTACGAGTAACGGATATGTTGGGAGATTAAAGTTCTTTCACAAAGAGAGTAGGCAAGACTTGGAAGACTTTGGATAGTTGACTTGACTCCCGAGCTCCTTGGATAGAAGTTATTTGGGATGGTGGTCAAGTATATATGGAAACGTAATAGAAGTAACCAGTAACTTCGTTTCTGTTAATGTGGGTACGGATTTAGTTGAGGATGGATCACAATGTTCCCCGAAGCAGGAGTTATGGTATTGAATCTCTATGATTTTTGGTATTGTGAATTCCCTGATATAAAAGAGGAGAGTCTAATATAAAAATTTCATCACCCTGGATGCGGAGTAAATACCAGTTGTGCTGATGATGTACGGAGTGTTAATTTTGGGGTACAAAATTTGGTGATCGGGCGATAAATCGGTCATATTTAACACCTAGGTCTTTTGAATGTTTGGATGAAAGGTATTTTGGAGGTGTCTTCTTTTTGTTAGAGATCACGATTTGGATTGGGGATGCCGATTGGATTGTATGGATAGCTATCACTCACGGAAGGGCGCTTATTTACTAATTTTGCACTGACTTTATTTGCATTTGATATTTTCGTTAGAAACTCTCCCGCTTATATGTTTCGCCAACAAAGAATGATTTTTTCTTTTGCGTGATTAATTTTCCGCACTTGTCTCACAAAAAACAACATGGCAGCAAAAATATATACATAGGGACATAATGAAAAACGAGACGTCGGTAATGTAAGATCTGTTCTTGTTAAGAGCTTTAGAAACCTTCACGAGCGTAGATAAAGGGAAAAGGAATGGAAATATAACCAATAGACAGACGCAAGATCAATAGGGATTTAGAAGGGAGCAAATTCCAAGCAGGAAAATGTTTCTTTGACCGGAACATGAACAGACCGTCCACTTTATGGGCCGATAATCAACCAATTAAGCTACCAAGGAAACACAGTTACCACTGAAATGTTGATTGTGTTCCCTCATTTTTCTCAAGGGGGTTTATACAAAGAAGTGTCTTGGCCAATGGCCAAAACGCATATACAAATTCAGGTAAAAGTTATTGAAACCTATATAAAAGATCAACACGAGGTTAGTGGATAAGGTGGAAGAGCACCAGATTCCAATCAAGTAGAAATATAACGATAACCTAAATTAAGTATCTGTGTTTAAAATTACAGACTCATTACTCAAACTCCGTCTTTCCGGGGACGTGCAATGTGTTGGAGAACATAAATACGTATTCAAGGATAACACTCATTTGAAATGGCACTATGGTATTCCAACAAGGGCTAGTTATGCATCTGAGGCAATTCGGTCCATCGATGCAATAAATCACGAGTATTGGGTGGAGGTAAGCCGCTTTCCGGTGACCTGCGAATTGGAGCCTGCGAATCGGAGGGAGATGTGACTCCCTGTTTGCAGGGAGGGAGCAGTCGAAAAATCCCCCCCGTTGCAGGGAGTCCACCCGTGAAAAGTAAGCATGGGCAATTCAATCAAAGTTATCGATACATCGACCTATACCTGTGTATGCGTGATACATATTAGGTAATCTACCGGTGAAGGTAGGTTTTTTTGATGAACACAACTACCAAATAAACATTTTGTAACTCCAAACAAAACACAATCCAACAACCTTATCTACATCAGGTCCCTCTTCTTCTCTGTGTACTTCCTTCCTCCCTTCATCCCGTCCAACATCCCTATCCTGTTCCTGCCCTTCCCTCGTTTGCCTAACATTCTCCCCTCTATTACCTTATATAACATCCCACTTCCGCACAATATGCCTTTCATCCATCTTTCCTGCCTCCACAGAATTTCTCTCAACAAACCCCTCTCCTCACCCACCATCTCCAGTACTTCCCCATTTGCTTTCCTTTCGGTCCATTTCACCTTTTCCATTCTTATCCACACCCACATTTCAAAAGCCTCTAATCTACGTCTATCCTCCTGCTTCAGCGACCACGTTTCCGCGCCATACATAACTACGCTCCATATCACGATTTTTACGAGTCTTTTCTTAACCTCCCTACTAAACGTCCCCATCATCAACTCCCCCCTCCTTGAGAAAGCCTCCTTGCCTAACGCAATTCTTCTCCTTACGTCCCTACCACTTTGACCGTATTGGTCCAAAACACTTCCGAGATATGTAAACTGTTCTACCTGCTCTACTTTTTCCCCGCCTATTTTAATATTTAGCTTAGCCTTTTTCTTTCTGGAAAATCGCATAACCTTTGTTTTATTAACATTGATCCTCAATTCCATATCTATC
This sequence comes from Hetaerina titia, assembly GCA_037158775.1. Lineage (NCBI taxonomy): Eukaryota > Metazoa > Arthropoda > Insecta > Odonata > Calopterygidae > Hetaerina > Hetaerina titia. The sequence goes on along the minus strand of CM073773.1, from coordinate 97,305,871 downwards.
GCACTGAACCTCCAATTCACTCAGCAATGATTGCAACTCCTTGGCTGACTGAGCAACTAACGCTTGGTCATATGCAAACCTAACCGATTATAAAACGATTATCATGATCGTACTTCTTCCAGTGCACGAAATATGAATCAAAACTCTCGCATTTCATCTCATTAATAGAAAAGTATCTATAAAACGATTTTTTAGGTAATATACCGGATAAGGTAGGTTTTTGAATGGACACAACTATACACAACTAATGCTTGGTCATCAGCAAACCTAACCGATTTTACGAATTCCCCTCCGACTTTCATTCCTACCTCCAGTTCTTCCCATGCCTCTGTAATCATTTCCTCCATATACACGATGAACAGCACCGGTGACAATGGGCTACCCTGCCTTACACTTCTTCCTAACACTGTCCATCCGGACTCTCCGTTCCCCACTCGCACCAGAGCAGTCTGAGACATGTACAGGTTGCGGATCAGTCTCCTGTCCCTCCAATCAATTCCTATTTTCTGCAATACACGCATTAATTTTTCCCAATTCATCGTGCATTTATATATATATATATATATATGTCTGTATGTTCATATGTACTATTTTGTATATTCTATATGTACTATGTAGTATATTCATTCACAAGGAAATAGATTTATGGAAAAGGGAAAGGAATACATATAAAAGACAAACACAGGCAGAAAGACAAAACCCGCCGCAGATTTCAGTTTAATTCACGTTTCCTCAATACCTCATGTGGTAGAGAATCGAGAAGTTTAAAGCTTCATAGTTCAAATCTTGGTCAAGAAAGTAATTTTGCGTTTGTGATCTGCTCAATTCCGCACCTCTCCTGTGCTTGTCTTTTACGTAATTTCCTATTCCTTTTATCTATTTTTATTTGAATGAATATTTGTTCACCGTTGGTTGGATTTTCGTGCTTGTGTGTGTGTGTATATATATATATATATATATATATATATATATATGTATATATATATAAATATATATTTATGTATACATACACATACACGTGGGTGGCCAGAATAGTTTCTGACCTCTGTCAAAACATGTCTTCTATCTTTATTAGTTCGGAAACTTTTCGGACCACCCTTGTATGTACATACCATACCATAACCATAAACACAGTAATCAATCCGAAGGTCGGTTCTGAAGGTGATAGTAGAGTTCACCCAGCACTAAGCCCGCCGGCGTGGGAAATTCACACATCAGGCTAGGGGGGCCAGTTCCTTTCCCTGTGATATAATATATAGATATCACAGGGAAAGAATATATATTTATAAAGACACACACACATATGTGTATGGGTGTGTGTATGTATATATCAGAATACCAATATGATAACTTGATAAATCGTTTAAATATTATTGATTATTCCATAGATACAATCGTATCAAATACTAACATGAAAAACATTGAAGTTATTCTCAATTCCTACCCAGACCTTATACTTCAAGCGCAATGATATTCCAAAGATTATTAACAAGTATTCTATTCCATAATGATTGTTTAAATGCTTCTCATTCATCTACCGTATGATATTTCAATGCGATATAACCAGTGTAGCTCAATGTCCGATGAGCACATCATCCTCAATGCACATAAATGCGTAATTTTCATTTATAAGTATTGAAAGTTACGTGTTAAATTAAGTATCAAAACAAATATGGATGTTATCTATAGTCGGAGAGACTTCGATACAATAGATTTTGAACGAAAATTATCAATATGGACATCGATCCACATCGCTTTCTCCTATCGTGGAAAGTTTCGACGTGCGAGCGTGGGTGTTCCTCGCCAAATGTTAGTCCCCCCTTCCCACGCCCGCACGGGATAGAGCAAGCAGGGAGGGAGAGTATTGATCGGCCGCGTGCCCGCGTGATATCCCTCGCGAAAAGAGCGAATGCAAGAAGATGGATTCCTCCAATGAATGGCGGATCATGTCCGAGCAGAAGCTCTGCCTCCTGCAACTAATTTCACACACGCCTCAGGTTGATACCGAAACTCGGCCTCGGATGAGAGGGGCGGCGGATCCTTGAGCTCCATGCACAGACCTGGACTCCAAACCCTGGAGGTGTCGAACGCTGCAGTCTGTGACGGGACGGGAAACGGGATGCAGGCGAGATCACCACCAATTCTGGAGCAAATGCACTGCAACCTTTTCATCCCTCCTCGGAGCTCCTTAAACCAGTGTTTCCCGACCCTTTGATGAGTCATGCCATCCACCTCAGTGCATCAAAGAATTACATGCCACGCTCCCTCTGGTATAATAAATAACCGACTTACAGAGAAGCGTAATATAAAAAGGGAATTCTGATGAAAAAGGGAGGAGAATTTCTTTTACGACTTTTTAATTTGACTTTCTTCGATGAGAATAAATTTGAACGGCAATGATTACTTTTCCATTATTTGAAGTGACGAAGGAAATATCATTTTTAATTGTCCTCACCTCAAGGTAGCCAAGTTCACATCTCAACGTCTTTCATCTACTTACCGGAGTGTGTATAGCATACAGTTACAGCCTTACTTTCTAAATCAGGCTCAAAATGGCATTTTATTATAAAGTGTTTTTCAGTTTAGTTTCGTTCATTAGATGGATAACGATAACGATCAATGTCTCCTATTTCAGTAATACTACCGGATTCATCTGTTTTAAAGTTTCTTAAGTAGTAGTCTAAGGGCGTAAGATAATTTCTGATGGACCTTACGACTACCCACTACTCTACTCCAAAACCGTGACTAATATGGCACAAAATATCCTTAGACCCTGTACTTCATACTGTATTGAAATACCTCATTCTTCAGTACTGCTTACTTTCTGCCTCCCTTAATTTAATTCAAAAAGCCTATTTATTTTCCTCCATCTTGGTTTACCATCATTCACCCTCTATTGCTATTTTAACTCACTACCACTCAACATCTCCTGCATTCAGTTGTCCTGAATTCTTCGAATTTTCCCAACAACCGCCTCTCTTTCCCTACTATTTTTAAAACTTCATCGTTGGTTTTCCTTAATGTGCCTTTTATTTTTTCCGGCCTTCTCTACATCAACTTTTCAAAGGCTTCCAATCAATAAAGAACAAGCGAGAATGAACATCCTTTTCTTAATCTGCCGTCTAGCGCTGACCATCAGAGCTCTCCATCCGCCATCCGCACCTGTGAAGTCTGAGACATGTACATGTTTTATGGAAGTAATATATCTCTCCAATTTACTCATTTCTTAAGCAAAGTGTTTATCAGTTATCGCCAGTTTACTCTGTCGAACGTATGTGGTACTATTATATATAAATAAGCACCACTCGGCATACCGGCGGAATGAACACAATTTACGAGAAGAATAACTTAAGGCACCATGTAAGTTTTTTCGGAGGAGGTGTGCTGGTAGAGAGTTCGCCTACTAACCGAAATCCGGTTCGATTGCCGGTGATTTGGATACCACAAACAACATCCAGCAGTAGCAGTTTATTTCTCTGGCATCTGGAAAAGTGCCTTCTTTGTACTATACCTTCAACGGCATAGAAACCCGCTCTCATCCTATACTTATGATGTACCATACTATTGAGCTTAGCCTGATGTAAGGAGTCCTACCTCCTTCACCGGTCAGAGAAAACTTTAGGGTAATTAAAGAGGTTTTTTGTAATATACCACGAGTTAATTTCAATACAAATGGCCGAATAACATGGAAACAAATAGGAATGAACTCCAAATTTGATCAAAATAATCAGTCAAAATTAAAATCAGGAACAAAGTACAGTGTTATGTTTATCCTTACAACATGAATCAATTTGGCTCTTCTGTTAATTAATGAATTGTACTTAAACTTTTGGTGACAAAAAATTTTTCCAGGGTAAAAAATTATATAAACTTACTATATATTTCTGCGGTTGATTTCCCTCATTATACCTATTTGATAAAACATATTTGTATGTTTGGGGTTGTTAAAACTAAATATTTCACGGTGTGGCATGAATGAATTAACGGCGCTCAAGATGCTGTTACGTTGATCCACATCGCAACGGTTACAACAGCCCCACGGGTAATTTGTCTAGGTCAAGAATAATGTTTCGATTCTTCCTTTTAAACGTCAAGATCGGCTCTAGTGACCATCTTCTCCAATAAGGATCGAGGGCGACACACTGTGGTTCACCTATTAATTGGCTATTATTTTCATACGACGGAGCATAATTGCAAAAAGTGAAGCATACGGAAGGATAGAGAAAAATCATAGCACGTTAAGAAAACAAGAACCCGTCAAGGAGTGAGATACGAGTATATTTGTTGGAGACGTAACTGGAAAGACATGCGAGGGGATTTTATCACCACGTGCAGACCAATAAACATGTAGGCCAGCGGAAGAAGACGGGTGTTTGAGGGAGGACTTGGAGAGTAACAAGGAAAGTTTAAGGAGAACGTAGAAGAGTGGACCGTTATCAAGAAATTTTAGACCAGAAATGCTTTTCGTAATAACGATAATGTATTTTGGCTTTGCGCGCTGCAGCGTCTTTGGCTTTGATAGTACATCCGTGTTTTTTTAAAGAGAAGACCAGAGAATAAGAAAACTTTCCAAACATGGTATTTTAGATAAATATACTAAGAAAATATAGAGTAAACGTAAAATAAAGCGTAGAAAAATGAAATAAGTTACTAAGAAAAGTTAAGAAAATCAATAAAAGAAAGGAAAATATAGTCATCGATAAGGAAGAGAAGGACCAGATGGATTTGAAATACATGGCGACATAATGGGTTTCGTCTAGTAACATAATGAGAGAGGGAGAATAAAAGTCAAGGAACTACGAGGAAGAAAGAGGGACAAAGACGCAACAGGCGAATTAAAGAGGGGCGAACGGGAATGCTAAAATTCCATAAAAGGACGAGTGGAGAGAGACAGACGTCAGCCGATCTTTGGAATAAAATACTATGATGATTACGTAATGCAGTCTATGTACCAATATCTCCGTTGGTATAATATGATGCTTTAATATTACCCACCTTCTCTCTAATCACTCTTTTTCGTAGTTCAATGGCAGTGATCATTAACGCGTGTTCAAAGTACACGAGATGCTGGTCCCCGCTGCCAGTGTAAGGAACACGTCCGGAGAAGAGACCATTTTTGTTTCAATTGTGTTATTCTTTCCGGAATTGGAAGGATTTCGATACATGATATGTAAGGATTTTCCGCATACGCTTATGCCTATGGGAACCTTTTGCTTCTGTCACCATATTTCTGTGGGGAACTGTTGGAATTTGAGTAATTCAGTTCACCCTCGTTACCGAACCGCAGTCATATCTTCCCCGTCATGTCAGCAATGTTTGCTATCAAGCTGTCCGTTGTTGCTTTATGTCCACCCTTGGAGTCCTTCTATTTCTTTTTTTTTGAGGCCATTTTTCGGAACTTTCCTAAATGGGAGGATCTTAAGATGAGGTTCTGATGCTGTCAATTCCCTTGAAGTGCTCTTACCATTATAATGTGAAACGGCTATTTTATTCAGTAAGGATATTCCGTGTTGTTGAAGTGAAGCGTATTGGTGGTAATGGGAGGTGAAATTTGGGCATCGATCCACGTACGTCTTCTCCCAGGTAAACCGAGCTTCGTAAGTCCTCATGTTTCTTGTGAGCAAGAGGGTGTTCTATGTCTTTAACCTCCAATGATAACCAAAGGGAGATGTTTTGGCTGTTCTAGGCTGTTCTAAGAAACTTCTTAAATTCCTCCATTTCGAGGGCCGCGCACCTTGAGCTTCAAGTGCCGCGCGCGCGCACACACACATATATTTATACACACATATGTATATATATAATATGTATATATATTCTGCTGCTTACATGTTTCAACCTTCGAAGGGAGGGGATATTTGGATAAGACCTGGAGCTTTGTGCCACTCTCGAAGGAATGAGGAAAACTTCGTAGTGTTTCCTCGAGAGATTTCGAAAGCGACGCGGCGAAACCTCTATCCAATGATACGGATCTTCAACAAATTTACTCACCATTCAAATCTTTTGGCTTTGAGATATTTACTATTCGGTGATTTTGCTATCAATCGGCCACCAATTTCAGTCATATTGACGAAATATTTGACTCCCTCTGGGAGGGAATTTCAGTGGAATTAAATAAGATATGGAATAAAATTACTCTTAAGGCATGGTTTTTATTATCATTAAACGTAACTAACCAATTGTTTTCATCAAATTCACCCAGAAAAAGAGGGAATTGATATGATAGATAATTATTGTTACTCGGATTCTTAGGATGCCTACTTAGTCATGAAACTTAATAAAGTGATATTCCGAGGGTAAAACATTAGTTAAAACCAACTTCGTAGATCAATTTAGTTTTAAAAAGTTTTTACAATATATTTGACAAATTGTTTCCGTATTTTGACAATTTAAAATACAAAATTTTGAGTTTCATGATGGCGTTTTTTATGTTTAATTCGCAACAGGAAACAGTTTGGAATTATCATTCATTATAAATCTTTTCCCACTGCCTTGGACGAAAATATGCCCCATTCGTTTATTTCTCTCGCATACATATTTTCATTCATGAGGAGCGTGTTACTCAAGCCCAGTGTTCTAAGAAAATAATTTCTAGTGAATTTATTAAATTTCCCGCAGAGATAACATTGCATCGAGACGAGTGCGAGAAAAACATGCATTTAGAAAAAATAAAATTAGGTGACCGAGTAAAAAGAGTTTTCCTCCGAATTTTCAAATTTTAAAGGCCATTACTACAATGAAGAATTTGTGAGGGCGTATACGACGAAGCGCACTTTGTTAATTTATACAGCGAAAGGAGCACAAAACGCAGAGTGGCGCAACCCATTCTTTCGAGGGGCATATCTAGGTCGACCGTCAAGGATCTAGCATTAAGAGGCTGCTGAGGCCATACCAACTTTGTTACTGTCCTGGATGAAGCATCTCCAAGGCAGAGATTCATAAGTTATTCCCTTTCCCCCGTGGCGTTCCATAATGTCCGAGTTCCCCGCAAATAGGCGGAAGGAACATTCTGCAACCTACCATGGGGTACGTGCAATGCTGTACAACGTGCCGCCGGGAGGGGGAGGGAGGAGTGAATTTTTTTGACTCGAAAACATCGCAAACTGGGCACCTAGAAATAATATGGTTGAAGCCGTTTGGTAATATGGATGGCATTGCTTCTTTAACGTTAACTGCTTAAAAGGCCATTCTATGGTTAAATGCAACAATGCAAAAAAAATCAAGACTGAAAATCGTTTTTTCCGGACGAATACCTTATTATAGAGTACGCAGAGGAGTTAATTCACCCAAATATAAACGTTATCTTAAGAACTAATTAAGACGGTGGTTCTTTTTTCCCCCTTTAGGGGTTCCAGAAATCCTTACAAATTTCCTGCCCTTAAAACATGGGAGTGCCACCTTAATTAAATATAATATAAAAGCAGCATTTAAGTAACAATAGTAAAAATATTTGTTGGTAGTAGCTATAACACCAATCTAATGAAATATTTTTAACACAGGCATGGAATAATTAATTAATTGTAAATTCTACCAACATATGCGAATCCAGAAGCGAGATAATAATACTGCATACTTAAGTACTTAGTTAAATAAATCGCACCTTACCGGTACCTTAATAACCTAGCATTAATTGATAGCCAGGTAAAAAGGTAATTTATATTTAATGCGTATCCTAGTTACAGCTAATTAAAAGGAAGTTATGATCAATTCATAACTACAGTATCTAAATATTTTCGCGCTTTCTTGCGATAAACTTTAATACATTGAGATTGTGATTTATTTATTTCCAGTTAAAGTTATCAAGCTGAAAGTAATAATTTTTGGAAACGCTCTTCATCTTTCTGCTCCTTTTAGCTCATCAGAAACGTCTTTTAATACAAGTTGTACTAAAAAATGCTCAGTGGCGACGACCGCTTTATCAAACAACCCGAATACACACTGAACCAAATGGGCGGAAAATACTTTGTCGCCTTGTTTAGAATGCAATACCGAAGAGATGAGTTGTTCGGAAATCGGCTCGACGGAAAACCTTTTTATATCTGGCTAAACGACATACTATTTCAAAGGGAAATGTAATATTTACAAATAAGAGTTTCTTCTAAGGAATAAAGTAATTAAAATAAATATCATTTATACCTTGTCTTGGTTATGAGGTACATCGTTCTAAATCTCACAATTTTCTTTTATTTCAGGTAAGTTTACCTGTTGTTGCAGTACATCCCATATTAATGGAATCCCCTTGGGATGGAAAGTATGGATGGATCGGGGCGTTCAGGTTTGGCGGTTTATTTTCAGTGACCAACCCATTCTACCCCAGTGAAATGTTGCGACAGAAATTGATTTGAACAAATGTTGGACTTTAGGCTGAACTTCTGAAAGTGCCCATCTGGCGACCAAATCCGCTAAGAGCTGCGTCAACATTTTTGCAAATGTGGTCCCCCAAGAGATAAAAACCTCGACAAATGAACACTGCAGTTAACAAATTCCAGAGAGGCTGGTATCATAATTAATGTTACAAAAATAGATTATTAAAAATACTATGCAAAGATTTCAAATAATAAAAATAATGATAACAAAAATTATACTCGACCAAATGCCTCGAATCTGAAGCAGAGGGTATTTAATCGACCAAGGGCAAAGGGTCGGTTCTGTCGAGGATGGGATCCCCGAGGCGTCCAGCGCCCCTACAAAAAATAATGATCCCTGTCACCTCACCCAACGAGACGAGTCTTTGTTAGCATATCTGGTCTTATCTTTGTTTCCCGGGGACTTGCAGCCTTATGTGCCTCCGCCCACGCTGTCCAGTTAACTGGGCCGCAGGGTTGACATAGTTGGTGAAACGGCCATGTTGAACGGGTCGAAACGAGCCGTTGAGATTTTTTAAAAGTTGTTATACGTCTGGAAAGCTGTGCATTTTATACATTTGAGTGATTTTTCTACCCATAAAAATGAAAGGAAAATGTCACGATTCTCATTCATTTCCTACCGCTCAGGAGAAGATATTGGAAATATGTTCAGATACAAAAAGCAATCCACCTTCAAGTTTGGAATTAGCGATGAAATCGGACCATAGACTGCTTCGCAAAATTAGCACATTGCAAATTTTGCTTCGCTCTTGTCAAAATTCAGTCATCGGGTCGTATTATATTATGAGAGAGAAATAATAGAATGGGATCACGTGAATCAAGGATAGGATTCCTTCCATTCAGGTACTATGCCCATACGCAGATACATTAATACGTCCGACGTGTCTTCTCGAATGCGCAAAATATTCTCCCCGCCATTTTCAACACACCGATGCCAACTGGAAGTAATTAGGGAAACAAAAAAGGCAAAGAAGGCATTAATACAATGAATAAATATTTCCTCAGTTTCCAAAATAGACCACTCACTCGCTGACGGCCGTGTTAGACGGAGCTAGAGCATTAGCGAGCGAATCTTATTGTGTAGCGAGGCATTGCGGCCTGGGGCGTTAGAGTTAATTACTGGAATTTATTAGTTCCCTTTTGAAAATGCTTAGCTTCTGGAAAGCATGAGTGACGTGACACATTCTGCGTGATTACAAGCACTACCTCCTCCCTCGTCTATCCTTCCCTCTGCTTGGACGTCCTCGGCCTCCACCCCCCCCCCCCTCTTTCGGAATACAATAGTCGCTGCTCTTCACGGGGAATTAGCCGTCGCCCGGGATACCCAGTTCAAGCCCCTAATGAGGGAAAGGCTGACAAAAGAAAAAAGAGAACCGTCGTCGTACCCTGCCGTCGTCGGTAGGCTCATCCCCGCTCATTTTCCCCTCCTCTTTTTCGTTCCTTTCCGCTGTGAGTCACCGCGGCGAACGAGACGCCTCGGATCGTTTTAAAGGACCGTGAGCGACTCCATTCGGGGAGCGAAGAAACTAATTAAAACAACAAACAAGCAAAGAGAACGACCAGTTTTCTCTTTGCCCTCGAAAAAATTGGTGCATGGAAGATTCGCGCAAGTTGGCTTCGATTCCGATTTATTCCAACCGTCCTCTCGCTCACTGCGGATAAATGAGTGGCGATGGGTGGTGTGAGAGCTTTTTTTTAATCTTTAAAACACCGCTTTAATTATGACCTCATCAGGAAAAAGAAGTGTAACCCGATTCGTCCGGTTAATTATGGGCGCTCCAGTGGCCTCCTTTACACCACTCCTGCAAGAATTTCAACGAAACTCTTCCCATATTGAATACTTTCATCATGTAATTACCACTCCGGTAACGATTCAACTTCATTACAATTAATTACCAAGGAAATTGGAAATGAAATCAATATTATATCCACTATCTAGACAATTTGCTTGGCTGAATAATCCGCACATTTAAGATGCAATGACAGATGCCAAAATTCAGGTTTTAATTTTACAATTATATTTTTAAAATGTAATCATTATTATTAACCTATTATCTTTTAGGTTAGGTGATGGATGGACACAGCCAACGAAACTGTAAAACGATTTAATTACTGGCCTCTCTTAATTAAAAACAAAAGCTAACCTCCGACGCTACAGAACATCCTTCTTCAATTCCTTATACTTTCTTCCTCCCTTCATTACGACCATAAACCCTTTCATATTCCTTCCCCTTCCTCTTTTGGCTGATATTCTCTCTCTCCTATATCACAATATTCAACGCACATTGCCAAGAAACATGCTCTGCTTCTTCTGCATCTATCTTGCCTCATTTCAATTTCTCCCAGCAATCCCCTCTCCTCACCACCAAGCACTTGCACATCATGGCTAACATTAATAGGGAAAGTTCCCTGCCTTCAATCACAATTTTATTTGATTCCTGCAAAGACTCCAAACCAAAGCTCCAGTTAATGCTTTTTTCTCCCATTTCCTTTATTCTCTTTGGTTTATCTTTCTGAAGCGGGCGCTACACTTGATTATTTCTGTATTATAATCAAAGCCCGCATTCACTCTCGGGGAACTGTACGTATTGAATACGCTGATCCTAGTCTGACGTATTCCTGATTACCCCGGCATTTTCCTTGAATACCTACTCCTTTTTTGGTGTCTAAACCAAGTGTTGGTATTGATTAACCACTGTCTTCTAAAGGAAATCTATTGCTTTCTCCCCCCGGTCTTCTTGTCCCTAAATATAATCACCAACCTTATCACCATTTCTCCCTTTTGCTAACCGTCGTTTTCAATTCCCCAACACTCCCAAATTTTTCCTCCAAGAACATCCGCGATCATTTCTTCTGAATGATTGCGAACCCTTCCGACTTCTTCCTCCCTATGATTGCCAGTTGTCATATGGACATGAACAGTTATCAAACTCGTAGGTTGAGTTGAAAAATTGAAAAAACTCCATTTATTATTTTTCGTTGGTTGAGCTTTGACTTCCACTGACTAATTATATGTACTCTAACTATTCCATTAAAATTCACGTATTTACGATATCAATACGTAGAAAACTTGAAATGAATTTCCTGGTATTCGTTCAAATTTTACAATTTGTTATTATGATAATACAATATTTTTAAAATAATAAAGTGTTTTGCCCAAAACAACGATTTACTTTAGCAAAATATTGCCATCACGTACACCTTGGCCCGCTATTCGGAGCTAGTCATTCCAAACATGTAGGCCTCAAGTGATTAAATAACAGTGAACACTAAAAATTCATCTAAGTTCCACGACAAGCGCCTTAATTACACATCATCCGTAAGATTTATTCAACGACGTTTGTTACAGTTTGCAGTCTAAGGATAAGCTACGCTAGTTGACCACCACTACATAGTCCATTCGGTGGTTTACGAAGGGTCGACCGAGTGAGGACAAGAACACCATCCCTATTCCCTGGAAGAAGAAAAATCTGATGAGGGTGCACAACCATCCTCTTACGATTTCATTCTCTTAGGTAAGGAGAAGGAGAGCATTTAATAACTGACAATGACCCAGCATCACTTTGGTAACTTGTAATTGTATCTATTACATGCTTTTCTTTTGCATTTATTCAATACGTCCCTTTGGGACTTTGAAAGGCGAAAAGAAGGCATTGTCTCAAAATCAACTCACCCTACATTTTATCATTAAATAGGTTGTTTTAATCTAGGAATCTCTTTTCTCCTTCGGGTTGTAACGGATTCGGCATTCATCCCATTGAGGGGAGTGACCTATTGCCGAAAAATAAGTTATTGTATCCACTTTTTCTAAAAGCCAAAAATACTAAATGCTGGAATCTGAACAACGTTAAACATCATCTTGACAAAATTCGATTTTTCGTTAACAGGACATGGAAATTGAATTCTGTATCCTTTTCAACGGTTTAAGTTTCACGCTATTCAATCAATTTTCAATAGATCACCAGGCAATGATCATCATCAATAGGTCACCATTTCAATAGGCCATCACTAAATGGGAGCCATATTTCAAATGGATAAGTAAAACAGATTTGACTGCAATGGGTGTATTTTGAACGAAACTCGAAACGGCCAATACCGTGGGGTAACTTTCGGTAAAAATCTAATAAGCTCTTCCAATGTCAAAAAACACTTGGTTTGATATTTTACCCCACTTGAACTGAACCCAAAATAGTTTGCAAATATAAAATTTCGTGCAATTCAGGTTAAAGGCTTATAAATTATTGTGCAAAATAAAAATCCCATCGCATACGCTCACATGAACAAACAGACAGTCTTCACGTTGACATAAAAATAGTGAAAAGATGCCCAGGAGATGTCAAAGAACGTATTTCAATGGAAATCTCCGCGCCATTTTTTCCTAATAACAGTAATTTGTCCTACATGATACATGAAGATGAATCTTGAATTAACAAGCAAAATATCGCTGGAAGCCACTAGAGCTTGCTTTAAAGAATCTTATCTGCCAGAGGTGAGTGAGAGGCGATACCACTTCCTTTCTCCTCCCTCTAATTCTCCGCCCCGTACTCCTCAGGATCGACCTACCGATGAGTCACATGAGCCCCCTCGACCCTGCCAACCTCTTGGGCTTACCCCACCCCTCGCCCATCCCAGTTCTCGTCGACATACGACCGGCTGACCATCTATGGTAAAAACTTTCATTGCTATTTGTGTTCACCACTCATATGGAAGACAAACATTCATACCGACAAATTTAATAAGAAGAAGCTTAATAATTAGATGCAACATAATTTAATAATTAAAATAATTAAATAATAATTATTTAATGCAACCTCTGTCACGTAAATGTGGAACCGATAAATGTGGGAAAATGGTCGTTTGGCATAAGTTACGCTCTACGCCCCTACGGCATGAACCCAAAACAACGTTTCCCGAATACGAAAAAGGAAAATGGATGAAAATAATAAACGAGCGCATACTTCTAACGAATAGTATACAGTATCAATAGGTATCCATTTTAGATTTTATCCTCGAAGATTGTTGACACATTTCTCTTTCATTTTCTTTAAACCATTTTCATCCATCCTTCACCGTAGCAAACATACAAGTATTCGTACCACGTATTCATTAAGAAAATTACAGTTCATTGTTTTTAAATATTGCCTAAATAAGCCATTTTAATTCTTTGCCTATAAAACAGGGATAATATAATTTATGTCTCTATAAACTTTAGCTACAATAGTACACAAAAATATATGGAGGATCACAGTGAAATGTAAGCGCAACGGTTTCGAACGGGATAAGCACGAGATAGACGAGAGGTAAGTCGTGAACGCCCAACACTCCATCAATGAACTTCCAGCATCGAATGATGACGAAAACATCGATTGAGCAGAGGTCATAGCATCCCATTATGAGTCCTGGAAAATTTTTCATGGAATGACGAAAAGCTCAAATTAGTTTTTTCCGCATAAAATGCATTCTTCACGGGACTGGATTCTTTGAAGACCGAAGTAATCAGAGAAACGGGCAATGAAGTCACTTCATGAAGCTGGTCTTTAACAAAATCTCGGTCTTTGATAAGATTAGCATGACCTTTAATGGTCAATCAGTCCTTAAAGCGCCCTGCGCTTCTGCAGGCGAAACTCCATTTTTTTGCATTCACGTCTGCCATTACTTCGGTCGTCTAAGAGTTTACATTTCTTCAACGTGGCTCTTTCAAATACATTTTATTAATTCATATATATTTTCAGAAAATTGTTGAGATTAATGGAGAGTGGAATAGTTACTATATCATTATTTATTCTTCCAGTCCTCTTCTGCTGTCATTTATACTGCGCATCTACTTCTCTCTTGAATTTCCGGGCTCAGACATTGGGTCAGACATCTTCGTCATACCATTTTCATGGTTTGTCCTCGGGTGACTTAGGCACTGGATGAATTTTCTAACCTAGAATTGTGGCGAGCGAACAACATGAAAAGAGGGAGCCATTGTAGCCATTAACCCCCGCAACGGTGGTGTATGGGTACACTAGTGCCCATACACCAACTACTGGGTGAGGAATGCACTTGATATATCTCTCAAGGATGACACAATTCCGGATATACGATGACAGTCGGCGTATTCAGAGTAAAATTATGGAGATGAATGCTGGAGGGCAATATTTATCCCATTTTTCCATCCTCTTCTCATCCATCATAAATAATTTCTAAGTGTTATTGTCTGGATTCGTTTTCACTGGCATAACTCAATTGAAAAACCATTAGTTCTTACTTAATGACCTCGACAAAACTTATTGATATATAATATGCACCGTAATTTAATTGCAATAAATAATAAAGTTCTAGTGTGATGCCGATTAATGAAAAAAATTACTTGGAATTCCCGAGTGCTAATCTTTATAAAAAGGGAGTAAAACACTACCGGGAAAGTTACAACAATAATATTTTACCTTAATATAATATTTACAGGCCCAAGCTTATGAAAATCTGGTCAAAGTCACAAACTCACTACCTCAATCACATTCACAAATACACGATATATTTAGATGGAGTAGTGTAGCTGAACGTTGGAACATCTCTTCGCATATAGATGTATATCTCCAGAAAGATATTATGGGCGTCACACATTATGAAGACTTTCATACATATTCATCCAGTGGATTAATAAGGGCAAAGAAATATTGAGAATTTCCTTTGACAGGTTGGCAATGGTAGTTTTTGCAGGACTACTTCGTTCAACTTTAAACGGAGATGTGTTGCTCTGCTAGAATTCATAACGATCAACTAGCTTTTCTGCGATCGATCGAGATAACCGAGGTCTCGTCAAAAACGCTCTTACTTCTAAAATGAATGTAGCTTACATTCCGTTAATCACTGCGTTTAGATTTCTGGTTAATTTACTTGTAGCTTCGGATGTAGCAGAGTTGATGCTTGTTTATGGCAATTCGAGTATTCGAGTTCCTCCCCTTCTCTCCCTCTCCCGCACCAGTACCCCTCGACTACGCGTTGGGTGGTGCACTTAAGTGCCCTATGTATGCACTCAGCGATTTCCCAACAACGGAAAATGCTGGGAATCGAAAAATTAGAGCTTTCGAATTCCTCGACCTCCTCCCCTTTTTCTGCGCCACGTGCTCTACAACTCGAGCTATGAAAAGTATTTCTGGACCAAAATAAGCTCCGGAGACTGAAAAAAAATTGTAAAAACTAAAAAAAAGGAACGAAAAAAAAGAGTTCCAGCATACTTCACAGAATCTGAAAGTTAATGAGAAAATCGAGGAACAAAATCTACCATTGAAATTCTAGCGATGCATTAGGGCAACTCCCCGGTGAATGTGCGGTTGGAAAAAATACCGACAGCGACCCTACCACTTTCTTTATTATTCATCTAACTGAGCGAGGAGAGCCTGACCGGATTTATACCACGAGGAATGATGTTCATCCAGCCTTCAACCGTTCGTATATCCAACTCTTCACTAATGGACGATCGATTACATAGCAGGAATGGACGAGACTGAGTAGATTTCTTATATGAATCATATTGATATTTCCAGATTTGATGAATGAAATAAAACTTTTTACGACAGTTTCTTTAATTTGAGTTTTTAGAATTCTGACAGATATTTATCAGATCTCTTTAGAGCTTAGATATATCTAATGCATTCACACTAAAATCGTGAAGTAAATGTAAATGTTTCATTCAAATGTTTAACCCATAATAAAACAGTAAATTGGGCCTATTGCTAATGTTGACGCATTTCTTTAAATTTGCATTAGTATATCAGTCTTACGCTGAGGAGTTAAACTAAAACAGCCTTAGATATGAGAAAGGAATTGTTTTTTCTAAGAAAAATTTCTAAAATACAGTCTTCGAATAATTAGATTGATTAAAAATGTTGGTTTGAAGAATTAATACGGAAAATATTGCCATTTTGAACGTCGAGGGTTGGCCATGGTATGCTCCTACAATGTAGATAGAAAACTACCATATTTAGACGATAGGAGGAGTTAGAAAAACTACGATTATCATAAAAATCGTATTTAAAAGATAATTTATCCATTAAATAAAATAAGAAACGACTTACATAGGTAAAATGTATTTATTATGTCATAAGTCATTAGAAAACCCATAGGGAATTAAATTAAAACTTAATTTACGTATTAATTACGTATTAATGTCCTATGATCTAATGACAATATCCATACCATATGCGGGGATATGGCATGGATACTTACTTGAGCTTACAGTTTTGGAAACACTATTATTTTTATTTGAAAACGAGCTTGTTTTACTTAATGACGATTAATGATGAGAAGAATGCTGTTAAATAAGAAGCTGCAAACCTAATGAAAAAGGTATTTAGTAAGGCCTACGCTTTTTTTCTAACTTTCCTTTTTCTGATAATTTCCACGTGATTAACATCTGTTCCACTAACGCAATTGTGCTACGCACAATTTCCCTTATTCAAATGTTTGAAGGTTAGTGATATATTTTGTTTTAAAGAGAAGAGTTAAATCTTTTATTGGGATATCTCGAAGTATTAATTCTTGAAGTTAGTCCCTTCGAACGTTACATTCGTCCAGTACCAAACGTATTTAAACAAAAACGCCGTTCGTGCATGGAGAAATTCGAAAATATACCAGATTTAAGCGAAAATATATTCCATGATATATGCATGAGAAAAAATAAAACACTAACGCCTACTGCAAAATAATGAGAGACTGGAGATATATTATTTACTTTTAAATTATATTTTTCTTACGGAAGAATGCTGAGTATTCCATTGATATCCTATATTATACATTATGGGAATTACAGAATTGTGGGATTATTATTCCAAATGGCAAAAACTCATTGGAAAAAATTGTTTGATAAAATTTTCAGAATACTTAGTGTCAATCAATTTCAGGGTTTTATATTTTGATTGTCGTCGATAATATCTGCCATAGACAGGGTAAAAAAGTCCATTCTTGCATGTACTCATAATTGGCATTGAAATGAGCCTGCCCTCTTCTACAAACAATTATTTCACAATGACTTTGAATGCGCTGGAATTTTTTTCAACAGGAAGAGAGAAGAATTATGAAGTGACACTTATAGTTTTTAGCTGCTAATATGTATTTATTAATATAAATTGATTGAACATTTTAAATCGCTAGCATATCTTTAAATGTAAAACGTTTCACAGTTCACAAAATCACTTGGAAGGAAATGGTAATGTGCGATTCTGGATTTTTAAGGATCTTGTATTTAGTATTTATTTAACGCGTGTTACTTTTTATTGCAGAAATAACAATTTAAGTTCAATACAAAATAATATTACCGCAGGTAAAGTTCAATTACATGGCCACAATAAAAGTGACCGTTATAGAAACGATACTTTCGTTTCTTCGTTTATTTTTCCCGCTATTCGTTTCTCTTTGTTGCCTCCATTTTGAGTAAAACGTTCGCCATATTTCCGTCATTCCAAACGCTCTTCCCACACTTTTAAACGCTCCGGCCTACATGATTTCAATATCCTTCCGTCCATACGACTAAAAAAAACACTAAAAATCCTTTAGTCGACTCCCATTTTCGGTCTTCCGTCTTCGTGCGCTCATCACCATTCATATCAATTTAATACGGCACATCCGAAGGCCTCCTTGGGTATCTCCTCCTGTCCGAATCCGTTCATCCGACGGGAGATATAAAAATCCTTTGAATCCCTTCCGCCGTGATACAAGGTTATCGGGGAATTCGAAGGCCGTTCCTGCCATCCGTGCCTATTTTCATCGATTTCCGCATCCTCTCCGGGCGATTCGCGTCCGTTATGACGACTTTTTTTCGCGATTTTTTTACCTTTTCCGCGGTACCCTCATAGCGTCATGGCGGTTTGCGATAATACGCCATCGAGCAGAACTCAGCCTCAAACGATCGAAATGGGCAATTTGTGGAGGGGCGATGTGGGATCTCCGAAGCTTTTAATTTTTTTGCTACTCAAATTTCGTTGTTTTCATTTTAAACCCCGCCTTGGATTTCAGGTCTCGGGTCGTAATTCATGCGCTGATTATGTGGAATAAACTCCGACGGATATGTGGACCATATTATTCATTTAAATTTAAAAATCATGGAGGTCGAAAGCGTATTAATTTTGTATTGCTACCTCTCTTGTGTCCATCATTGTACTCGGGAATAATAACTGATACCAATGTCTTACGGCTCCGTTCATAGAACTTAAGTGTTCCCAAATAACCTTTAAAAATTTTGAATTTAGATGGTTTTTTGTCAGTAGTATGTTAAATATCACGACAATAAAAATCTCTATCTAAGCGAGGGATTTTCAAAAAAACTTCTGCATGGCCCATTTCAAGTGCTTATTCCGGACAAATCGGAGGTACTCCAACTTTCCAGGAGAGTTATTTAACAGGAAGATTCACTAATATAACTAACATCACACACAATACACTTTGTACAAACATGCTGAAATTTTGCTAATTCGCCAGTTTCCCAAAAAACACCAAAAAATGATGAGCTTTTCAGGATGGTTAAAACACTGTCGAGAAAGAAGGAAAATCAGAACAAAGAGTTGAATACACGTGAGAAAATGTTTTAATTGAACTAGGAAATATTTTTAAAATACGGTAAAAATACATAGGACTTATATGGTAAAGACATTATGCTAGCAAACTTGGACCCAGCGTGAATGAGGTCCAGACATTCTTTTGGATAAGATACGTAAATCGAGCATTAAGGTAACTGAAATCAACTGAGGCCGTTGGAGAATATTCACTCAGAACTACGTAAGGGTTTAGAAAAATTAGGGGAAGAAGAGTTTTTACGGACTAATTCGTAGCATTTACAAAGGAGGAAGTAGATTGGAAATGTTGACAGATCAGCCTTAGTTAAAGAAAGAGCTTTTCAGTCCTTAGATGATATATACTGTATTTCAAATTTACCTTAATATAGAGCACATATGGAGGGCGTTATGAAGAGGTAAAGGAGTGACTTTATCTATTCTGTGAAAATACAGCCAGTCTCTAAATTTTGCAAAGGGAATAAAGCACTGCCATTTCAATGGGAATACTGAACAATTTTAATATATTAAATCATTGCAATGATAGGATCCAAGTTTAAAGAATTAGTACCACAGATCAGAGACATTCTAATTAACCCATATTTTAATTAGAGATATCATCTCATGCTAATCTAATTATCAAATCATCGAAGCGGGATATGACGTATGAGCCTCATTCTATTAGTGCCAGTGTCATCTTTTCACCATTGGAATTGTGAAAATATATGGTTATCATATTAATTGCCGCTGCTTTACCCTTTGATGAATGTAATGACAGGTACAAAGAAACTGCGGGTGATTACATGATAGCACCTTTCAAAGGAGTCATCTGTTAATGTTTGAATGTTCCCTAAAATTACGAAGTGTAAGAGGACGCTTCGGTATCTTGACGGACTAGAGTATTTGGCCTGAAATTGACGAATTTGGGTTCGAATCTCGGTCTAGGTAAATGATTTAAAACCATTTATGCGCTTAAAAATGATTGCATTATAATGCAAGGTCCTCATAACGTGTTTTCAACACTTTAATCAAAAAAACTATATTCATATTTAATAAAATTTATGTATTTATTGAAATATTTTCTTATTGATTTATATATTTATTAAAATGAAAAATTCAACAATTTACCCCTGAACAATTCGATGCAATCGCATCGTAAAACTTGCAAAGCGTAAGAGAGTAATAAGCACATATCCTCGTAATATTGCAAAAAAATCACTAAGCAGCGTCTCCTCATCCGGTTTTTTATTTGTATCCGCCTCGAGTCGAGTATTTGTATCCCCGGAGCAATACCGTGCCCACGCGGAGAATCTTCGCGGGATTTCTTTTTGGAAGCGAGAGCGCGGAACGCACCAGATTCCCTTCGCATTTCGGACCGTATTTATTTGCAAGTTACGCGTGAGAAAGTAGGCCACAGGAACATCGATTTCATGGAGTGCATTCCACTTTTTTTTATTACCCCAGAGTTTACATTCAGCGGGGATATCGATGGATGCTCAAAGAGGCGTGGAGCCACGCTGCCCTTTCACTCGACGAAGCACACCCCGTCGGTATCCGCCCGAGCGATCACTCCAAAAGCCATCGACGCAACCGAAAACAAAAGATGTCATGAGTAGTGATGAAAAATAGCACTTTCATATTTTATCTATATATGAATGAAAGATTCTCCGCGAATGAAATATATGATGGCATCACAGTGTCCTTTTAAGACCATCCATGTGCGCTTTTGCCTTTTCCATTTTTGATAACTTAATGAACGTAGCAGCAGTTCCTCCTAGTTGAAAACCAATGATAATAATTAACGTAAATATAAACGTTAAGTATTCACAAATACGGGCATTCGATCGGACTATTCACTTTGATGACGCAACTCGTTCATTTTGACCGGGGAGCAATTAATCAGAGTGGATAGGCTCTCCATATTCATGAGCAGTTGTCCTGAGTTCTTAGCGAATACGACGCCGATGATCCAGTGTATTCGGGTAAGCTATGTCAAATTAAAAAAAAAAACTGTCCCATTTCTCGCGATCAGCTACTTTGTGGAGCAAATTAGGATGAATACACGTTAAATGTACACTTGGTCCAATCATTTTCTTCCAATAGGCTTGATAACGAACCATTTGAAATTGTTTTCCACCAGAGAATGGTTCAAATCGGCGGTAATGGTAATTTTGAATTCTTCAGCCTAAATCATCAGTCGAGGGTAAATTTAAGTAAGAGTAGGACAGTGTTTGGACGCTGAGAATATCATCACAATTTTTTTGACGACGCAACGATCGCGTTTAAAATATTTCCTCGTGTATAGTTTGAGGAGACCTCGAAGCATCTCCTCAATGCTTCATTTCAGTTCACATGTTGAATTGTGGCTATTGTCAAGGGCTAAATGTTCTGTTTGGCCAATTCCGGAGTGAATTGGACCACACAGATCGCAAAAACCTTGTAGGGGTCTGACTCGCCTTGAAAGTACTATAATCACTTAAACTAATAATTTTTGGAGACATATCAGCAGCACTTTGTCATCTTTTTCAAATCTCAAGATCACACACGACTGTGAAAGCCGAAGTGTTATGATATTCGCCAGAATACAAACATAATGTATGAAAAAACATGCAATTGAAACGAAACACATTAAAAATCCATTCATTGGGTTCTATGCTTGGAATGAATTAACTTATTTGAATTGCTTCTGGATTATTAATCGCCAGTAAGGAAGAAAATTTGAAACAATCATAGACATTTGTTCATCTTTGTCGTTTTTCTGAGCTTCATTCCGTAGTCCCTCCTTAGTTGCCACGCTACTATGAACATCGTGCATGACCTTTGTCTTAGTGAACTGCATTAAGCTCACGATTAGTTTTAAAGAGTGCTAATAATGAAAATGCACTGGTGAGAGTAAGATGGATAAAAAAATCCGTGAAATGGGAGGAAAGTAACTTCATTTGTAAACACTTAAATTGTTTATTTTTTTGGCTTGAAAAATTACTATGAGAAGTAGTTTGAATCAATTTTGTAATCCATGATTGGCTTATACTTTAACTAGCATAGGAATTTGTTGATCTAAGTGCAGGTTTTCACATGATCCGAAGTTACCCAGCAGCAAAGTCGCTCAAAACAGAAGACATCGTCATTTTCCTCGGCGCCAAAACCCTAAATGGGTCTTGACGTCCCTGGTTTCTTCTTTCATTTGGTTTTCCTATGTGAATCTTCTTTACCAGATAATTCAACCCCTATTTATGTTCCAGCTACCAAATTCGTCCTCACTTTCAATTCATAACTCTGTGTACATCATCTTTCAGGTTTTCTAGCTCACGTATCATCCTTTACGCTCATTTTAATTCCATTGTAGTTTTTTAATAATTTTATTTCTCGCTTTATCAACAGCTCCGTGTCTCCCCATTTTAGCGAAGTCATTTTTTATATCCGTACCAAAGTGTGAATTGCGAAATGGTAATTTTATATGTAAATAGTTAGCATATTATTCCTTCTAATTGATCTTGATTTGAACACATTCTTAAACACGTTCTCTTATTCTCCCTGACTCCTGTTCTAATTTAGTGCACTATAGCATCCTCTTTTCTAGATTGTATACGAATTTATGTATGTACATATAGTATATATCGTACATATCTGATGATGACGGCCGTGCCGTCCATACGTCAGAACTATATATTCGAGTGTCCTTTCTTTGTACTTCTGTGTTTAAATGTGTTAATCAATGTAAACAAAAAATACCGGGACCGTAAACTTGAATGGCACTAAATAATAATAAAAAAATAATAAATAAATAAAATAATAATAAATTTAAATAAATAAATAATAATAATAATAAAATTAAAAAAAAACACCACACACACAATAGAAACAAATAATTAAAGAAATAAAATAGTAATAAAAAATAAATAAAAAAATAATAAAACAAACTTACAACCACTCGATCACTCGGGTGAGATACGAAATAACTTTCACTCTCGTGATACACATTCACACACACATTGAGGGTTTGCAAGGATCCCTCCTATGTCAGTGACCCGTCAATCACACAAATAAATAAAAATTATAAAAGGATGTAAAGAAACATAGCAACTTACGTGAATACGCAGTCACTCAATCACTCAGGTATGCTCGAAAACATTGACCTTTGTGATTCACATATACTCACACGTTCAGGGTTTACCAGGATTCCTCCCAGGCCAGGGACCCGCCAATCACACGAAAATAACTAAACGGAAAATAAGGGACTTCGGTATAAACGCAGCCACTCAATCACTCAGGTGTATCGGATCTTTGTTCTTTTGTTTACATTGATTCACGACCGTAGCTACGTTCCTTGTACATTTAAATTATGTTAATCAATGTTTTTATTTATCTGTGGGTCGCCGAAGAGCGTTGTGTTTCGAAGATGTATATAAAAAAACATTTTATATATAATGTATGAAGTCGTCTTATGTCAAAATGTCCTCATTCCATCCTCATATTTTCAAGCCCCCGTCCTTAACTTATCCTTTGCCAAAACTGCTTGACAAGTAATGAAGTTTAAAAAAAAATCACACAGCGGGAAATGACAAATCCCTATGAGGGGTTGAATGGGTGAAACGGGGAGACTGTTTCCACAATCTCGCGTGGTAATCACGGCCCGCAGCCGTGGCCGCCGAGACGATAGTTCCGCGTACCATTTGTGGCTGGGGCGAGGGGGTCGCCGGAGGAGCTTCCCGCGCCATCTCAATTTGATCTCCTGCAAACTTTGGCGTGGGGAGCGGGGGTTGAATGGTGATACGGTTTTTGGGCGTTGGAAACCCGTCGTTGCAATCGACGCGTTGTCACTCGAAGGAAAGTTTTCTTTCGCACCATTGCTAGACAAGGGGGAGGGGGATGGAAGAAGGCTTCCACGCTCCCACCAAACATTTAATCGAGTTCCAATCTTTGCAATAGGGACGACTTGCTTTGAGAAAAAGGGCTTGATCCCTTCACGCTAAACTCTACGTGTGAACGTAAAAGGACTAACCTTGACCTTACCTTCGACTATATCATTAATAATTTACAGGCTTGATATTATCAGTTAGCCATAACTGAGATCCCATGTGTACTTTGGTTAAATTCTATTAAAAACCCTAGTTCTTGCTCTCTATTTACATAATTGTAAAAAGTCCTGTTCATGTTCGTTCTCCCAAGATATTTTTCATCCTCTATGAATTTCAAGGTGAGCAATTTTTGTTTTACCTTGAACACGAGTCTAAGAATTTTGATTAAATGAGGGTCTTCTGTCTCTAAAGAAGGTTTCCATGGATCTTTGGGAAATATCGACGTTTTAGGTACCTACTAGAAAAACATACCTTTTTGTGTTTGCTATATAATTAATAAGAGATATTTTATCGCTGAAATTATGCTTTTAGCAGTATTGCCTAGGAAATTGATTCAGTCTGTAATTGGCTTTAAAGTGTCATAGAGAGGAGTGTTATAAAATGTTACTAAAGTATCAACTACGAATCTTTGTAAACGGGAACATATTCCATTCATCAAAATGATTTTTGAATTGGATATGGAATAGTTTATTTGGTTAATCAGCCATGATTCTGGTTTGGAACACTGCGTAATAGTTTGCAAAGTAATCAGAATTACGTTCAATCAGGGCTATTTATAATTGTACAAGGGTTTTCAAAGGAATCAGGATCACGTTAAGGCAGGATTCAATTTTACCAAATCTAAAACTTCAATGAAATAATCAAAGAGTTAATAAGGCAGAAAAACAACATCACTTACTATTTTATCGACCGTTTTTAATGAAAAATTGTTATTGGCAGGAAATCAATTAACTATTTTAACTACTTCTTTTGTCCCGTAGAATTCCTCTTAAATTTACGGAACGGTTAAGGATGAAAATAATTTGCGGTTTGTAGAATTTATCTCCATTTATTGGGCCTTTACCGCGTTCAACGACATTGCTGACAAGAGCTGGTGTTTCAACCAGCGTCAATCAAACATGGAGAAAACCTTATCAACGCCAACGTCGAAACCTAAGAACCATCATTTGCGGCTTATATTGTTTCTCTCTTACGTGGAGTGTATATTTTATAAATGCAATTCTAAATTATAGATGACCTGGAAAGAATATAGAGTTTAGAAGCAATTAATTTTTTCTTCTTTGGTTTTTCAAAAACTAATCCGCCACACATAAAATTTCTTGGGATAAATAATTTACGCTTCGTATAAATGTGGTTAACCTCAGTCTTTGACCATCCATAACCCAACTTAAACCGTAGAATATCAATTATAATACATCAGCCATGGCTTAAAAATTACCAATTTGCTTCCAAACATTTTCTTGAAAGATATATGAGAGAAATACGGTAGTATCTTTTAGAACTTCGGCTCAAAACTACCCCCATGAACAATAGGTTTTCGGGTTGAAGTCTTCCTACGCCCAATATTGTATTATCTTTTGCTGTCTAGCTGTTGAAAATCCGTTAAACATCTAGTCAGTACCCAATTTGCTAAAGTTGGTAAGTTAAAATATTATTTATCAAGATATCAAAAGCACTTACGAAGTCATTGTAAGTTAACTGCTTCAACTAAAGACACCTCATCTAATAGTTCAAATACGCTCTAAATCAACGTTATAAGTTGTGTTTCAAAAGATGATCAGTACTACAAGATCTCTTCCAAAAGCATTATGATTGAGGTGATTAAAAACAATGCATTGCCAGAATTGATATTTCACTTAAAAGACTTCGAAGTAGCACCATCGTGCGTCCACATACCACAGCCAGCGGGTTTTCAGCGGGTTCGTACGCCTTCTGGAAGGCGGCACCCGGAATGATGCAAAGCTACCACGTCACGGCATGTTACAACGCTTCCACCGAACCGTGGTGACGTCTTTTCAGCAAGGATATAAAGCGGGGGAAGAGTAAGAAGTCTGGCGGGTTCCTTTTGTTCGTCTGAAAGCCTTGTTTTCGCTCACAAGATGATGCACATAAAATTTAGGGATGTCATTTGTATCAAAAACCATGAAAACACTTAATCTTCAATCCCTGTCCAACAACGCCTTCATTCTTGCAAGATTTTCTAATTTTTTTGAGGTCGAAGACGTCCTGAGCGTTGGTGTCTTCAATATATTCCCTACCATCCCGAAACAACTTGTACTACTCAAAAATACCCGTTCTATCGATGGCGTTATCACAATAAGGTGCCTTGAGCAGTTCATGAGTGTCTTTCCCGGTGTTTCCCAGTTTCACGCAAAATTTGATGTTGTGGCACAGTTTCAATAACCGGATCATGACGGAGCGTAACGAGGACGCATAAAAGAGGTTTTGCAAACGACCGATCGGCACTCCGCAAAGGCGAGGAGCCAACTACCATCGGCCTCCAGCCTTTCCCGAGACTCCACTTCCTTGAACCCAGCCAGGGAAACCATCGCCCGTCCTTCCGTGTATCCGGGAAAAAATAAGTCATACTACTTTTGGGAGAACCCTTATATATCAGTACTGGGTTTGCGGCGTCAAACAGTTGTGTTTTTGCCAAAACTCTTACATGAAATGTACTAATTTGTGATATAGTCAATGATATCAAGCTTACATTTGTGGACTTTCACGTATGATAATTAGAATGTACTTAGCAAGTAACTTTCCCATAATGTCTCTATATTTTCGCCTAACTACTACTCCTTCCAATGATTCAATTGGTTTTCAATATTGTTGTCCGTTGTTTTAAAATATCCCACTCACTCCATCCCCACTTTTCCTTTTTCCTTTCTCCCCACCCATTTGCCAGATAATTCCGGTGACTGCTGACCCCATCTGTCTCATTTGACCTTTCGCCATTGTCACCAGAGTATTGGCTCTTGCCTCTTCCTTGTTCACTGCGTCTCTCCAGCGTCTCACTTCCACGCTCCTTCCCCGTTTCATTCACCCTTTCCAAGTGGCATGCACCCCAACAAGAGCCACCGATTGCCGATAGCCACACTCCCACACTGCAGCGCGGTTCATACGTATGGGCCACTGTAAAGCATGGCAGGTAAGTATACTCGTATTTATTTGTGGATAACCGCAGCGTAATTAGCAAAGCGGATAAATTACCAAATAAAGACGCCGGTTTCAGGTAAATATCGAGATATTGACATAATAAACGTCCATTTAATTTTCCAAAAAAATTAATTCAACGCATTTGCCTCATTATTTTTAATTTTCCTCTGTCAAGTTATAATAGAATTAATCTTGTAATTACACATATATTGTATTATTTTTTATTAGATGGTGCTTACACAAACGGTCTCATGGGATAACAATGTCACTTTAATTCAGCCGGTCGTGCCTGGTGTGGTGAAAGAGGCGTGGTGTAAAATGAGCGAGGAAAACAGATGACACAGCGAGTTCATTTATTTATGAAAGGACTGCAAGGTTTTGAACGCCTAATCGTTATCATGAGGCAGAAATTTCGTCACTTTACGATTCCGAGAATTTTAATTTAATTATTCCTGGCAATTTTCCAGAAATGAAAATCTTATGTGATAAAATGAGTAAACCACACGTCAAAACATACATTTTTCAGAAGCTGAGCGCAAAATTATACTCGAAAATAACTTTTATTCATTCGAAAAAGCGAATATATATATATATACTTTTCACGCTCGTCGGATTTACGACAGTTGAACCGAGCGAGGACAGTGCAACATCACAATATTGTATCATCCATTAGAAAAGCAGAGAAAGGCTCTTCTTTCGAGTATGAATTACCGTTTTAACTAAATCACCAAACTCTCCGCCCAAACAAAAAGCTGCTGAAATCACGCAAAATGAGTAGGAAATAAACATTTTGTCCGCCATATTTATTCCTTTCAATTTTCTAGAGAACCCATTCGCAAAACTTACCGTTCGATATTTCGGCCACGCATTTTGTCCGACCCGTCCGTAGTCGCGCCATTTGTTCCCGGAGCAGCGGATCGGTGGTTATTCCAGATAATGGAAAATGGCGGCGCGCGCGTGTAATTTACCCTGAAAGATCCGCGTCATCTGCCGAAGATAATAAACGGTGGAAAACTCGGTGATGAATGTAGGTGTGCGAAAGGTTAGCGGATGAAATATTAACGTGCGGGCGATTCATAAACCTGGATTAAAGCAGGAATATGAACTGACCCCAGAAGGGAGCAACGCTTGGAATGAATGGAACATCGCTATCCGAAGAGGTTGAAGACCTGATTTTACACGTGGATTAGAGGTATAGTATGTCTATTCCAGAACAAAAATTTGCTTAGTAAAAGTAGCCATTGCATTTTCAGAACAAGAATGAATAAAAGTGGAGATTCCATGCGAATGCACGTTTGGAGAAGATCGCGTTCGAATGCGTAATATAAAGCGGGAACATCCTCTCGGTTGAGTCACAACCCTATACCCGAAATTAAACTGAAATTAATTTTTTACCACGGGTGTTTTTGCTTTTTCCCACTTTTTACGATGGTTTAGCTGGTGTTAAGATTGGTATCTTCTGGTGCGAAGTGGGATTTTCACCGTGATTTGCCCACTGCATATCAAATAGTTCCTCCACCCCTGAACGGCTAAGGGTTGATGAATTTTTAAAAGAAAGTTCTTCTAAGCAGTGGAGTGTTTGACCGTCCTCTCGATTAAAAATATTTAGTAGTCTAGCAAATTATATTGCACCACTAATTAACCTCGGAAAATATTAATTTTCTTTGGCAATTACCTCCTTCAAAATTGATGTCATGATCGGTTGAAGATTTCGCTCGTTTAGAAAAGGATGAAAAGCAAAACCTTTCATTTTCTTCTGGCTCTGGTAATCATATAATCGGAATTTGAACGACCATAAAGTAAGTGTAAGCTTTCCTGCAGGTGTATTATTAGGACTTTGCATACAGGCTTGAATACAGACGTAAGTTCTCTCGGGTTTCCTGCCGACTCAGATAATAAGTGGTCAACGTTTTGATGGCTTACTCTACCATTCGAGGGACACAAAGTCCCTCGGCTCGGATTCTCACCTCGACTTCTGAAGGATGAAGCCGAATTCGAGTTACTTGTGACTCGGGTCACCTGGAGTTAACCACCAAAATGTTATGTTGGCTGCTGATTACCTGAGGTGGTTAGAAACCCAGTACCTATAAGTATATACTGGTGTAAACTCGTAAGTCACCCTACACCGAAGTGTTTACTAATATTCATGATCTCCATCTGCTTTCGCCAAGTTAACGAGTAATTGTACGATTCATGGAGTGAAGGTACATCTTCAGAATGGTTTTGCTAATTTACGAGTATGCGGGGAGTGGACAGTTACAATAATTAAAAATCAGGAAAAATTATGGTGCGAGTTGCATCAGCATACGGTATAAAAGGTTGGGCAATGTATGTAGCGTACTTAGGAGAGATAGAACGAAAAAGATTTGTAAAACGTTGTTATGACAAACTAATTAGCGTATAAAAAAAAACCATAAGCACAGTAATCAACCCGAAGGTCGGTTTAGTAGGTGATGGTAGAGCTCAACCATGTACCAAGCCCGACGGCGTGTGAATATTCACACATCAGGGTAGGGGGTCCAGTTCCTTTCCCTGTGCCGGTTATGGTTTCCCAGGAAGACCTGGTACCCGAAAAATCAACTAGATTGGGTGGAGCTGCAGGTGCCCAAAGTGCCTTGCCCGGGAATCGAACCCGGGACCCTCCGGTCAGTAGTCCAACGCTCTACCCACTAGACCACCGCGACCCGCATAATTAGCGTATCTAAAATATTAAAACAGCTAGGCTGGGAATCAATCATGGAGCGAAGTCTAAATACGAGATTAAAACTCTTGCAAAAATTGGGTGTCTCCTTAGAGATAATGCCGAAAATGTGTTCTTAGGTCCATATCTTTGCGGTAGGAGAGATATGTCTATCAAATTTGAAAACTTTAATTGAAGAACAGATGGTTTTTTAATGTGATTTTTTCTTACGAACAATAATAGTTCCGAATAACGTTGTCCGACCGCGCTAGGGGTGAAAGTATCTTGTGTCAAAAGTAGTCTTGTGTGCAATAACCCACTGCCACACACCCTCGCGGTGGATCACAGGGTGCTGTATAATATTGTGTAATATGTGTACGTTCAATACAGGGGTAGCGGATAGAGAGAGGTCCAGAGCTGAGCGTTGCCTTACTGGCTGGGAGGGTGTGCAAGTTACACCACGTAGACATGTACCTATCTTAGTCATTCTTGCCCATCCCATGTAAACTGAACTTTGCATCCCTTCACCCATAAACACTACCTTCATCGTAAATCTAGCTTGATAATGACGTATAAATAATAAAAAAAAATTGTTTTACTCAATATACACTGCATTTTTTTCTAAGTTTTCATAGCCTTCCACAGGCAAAATCAAAATTAGGCAATAAGCTGATGGAAGTCATACACCCAAGTTTCCCATCTAGGGAACCGGATTCAGGAAGAGGTGCAACACTATAAACTAGCCCAGACTTTAGCCCCGGAGTCGTCAGATTAGCCAAGTCCGGTAAAGCGAGGAGTATTCTACCTAATAAAGACATTTATTAAGGGTTAAATGTTACAAATAGTTAGTTGTCAAAGAGTTAAAAATAAAGATACTTAGTTAAAATTCAAATAGAGAGGGTGCCCTTCTGCGTAAAAAACGGACGATGACAGTGGTGGAAGAGATCTGCAAATCATGGAACTATGGCGGGAAACGATTCGTTGGACTAACAAATAGTTAGAATGACCAATGAATGGGTCCCCCAGGAATGGATTAAACATAAATAGTGAAAGTATTTTACTTACCGGACACCCTTTGAGAAGTATTGCTGAAAAGAGATTTCGACTGCGGGCTGAGATTTCGGAAGGGATTCCTGAAAAAAATAACAATTTAGCGTAAAAGCGGAGAAAATGAATCAATATAAGACGTGTTTAGGACATAGATACAAAATAATTTATAGAATAATTTTTCTCCAAGCGAAATAAGACCTCACATGTATATATAAATTTACTTCATAAGAAAATTAACGTAATAGGTAAATTTGGATGCCAGCATTTCGGAATTCCCAATTTATTTTTAATGAAAACTTCAATTACCTCTCTTGTAACAAAACTTATTGTAATTATCATTTAATGAGTTAAGAACTTGATATAGATTTAGGGGTCAAAACTGATTTTAAAAATAATTACCCGACGAACAAGGGTTAGAATCTGGATCAAATTGATGATAAAAATTACAAAATGAAACCTCGAGTTTGAATAAAGGGAGAGGAATTATAATGCCAAAGAAGGCTGAGACTTGCAAAAATGATGTGTGTCATACATATGATATGACGTATAAAACTAATTAAGAAAGAGGAAACCGAAAACCAAAATGGCAGAATTGAGTGAAAAAATGAAAACAATCAGGAAAAGAATCTCGGAGAAAAGCGTAAATATTCAACTTTTAAATTGAGAGAGAAGCTGACAACGTATATTTATTGAATATGTACATTCTAATGGCTAAATGTAATTGTATAAACACAGAAGCATGAGACCATTAGTTGACAAGCACCGAGAGTTTACCCAATAATTTGATGTGAGTATATAGAAGATAACAGAAAATTTCTGGTAATGCGAATACCAAATTTAAGGGTGAATTCTACGTTTTGGGCCATTAATTTTCTTTCAGCGGGAAAATAAAGAGCGTTTATGAAGGAAAAACTAATATTTGCAAAGGCCAATTCAAAGCATTTTTATTGATTCTAATGACAAAAATTACCTGTTAATTAAAATTTAATTGTGATGATGAAGATAAATGAAATGATGATAGAGATTAATCAAATGTTGGCTTAACTAGTTTTCAGAAACGACACTATATAGAGTAGGCGCAGCAATCCTACATGATTACTAGTATTGCCTCTCCTAAAGCATCGTATTCAGGGAACACTACCCCTAGTTTTATCATAGTGGAACTGATGGCTTTGTTGACACATTTTTTTTACTTTTTCAAAAAACAAATATATATATATATATATATATATATATATATATATATATATATATATATATATATTTTAGCCATATTTTCCTCCTTTGAGAGATAATTAAGACCGATACTTTGTGGAAATCCATTGTAATGCACAAAGGAAGAATCAGAGGGACGTTTCCAAGAGAAACCTAGTCCAGATGATGGTGCAGTGTACCGAAACTAGTTCACAGTAATAAATTCCATCCAGTGGAAACGCGAAGTCTTACTTGCATATTTTTCTCGAATTATTACGGTGACCGACCGAACTAGAGGTGACAATTGGAATACGATTTAAAGTGGCGCGATATCAGCCAGAACAGATGTTTGCATATGTATTTCTTGTCACAGTTAGTTGAAATTACACATTACACTGATAAAAAAAAACCTATTGGAGGTTAATGAACTGCTGTGGGCACGGCAGTCAAGAAAAAGCCATGGAGGAAAGTTGAAACGAAATTCTTTCTTCGTGGTCAAGTAATTCAAGTTAGCTATGGACCTCCAGTTGGCAATTCGCTGCTGCCTATCGGTATTTTGTCACTGCATTAAAAATATTTATAGTTATCTAATATTTATAATATCTAATATTTCAAACGGGTACTTAAAATACCTTGTATATGTCAATCGCTTAAAAATAATTAGAACATGGGCTTATAATTCCTCTATCCAATGTTTACCTCAGCGCAACGTACAAGAAAGTAGATCAAGAAACTGGGATAAAATGAAAAGTAAACAGCAAAAATACAAACATGTGGCGATAACTCGTGGAAGCATGAGGAGCTATACTAGCGCCAACAAAAAGAATATCCTAAATGGAACGCTGTATTATATAGGTGGCATTTCGGAGAGAAGAAACTCCGGAATTGTGCTTGACACACTCTTTGGGACTTGTGCTGCTGGAATCCTTCCTTCCAAGTTCCTATTTGCTTTAGTGGTACCTAAAATATGGCCATCTGGATTTAAATATGTGTATTTTTCTTGGTATCCGTTTATTCGTGATTTATTTCGTGCATGCTATTGGTACTGACATACCCACGTGAATACATTTAGACACCTCAAGCGCCAAAATTTTATAAAGTTTCTTCTCTCCTAGGACATTACTATAGTTTCAAATTAGCTGAATTGAAAATGCATTAAGAAATTAAAATATACTTTGTCATCAAAATTCTTGTGCATCTTTGTCTGTCTTCCGATTCCATCCCAAGCGTTACTTATTTAAATTACCGGATAAGGTACCATATGCACACACATCATTCACCCTCCTTGATTTATCCAAGCACATTCAATAGCGAAGGTGGCCAACTCTTCTCCGCTGACAGTTGTAAACACTAATGTAAGTATATTAAATATTGTAATAGTAAGTAAGTATAGTTGGAATTCGTCCGTAGCAGTGCACAGCTCCATCTAATGTTTTGTAAATTATACGATAATTCTCAATAAACTGACTCAATTTAGTAAATCTAATCAGGGAATACGGTACTTAGACTTCTTAGCCAAACAGGAATTTTACGCATATATTACTGACAAATAACTACAGTGAATAATAATATGCAAATTTACTACTAAGTGTATGATTTGAGGGCTTTCTTTCATTTCATGAAAAGTGATCGTTATCTTGTCATCAGTAATCACGCAAAAGCTGGATAAGTGAAATGGACAGGCCCACGAATGAGGAAACCTAATTAATGATTCTTTCAACATAAAATCAGACATTATTGGCACGCGAGGGAATTTCGAGATGAAGGAAAAATAAACTAACCAGTAATACAAGCATCATTGAACAGGACACATGCAAACGTAAATACACACTTGGTTAATTATTAACTTCAAAGGAAACGATTGAGTTCGTTTGTCCTGTGATTACCTTTGAGCACAGCACTGAATTACAGCATAAATACAGTTCATCAAATAAAATAGAGTGATGATAACATATTTCAATAAAAACATTTAGAGTATCGGCAAAAACGGCTGTTTCAGAACATTTCCACCAAGTTTCTATAAATAAATAAATAACACGAAATACCTTAAATTGCATCATACGTAAAATATCGCCGTCAATATCCTCAAGGAGCGTAGCAGACGATCTTCGGCCACCAGAAATATGCAGGATGTAGTACTCTTAAGGTAGCATCACATATGTTAGGTCCTGCAGCAGCAACACTACCACTAAAAAGTAACTGTGAACACCGTAAATGGTGTCCACTGTCATTATAGGACGTAGTGACATAGTGGTAGTGGCCACTGCAGTTGTTTCTGAAGGTGGGCCTATAAACTTGGACCAGAAAACAGATCACCCATGACAATTAATGAAACAGATATCATCATTATACTTACTCTTTCTTTTAAGCTTTCACGGCTGGTGGCAAATTCATTTCCGCATAACACGAGATGACTTTTGGGACAGTTAGTGACCATTGATGGTAACTAGTTCAACGAAACCACGGAGACACTCATTCCAAGGGAAGTTATCTCATAAAAGTAAAGTAGTCCTTACTTCACACCCGAGACAAAAGAACAATAACACAATCAATAGGGAGAACAGGCTCCAAAGAAGGCGAAGACCGTTTCATCTCATGGTGACGGTTTTTTGGGATGCGCGTGAGGTCATTGAGTATCTTAAAAAAACAAAGAACTATCAAAGTCGAGTGTTATGCGAACTTATTGCAACGTTTGAGCGAAGAAATCAAGCAAAAGTGGCCGTATTTAGCTAAGAAGAAAGTGTTGTTTCATCAAGACAATGCACCAGCTCACAAATCCGTTACTGCAATGGCCAAAATTCATGAATTAAAGTTTGAACTGCTATCTCATGTGCCCTATTTGCCAAAATTAGTCATGATCGCTGCCGAAGGACTTAGCCACGCATCCCAACCTAGAAAATTTCAGTTCAATTGAATACACTATCGAAACCTGCTTATCAACACCTATTCATCATAATTGTCTTCTATGCTCCTCATTACTAGTGACCTCATTACTACTACGGTATCAAGTGTGCATAACCCAATCTGATTATTGCCAAAGTAATTATTACTATGTAATTATTTGCCCTG
This sequence comes from Hetaerina titia, assembly GCA_037158775.1. NCBI lineage: Eukaryota > Metazoa > Arthropoda > Insecta > Odonata > Calopterygidae > Hetaerina > Hetaerina titia. The sequence continues at coordinate 97,270,968 of CM073773.1, read as the reverse complement.
CTCTCTTCTTATTGATGCTCCTGAGAACTAATATAGATTCGTGTGAAATAAAACTTAATGTTCTTTAGTCCATACTAATGGCTATCTTCCCATTTTTTTTAAATAGAAACTAACACTGATCTGACAAAATATTCCGCCAAATACATGAAAAATATGTATTTTATTAAGGGAAAGACCTTTATTTGCAATCCATCTGTAAATATTCATAGATACACGTGGAAATAGTGGATCGACCAATAAAAAATGGGTTTAAACCCAAGTGTTGGAGAGGAAGCTAAAAGTAAGAGAAATTTGATACCTTACTATTGCCAATCACATTTCAGTACATGATTGTTACGCGGATAGTTGGCATATCTTATTCTAATCACAAAATCTGATGATAATTAGGTGGTTCTAGGGCGATGCCATAATGATTCTTATAAATATCGGTGGGGGCAATCATAGGAAGATGAAACGCAAAACTACAAATTCGGACGTTGTTATATCATTTTCTTAAATATTTATTTATATATTTGGCAAGTGGAACACTGATATGAAAAAATAGAAATTGTAGCCAGATCCGATAGATTTTATTTGCATTCATATGGACACAATGCGCAATGGCAATTTTTTATTTCCAGACCAAATCGGGTCTTTTACGTAACCTTTCGTCATTGCCTCTCGCGCCTTCTGTCACTCATCGATTAAAACTTTCGCGTTTTATTTTGCAGTACTTTTAGCCCTGTGCATATTAAGAACAATGAAGCCTTCCTCACATTGCGCTTGAAAAAATTTTTCACATGACCTTGACCATTAGTTTCAGCGGATGACTCCTTAAACGAATCAAGTCATCAATGATGGTATTTCCATTGCCATTAATCTTATAGAAAATATATAATTAAAAATAAATCAGGGCACTTTCGTGAAAACAAAAATGGTTTCTCCCCGCTTTTTATTTTGAAAAAAAAATGTGGATTTTTTAAAATAAATCCTTAAAAAATGTTCCCTTACGGGATTAGACAGGACGAAAGTACAACCAGCGCACTGTTAATCGGACAATAAGCGGCAACGGCATTAATACGGGTCACAGGAAGCAGCCCAATGAGTAGCAGGAGACCGAGTAGGCCTCATTTTTAATACACCATTTGGATTCCATCGAGGATTAATTTAATACAGAGTTAGACAACACATTAGACAAAGTACCTCATTGTAAACTACACAAGCTAGAAGGCATACATAAAAATATGCTGAGCTAGATAAATGACTTTTGGAATGGTCGGTTACAAGGAGTACTCATAGATGGTGTTAGCTGTAATGCAGAGGAAGGGTCTCATTGGATCTCTATTACTCCTTCTTTGTGTTTGTGGCATTAACTTTGTGGTTAATGATAAGATGTGTTTATTTGCCGACGATGCAATAATTTAAAGAGGTATGAGTAGTCTTGAGGATAAAGTAGCTTCAACAAATTATCTTACTGCTATACAATTATGGTGTGAAGCATGGCAATTAAAACTAAACTTAAAAATTGAACGACTGAAATTTTTGCAAGACAAGTGAGCAAGTGCCAACCATGTGAGCTCAATTCTAACAACGCAAAGACGCCGATTGAAGGTGCAATTTAGGCAGTCCCTAAAAACTTAGGCTTTAGTGAGTTACCATCGTGTTATAAATATTGCGGCGATTTATAGACTATTTTTCATTAGTGTTTTTGACGTAACCCTATCGCTTAAATGACTGTTGACAGGGATCAGGCGTCTTTGCAGCCGCCGACCTGCCTAATCAGACACTGCGCGGACTATCTTTCGTCATTCCCTCCTATCGTGCGACCTAACTGACGTGGGTAACCCCACCAAGAGTAACTATCATACCCTTCCCTTTTTTCCTGTAATATACATTCATACAGAAATTTCCAGTTACTCCTTTGCCAAAAACGTACGTACAGTCGGTCGCCATTAATATCCTAGTGCCGTCGATAAATGAATGCTAAGGTGTGTGAATCACCGTCGACAGTCATTTCCTGGATATAGCACAATTGAAGAAAGATTCATGCCGTCCCACCTACTGTAATTTGAATGCTCACATGCTTTCTCCTCCACATCCCTTTTGCCTTCTTCGGCCTCCTTTCGCCAGCGCCGCATAATTCCCCTGCATACAATTCGCCTCTCTTGCGTCAAGATGAAGCGCTTCCCTGTTCCAGCTCTTTCCGTGCCATTCTCTCTTATAGCTCGCTTCTGAACAGAGGGGGAGAGGCGAGGAACTTCTCCACAGTCATCTTCCGTGACAAGCTCTTCTGCTACGCACCCTTTTCCTCCTCCTCTGAATAATCCCCGGCGCTACCATTCGTGGTGGCCACCGGTCACCATTCTCAGACCTTGCTGACGCACCGTCAGCCACTCATTGTAGACCGACCTCATTTGGATCACGTCAGTGAAAAAGCTTTTGTTCTGAGGATTTTCATTCACTCTCTCACACTGTCCTTCTCCGACGCAAACTCGCTTCTATTTCCTCATCATCTCCGTCTCTCCCTTCCGGATGGAAGCATCCTTTATTCCCTCTCTTCCACCAAAGAGGCAAAGGGTGGCGTATAAAGTCTTTCCAGAGACCTTATTTGCTTAACAAATTTCTTGCATACGAAATCTTACTCGCTTGAGTACGATCCTATTTGATGAAAATATCCAATCCTGCCTTGATCCTTGAGAGAGCGTTTCACCGGACGGCGGCGGGTGCGTACGAAAGCAGCACTCGGGGTCCGGTGCCAGTCCCAACGCTCGGGAGGGCGGGTAGGGGATATCGCGGGAACGCGCTCCGGATACGAACCTCTCTGCCTTTCTCTCTCTTTTTCTTTCCTTCTCCCTGATCCACTTGTCCCTTTTCAAATGCCGAAGCGTCCCCCTCAGTACTCCAGCCCTCCCGCCGTGACTGCTCCGGCGACCTCGGCTACTTTCTTTCATGAAAAAATAAGGGTATGCCAAACGGAAGAATTCGAACTAAATTTTCAGAGGAGGGCAAAGAGACACGCCTTGGCATCGAATTAATGCCGCCGGATCGCAGATTAGTGTTGGATTCCATACACCTGGACGACAAATTGAATTATATGACTCAAATTTTTAGCGCTGACGTGGTCAAGAAAATGGTTTCCAACTCCCTCGGCATTATGTGACCAGGGACTCCCATTATTTTATTGCAATCTAATGCAACATAGTATGGCCACCGATGATTGATATTATCAATTAGAATTTTAAATGACTATTTGCAATTACAATAATACCAAAATAATTAACCAAAGAATGGTGACGGAAGTTAAAAAAAGGGGCTTTAAATTTTTTATCAACAACGCAATCAATTATCATATGGTAAAATAAATATTAATCCGTTCAATCATCAGGTGGATGATTGCAGTTTACGCATACTGGTGCGAAGTACGCAACTGTATGCCGAAACCTTGTTCGAATCGAACATTTTATTACCCATCGGTCCAATCTATTTCCAGATTTCGGAGCAGAGCAATGACAGAAGCATATTAAGAAGACATTTGAAAAAATACTGCAATTTCTTAAGCAATATAGTTATAATATGTAAAGAATTAATTTATTAAGTATCGCAATTCATTATGAGACTGTGTGGAAAATTTTTGCTTGGATTTTTAATAAATGATCTCATAAACGTTTTTCTAAACTAAACTATTTAATGCTAACAACATGTATTATTCAGGAACACCATTGGTAGCATGGGGTGCGATTCATTAGTTTATTTCTAGGTACCCGGGATCAGCGGTAGCTATTGTACTGGCTTCATGGAAAAATATGGATGGATATAAGGCCCGGAATTAAATCTTGGAGACTGCAGATTTATTCAGTTGTATCCCAATTTCCACTTTGAGGTGCTTTGCGGAGAGCACTTTGAGTGAGTACACCGTCCGTCGGATAGGACGTTAAACTGTGGATCCCTTTCGCCTTTCGTTAAGTGTAGGCTAAGGCCGACGTCGAGTTTCTCTCCATCCTTCCCCCTTTTACATCCATCGTATTGTCGCAAATAACCTCAGCTCTTGGTCGCTTTCTTTTAAACTACTCTTCTAGTTTCTTTCTACTAGCATAATTGTACTTGGATGTAATTGAAATTGTTCCAAAGTCACAATTAAATGTTTCACTTTATAATCAGATTAAACTATAAAATGGATGCATGTATGGAATATTGATTACAAAAGGAGGGGTTTTCCAAAGTCTTCCTGAATAACTTGGATTTTAAAAAGAGATGATTACCTTTACATGGTATCGAATTATCTACTCCATTCATGCCAATAAAATTTTCTTCAAAAATAGCGTGAATGTTTTAGATTTATGTTACGGTTGCGAGCATTTACGAAAGCATATTCTACATGGCGAACACGCTATACTTGAAAAATAGATTTGATAATATTTTCCCAAAGTAGTTCGTCGTCAAATAGTTCATTTTTAGCTGAGATTATACATTTATATGTGATAAACTCTAGCATACTTTGAGTCTAGGCTATCCTGCACTAGGATTAAGATAGACAAGTAGCTACTTCTAAAACCAGAGAAGAAACTACTTTTGTCGATATTTAATAGCCTCTGTAAAACACTTACTACATCAGATGTCCTCGAAAAATCTTATTTTTGATAATTTATTTTTGGCAACACTCAAGAAGGTGCTTGCCAACCTTAAGGATGTGTATAAGGCATGGAACGGTATGATAAGATGCACTCATGAATGTTTAAAAGTGCCATTACGGAAGGTTTGTTTTCGTTAGAATATCCTTGTTTATTTTATTAGCTGAACACTGTCGATAAATTTTGCAGAAAAATGTTATACACTTATTGATTCTTATCATGAAAGTGCTGACGAAATGTGCCCACATTTGGGGGAGAAATGAGTGATTTTTCACTAAAAATATCATATCGTGACAGATATCACCTTTCCCGGAATTTTCCCGCCAAGACTAGGAAGGTCAAATTATAGAGATGGAGAATTATCTTCCCGTGAATAATACCAGTGAAGATGATTTGCCAAAGAATGCGACTAAGGAAATCGCAATTTAGAATAAGTTCCTATGTACCTAAGTTAGATAGTTTTTAGGCGCAACCAATTTTCAATCAATCGTCTAGACGCTAGTAGCTTTTACGGACGGCTACTTATTTTGCACATTTGTGTATTCTGCCGGAGTCACTCATCGAGCGACCAAGCATCATGCCAATTCTATTAATCTTGATGCATGGTTTATCTCGGTTCATAGTCAGTTATGATAAACTGAGTAGCGAGTAAAAATTATTAAATGAACTAGAATGAGAATCACTCATGGAGGCAAATTACAGATTAATTCCCTTGCATAAATTGAAGGTCTCTTTAGCGATGATGTTGAAAATATATTATTAGCCCCATGTGCCACGGTAAGAGAGATGAAGTTGACAGATGAAGTCAGATGTCATTTTTCCCGCGAATGATAAGGAATCAGAATGACGCTGTTCGACCGCAATATGGGGGAAAAGTATTGTGCGCCAAAGGAGGCTGATGTTTAATCACCCTCTGCCACACATTTAGCGATAAGTTTCAGGGTATTACGAGACTCTTACGTAAAAAAAACAGTTTAATTGGTACATATAATACTACCGGTCAAGGCCGCAGCGGGCACTCAGCCATCGGTGAAGACTGAAAGCAAACCTGTGTAAACTGAATAAGAACTCAGCTCACTGGGAGAAAGGTAAACCACACCGGTCTAAGAGATGGCTTAGCAGTACAATGACAATGCGACCTCTCTCCCTGTACTCATAGAAGTAACCGGTGCTTTAGGAGTTGGGTAACTCCTAACAAGTATCGAATGTAAGTCTGCCGTGTCGCAGTCCAAACCCAATAAGAGGCACTTCTTCAAGTCTGCCAAAGCGGCTTACCAGGATTTTACATTGCGCTTGCTTGGGCTTCAAGCTCACGGATACCAGTGATGTAATCGGTGATCACCTTAATCTTATTCTCGCGTTCCTCTCCAAAAGACGGTGTGCTTTTAAGAGCGTTTGATTTTAGCATACGTTTTGAAATTCTCTACTGATAAGACAGACAATATTAGTGCCAACTTAAGCACAGTAAAGTCATTATTATTCGTATTATCTGATAGCTGTGCTATATTTGGCGACATCATACAGAATAGCTTATAAAAGGTATTTCCTGGGTCTACTTTAAGCAGTTTTTTGTGGATGCAGTATTCATTTTTTTCTGCTACTCGGTAGAATTCTTTCCATCTTATTCATAAATAGGCGTAAATGAAGGTAGACTAACTTGCTAGATTCCAGTAGAATTGTTATTTTTCACCACCAGGATTTCGTTGCAAGCCAGTATCATCAGCTGCCTTGCAAACGAAGCCATGGCCGTGCAAATTAAAATTCTAGTGGAAAGTACAAAGTAAGTCTTCCTTCATTTACACCTAGCATGAAATACTTCATACATCAAGTGACGCTAGAGGTAGTCTTTTGTACAAAAAAAATACTGAAATTCGACAAATTAGAATACACGATTCGTATTGTTCACATACAAGGCCATGCAAATTGATTAATATGCCTGATATCACGGTGTGAAATCACCTGATGGTGCCACACGGTGATGAAACAGGGCCATGAAAGTTGAAAATAGAGTATATTAATTTGTGGAATTGGTGTGTTTATGCTTGCACAAGGCAGCATTCATTCCTATTACGGCGAAAACTGAAATGTATGTATAAATGTATTTATGACAGTCTTAACGAATCAAAGTGTTAAAAAACTTTTTTTTCATAGTATTTCATGATTGAAATTGTATTTTAAATACGTTAATCTTGGCTACCTATTTTTTGTGACTCGATGACGGCCATAAGCGAGTTATTTTAAGGCTAATATTCGACTTATAATTTCGATTATATATGATTAAACACTAAATAGACCGCTTTGTTCGTCTAAGACAGATAATGTTAAATGTTGAACAGCATCACTCGGGCCAAAATTAAATAGAAACATGTGTTTAAGAAGATACAGATATGTTAGTGCTGCACTGCCATTAGAGGCGACATTTAAACACTTCAAAACTTTAATAGCTTTGTAAAAATTGCCCTGAGCTAGCAGCATTTATTTCACTACTCGCCATGGGGAGGGCCGGTCAATAGCTCCGGTTTAAATCAAAGTAAGCGGAGATGGATCTCATGCTCAGAGGTAGGGATCCTTTGAAAGATATCCGCCAGAAAGTGTGGGATTTTTCCACGCTCTGTGGGGAAGGAGGATGCGGAACGCCTTGCGGGGGGCATTCATGTACCTACTTGCAATTTACAATTACCGTCGATACGCCTTTTTAGTACTCCTTATGGCAATGGAATGATGGCACACCAATATACAACAGAAATGAGACCGAACTTCCCTGAACTCGAGCTCAACAGGTAGACATTTTAAAGTGAAATTTCACGTGTGGATGTGGACATAAGCCGCGACCTTCTTGTTGTCTATGCCTGGTCATCTGGGGCCCTCGGTGACCTGTCTGATCCGAGTGTGCTCTCTCTTTCGAAAATTGTGAATTGACATTATTTCACATGAAAAGTTGTTTATTTGACAAATTTAGTACTTCCTGCTCTTTCGTTCCTTGAAATGAAGAGAAAATATCAGCAGTTTAAGGTGAAATGAGAGAGGAATGAATTGAATAGTATCATCGTGCAAAGTGTTCCTCAGCAGAAACGCTTTGCACTATAGTACGAACGTTCCGCTCATTTTTCACCTATCTAGGCAAAGAGGAAACATTTTGTTCGCTGCCCATCGGTAATATAAAATTGAAAAACTTTTAACACACGTTATCCTAACCTAATTAATATTAATTAGTCCTGGATCAGATATAATATTTGAAAGTCATATTCATCTCAGACCTTATGACTCAAACTTTTTTCTATAAAGTAACATAAAAATAATTTGGCTTCGTCTAATGAATAGTATCTTCTTTTTCACTACAATTTTACCACCCGAGTATAATTTCAACACTGTTTAGTATTCCTTAAGGAGATTTCAAGGGAAACTGACATAGCGATGAAATGAATTCTTTTCTTCCCTCTCGTCATTTTTGATCACATCAGTAAAAAAGCACATAAATCATTATCCCACAAAATCATTCATCAATTAGTAGAAAATTAAATGTTGTTCCATGGCCCTATCAGATAAGATCACTGGTCACCATAATATATCTTTCACAATATACAACTAAGTTTTGAGAGCAAGAATTGTACTTGTTGATTATTTCAAGCGATCACCTTTCCCAAGCGATCTAGCTCCAAACTTTGATTCACAAATTGGACAGTCAGCTAATCCTTAATGAGAAAAGTTCAAACTTTGCCCACTTTATGCAACGGAAAAATACCTGCAACTAATACCGTTTGCCATTATGTTCATAATTCATTCATAAAAAACTGTTAGATAACAGTTCCTTGAAAGTGAAAATTTTGCGTCATGACGTGACTGAAGGCAATAAATGTTTGTTGATTGTTATTATACAAAAAACCAAAACCGAATTACTATTTATTTACTTATGATGTCTCCTATCGTAAACAAAACAGTGTAAAGAATTGAAAAATAACGTTCATGAACTGAAATTACACTAGTTAGGTCTTACGTTGCATGCCTTCCTAACATGAGTCCCGATTGGTTAATTGATTCCATGCAACAGATATTATGTATCGGGGAAATTGTTAAACGGTGCAATGAATGTTGACCTTTAAGACCATTGAACCGTACAAGTAGATTTATGCATAAAATGGCCGCGGTCATTACGTCAGCAATATTCAAGTCTGACGCACAAGATAGCTTCAAGGAAATTGGAGAGCAATTTTTAGCGTTTGTTCTTCTCGACGAAGATTCTCAATGACGCCCGTCCTACCACGCGTCACCATCATTTGTTCTTCGAGAAGTGTTTAATAATTTTCTAGCATACCAGGGACGCTAGTAAGTACTTTGACAAAAATAGAAAAATAAATTATTCTGGGTACATTTTTAATTTTTTACCATAATCTTCTTTTAGTTCGTTTTGCCCCTCTATACTCTTCCCAGTGTTTCTTCAACATCTTTAAGCCATCCAAAATATTGAAATTCGGAAGGTCCTCAAAACAGAAATATCCTCGTTTGATGTGAATCGTTTTCTTTCGAGCCATTTTTTTAAGTTTGGAAATAAAAAAAATCAGTGGGGGTCAAATCTGTTGAATACGATGGATGTTACAATAATTTGATCATTAATTCCGCAATTTTTGTAAACAAAACAGCGCAGGTGTACAACCATGAATTGTCATGATGGATGAAAATTTTTAACAGATGTGCAATGAACTTCATCCAACTCGGCTTTGATCTCTTTCGGCATTAAACCTAAAAAAAAGTGTTTAATGGATGGAATTCATTTTTTCCATATTTCTAAATAAAATAGCTGACTGCTTCAATTCAACGTGAAAATGCAACCACACAATGAATATGGCTCAAAAGTTAATAACAGTCTAGTGAGAGGTAATACTAACTAAAATATAAAACGTTTTTTGATGCAAAGTGCTCCATCTTTTGGATGTTTTTGGATATATTGAACGACCCACGCAGAGACAAAGTTGTAGGTACGGATATTGACTTGCATGAGCATGCAGCTCTTTTTCGGGGCCTCCGCAAGCGGGGGAGGGACCCGATTTCCAGTTTGGCAGGTTTCAAAATATTTCCCAAAGCGCATATTTTGTTTCTCAGGCGCGTTAATTCGAACAAGGTACCTGCGGGTTCGCCCCCGCGCGGCAAGTGACAATCTGGCACCTCTAGAAGCGAGCGGGCCGGGCGGTTGACGGCCATCAATTTTCCCGCTCTCCCGCCCCCCTCATTCCTGTCCTTTCCGTCGCCGCCCCTCTTTCGCCCCTTTTGGACGAAGAAACGCCTCGTCTGCTGTTCGAAAAATACTCCCTCCGCTCTTCTTGCCGCCCATAGGGAGTACATGACTCTTCGAAAGCTACAGGCGTTACTTAACCCTGGTTCGGTGGACCTTGGTATTCCAGTAGAGTTAAAAAGCCAGATTTGTTAAAAATTCTTAAGATATGAGGACGAGTGTGACGGAGATTTAAGAGGATTTAGACTACGAGCTCCTTCAGATGCGAAGACAAATGCGAGTTTTAGACTTTTAGCAAGGTTCAGGACACACGAGTTTAACAATAACAAAAAAGAAATCATCATGCACATACATATATTTTAATGGGTTAGGCCATGGAGTTAAGATGAGGGAGATATACACCAGTACAGATAGATACACATATTTGTTCGTTCCACGGATAATCAGGAATCATAGCAGTGGGAAATCAGAGTCATAACAGTAAAGACGTTCGAATTACAAGCCAGGAAAAGATAAAACCCTGCGTAGACATCTGGCATATTTGTAGGAGCATGAGTATGTGTACAATAGTCGTCAGTGTATGAATTTACATACGTGCAAGTTCAAACAGGCTTTTTATGAATACATTCGTCTGTGTGAGTGTGAATATGCATGATTTTACATTTGGACGTGGTTTCATTCTGTTTTACGGGTGGCGTCCTAACATCTCCTACCGCACGCCCTTGTGGTAGCTTGCGGGGTATTGCATATTTATAAATTTTGAATAGAACACAGAGAAAAACGTTCCCCGTATCGTGAGAAAACGTGCAAAAAAACGAGCAGATAGCATCGAATAGCTTGAATTGGGAGTCCATGGCTGTAATACTAATACATTTGTGTATTTGTATAACATGCACGACCTCACACATCCAGAAAAATGGAAATCATGTGACGGTGACAGATTTGATAATATTCCTTGCGCTGCATCACATCGGTAAGGAGCTCGAGAGTGGCTAATTTAGAGGAAAACTAACTGTCAAGCCGACAACAAATTTGGAATCCTTCATTTTTTCCTTCCCCAATTTTAAGACCAAAGCAGTTGGGAACAAAACTAATGAGAAATTGAACTTCCCAATTTCCATTAATCACTGATTACCCGTATGGCCAATGGCCTTAACACCAGTTACCCACAAGCCATCGTGTTTGATTTTAGGGTAAGATGTGGATGCAGACTATCATTTTGCGTGGCAGCCGCACACGTCACCCCGCACACGAATAACAGAACCGCACTCTTTTCCCTTCCATTCTGTCTGCGTTCAACAAGAGACAAATGAGATCTTACGGAGCTCTTTGGGGGGGGGGGGAGCAGATAGAAGGGAAGAGGTAGTTTGAGGAGGTAGAGTCTAGGTGGAAAAGAGGGGAATGAAGGAGATGGGGATGGAAAATTGAAGGACTGCGGGGTAATGTTCCCAAAGAGCTCCGAGAAGAAGAGGGATCAAGTGGGAGAAAAATCTCCTTCGGCCCCGACGCCCATCGACTATTTCCTCTTTCCCCACCCCCAGCGCCACATTCCACCCCTTATTATTATTGCTTTGAACTCTACAACTGAACGCACACGGCCATGCAAAGATTCACATAGCCATATTTTAACTGGGAGAAGTTGGAAACGTCGCGTAGAAATAAACTTAGGGCTCTGTGGTAGTATTTGGATGCTCTACTTAAAAACAAACCACCTGTTTTATAAATAGTGCGTTTTTGGATTTTGTATGTGGCAGCGGGTGATTAAACACCAGACTACTTTTGACCAAAAATATTCCCCCCCCCCAGCGTGGTCGGACGAAGTCATTTTGATCCCTTTATCTTTCGTAGGAACAATGAAATCTTACATCGTTCCTCACTTAATCTATCTAATTTTATTTACACGATCTCCGTGGCCGTGTTGCGGCGGGGTTAATAATACATTTTCAACATCATGACTAAAAGGCCATCCTTCCAATTTCTTTATTTTAATTTAATCTGTAATTTAACCTTCGCTCTGTAAGTGGTTCCCAGCCTAGCTCCTCTAATATTTTTGATGAGCTACTCAGTTTATCATGACAACATTTTACAAAAAAGCTGTTGTTTGTTAGTTGGGGTTGGCTTATTCGAAGCGGGGGACTGAGCGGATCCACTTCGATAAAATGGAAAATGATGATGAGGAGCACACAAATATGTTCACCATAGATCAATTACGATTAAATCGGATTCTGGATTTACTCAACTTGTGTAGCAAACAGGATCCTCCCATTCAACTCTACCCTTAACATTACTCCAGTGTCCTTGAAACTGAAACCAGCTCAAGCAATTTCCGAGAGTAGAAGTGATAATCACTCATTAAATGAAATAGAACGTACAAGAAAAAAATAAGCGAATCAGTAGTTCTACGGAATAGACTTTCCAGAGAGTTTGACAGATTTATATAACTGATTTATAACTGATTACCTTATCATTTCTTTGTTACAATGCTCGCCCTCATCGGCGATAACAGTATACCAAATATAATTTCTCGAAAGAGTAGCTTTTGAAGTAACGTTATTATTTAATTCTCATCCAGAGAACCCGAGTTCGAACCCCAGCAGTGTCAGGCTCAAGCGCTTACGGAGGAATAACAAGCAATGCTATTGTTTGAACTAAATCGCCAGACTTATTGTAAAAAAGTGACAATACGGTAATACAACACACACGTCTACAGGAAGAGAATAAATGGAACCCTAGGATGGAGAAGAGGTGTTGCGTGAAGATAGAGACACCAAAATATGTCCGAGAAATGAATAATTACGACTGTACTTTTCGGTTGGCAGCGGAGGCGTCCCTGACAACGGAACCGATGACTCCTCAAGACTCTCGGATCATCCTCTCTCATCAGTGTTAAATCTCTGCAATCCCCTCTCAAGGAGACGCTTTCCTTTTTATACTGTGGCCCTATTTTACCGGCAGTTCAACTACCCACGATCCTTCAGACCATTTCCCGTCCCATTCATCTCTCTCTGAGGTAGTCGACCACTTCATGGTCGGCTCAAAGTTTCTTTATCAGATATATCAATTCTTAGGGTGCTATGTGTATGGGGTAGTCTGATGTGTTCTCACCCGCTACCAAACACCTTAGTGACGGCCTGCAGGGTACCATGTACTTGTATGTATACAGAAAACTGGGCACATGTGTGTTCCAAAAAGTACTTCATCTGTAGTACGGCGTCCGTCATATAGGACGTTAAACAGCGGAGCCCTTGCCTTGGCTAGCAGGCTACTGTCGACGGCAGGTTTATCTCCCTACTTTTTATATTTACCTGAAAGTCCTACTTCTGCCAAGTTAACTCAATGACTAAGGAACCCTCAGCTGTCAGTCGCCTGCCATTATAACTACCACTGTCAAACGGTTTAATTTTTAATGCTCTAAAAGGGTACAACCACCTTGATAGATATATCACAACCAATCGCTCTTTAACTAAAATGAAGAGATGGCGGTATATTGCTCCTCAATGTGCTCTCGTTTTAATATTTTGGTCGCGTTCTACAGAGATTACTCATTCGGTACCATTTGATTCCCGCTGCTGAATGTAGCAGATTAGAAACAAGATGCTGTTTTCTTTAATCAATAGAATGATTCATACTTTTTGGGCAAAATAATGGAGTAGTTGCACCGATAAATTCGTCTAGATAGACACTTAATCTCATTTTACGTTCGACCCTACGATACTACCGATAGTGAACGAGGGAAAGACTGGGGTGTGATACGTATGAAGGTCCATCTTCCTAATAGAACCCTCCGCTACTGGAGACAATCGACAGCTAAGGATACGACTCCCAGTACGATTCCTCGTTGTCGAAAATGGTCATTTCTTATGTCCCGACTTCTATGCTGTTTCCTTCAATTTACTTTTGATAAAGACGACACTTTTGATTCCCTGTCGGAAATGGTATCGTATACTATATACAGATATCTGTAATACCATTTTTTGCACAACTTCGAAATGCAATTAGATCCTTTGCTAGTATTAATCGATCCTCATCCCATCAGCATCCTAATCTTACCATTCACTTTGTTGTTCAACTCGTTAAAAAATCAAGAAAAGCAACGGCCGGATTAAACTTCCTTGAGGTACACCCGAGGTCACTCGTACGCTGTAGGAACTAGCGCCTTCAAGGACTACCCTCTGTTCTTCTGTTCTTCTTCGTATGAGGCAAATTGAGGACAGGATATAACACATTGTCATCCCTTCATTAAAGTAATTTCAAAATTGAACAACAGATTACCATTTCTTTCTTAAGATCGCGTTTTCCTTAGTCTTCTTTTTCCTTAAATGCGGTCTGTGCGATAGAAAATTTAAGGACTCGGTACCCAATATTTATATAGGGATGGGAGGAATGAAATGTAGAAGTTCATTTCAAAGAAGCAAATTTTTTCAGGAAAACTTAGGTCCTCAATCAAATTCGATTCAATATCTATTTAATGTCTTCTTTATGTGATTATCATAAGGAAATTATGACCTGGCCATATTCAAAAACGTATTTTGAATGATTATCGATTTCTATAAAATAATCATCATGAGTATATATTGTTTTATAGACGTACTCGTAAGCACGAAAAAATAGCAGTTGCTAGAAGAGAAGCGCAGTAATACTTTCAACATGATGGTCATACTACCTGTCATTTTTGGTAGAATTATATTTACATTAATATCGAATTAATTAAATATTTAATCAATTCTTTTTCACAGTATCACTCTTCCAGTAAAACGTCACCACACTGGAATCCCCTATCTAACCACGACTCCGGTGACTTATTTGACCAGTGGAATTCAAATCACTCTCAGTATTACACCGAGCGGAATAAGGACTTCGTAACCGGGAATGCCAGCGCCGATGCAAGCGAGTGCGGTGCCATCCGATAGACGAGAAAAATGAAACGCGTTATTTACTCGCGAATAACAAAGGAAGGCCGGCATCAATACCCTCATCCATCTCCCCCCAAACGTCCTCCCGTGGCCCCCAACCCCTCAGATCAGCCACCCACTGCACCTCGCATGGGATCAGATTTCAGGTGAATCAATATAAGGATTTTTGAAATATGCGGGAATAAGATTCCAATGGAATCGTATCAATCGGAATATTATGCTATTGAACCATTAAAGAAGAAATGGAATTAGAGAAAGGGAAGAAATTCACGCATTTTGGCAGAATTTGAACGAAAACGATGAGGACGTAATTCGTAGAGTTCGTAGAATAATATCGTTGATAAAAGAGACATTCGGAAAAAGGAATTAAAAGACAGAAGTAAAAATGGAAAGAAATGATTACTGAAGAATATTTTGTGTGGAAAAGGGCGACGTGGGTTCCAACATTGGTCTTCAAGGCAATCAATAAGCGTACTATGTATTGAAGGCATTTGTGATGTTGGTCTGTGGAGGAGAATGGGTAGAGTGATTGGATTCATAGGAAGTAAAGGGATGAAATTTTAAATATGGTGGGCTGCTATTCCTAACACAGTAGCGAAAGTAGATGGAAGAAATACTGTAAAAAATATGGGATGTTGAAGGCTGTATTCGTAGAAGTGAAAAGTTAAAGTAGGGAGAGGGAAGGAAGATAGTACACGCTTTTTGTACTGGATGAAGACGGACATAATTTACAAAGATCCGGAGAAGGAAGTAATACAGGGAAGACCAGTCCTCGAGAAACAAATAATTAATAGTTCTTAGGAAAGCCAATCCGTATCCATTGAAGGAGGATTATAAATGATCTTGAATATTGGAGCAGAAAATCAAATTGGTTCGGAATACTCGTACCCAGAAGAGTTCAAATGCGCGTTTCTGGCCATCCAAATATTTTTGTGTGATCATCCTAGTGGTGTGAAATAGGAAAGAACACGCGCTCAAATGCAAGGGGAAAATAAATAGGTGGGAAGGTGGATGACAAACGCTATTCTTCTTCATTAAAAAGCCTTATAAAATGAGCAATGTGACAGGGGTCAATGTGAGCAGTTTAAATCAAAACCAGAAAGGACCTCCTGCTAAACATATCTTATAATGGAAGAAGTTACGGAGTGATTTGAAAAGTAATGCACCAACAAATTTGTTTTATTTTACGCAAATAGGAGTGAAACAGAGCTTCGTGCTACGTCGGTTAGTGAATGAGACAAATTACAAATAATCACCCTCCAATCAACCAGTTCTCACAATTAAAGGCTTATTCTCCCCCAATGACTTACAGGACTACGAGAATAATTACTAATTCTGGATGTCCTTTTCACATATTCATTTCCATTTATTTCTGCGATGCTCTGCGATTACTTCTCCTATAAATAGTTGTTTTTATGGGAGACGACCGACAGCTAAGGTAATTTGGGCCAATAGGGATGAATGGGAAAGAAAGGGTGGAGAGAAACCCAGCGTCCGCATTAGTCTACTCTTATCAAAAGGCCCAAAGGGGTCCGCAGTTTAACGTCCCATCCGAAGGACATCGTACTCACTCAAAGTGCTCCCCAGGAAACACCTCTCCTTTCATCCCTCGTCTCTCTCTGTGCAGGGTGACGCTTCCGCTGCATGCAATGTGTCGTATTCCCTACCTGAGCCTTTAGGAATGGAGACCATGAGTTGCATGTCCATGTGATGGTGGAATTTCACTTTTTTATTTTTCAGTTCTGCATGATCTGTCTTGTTTTGGCCTGTATAGCGTATAGACCTGTCACATAAATGGTTTTGTTTCCATTTAATTCCCTTTTTTTGCATAAAAAATAACTAATTTATCGGGTGAATTAACTCTTATTTTGAATTGGGTCTTCCTTTAGCATGTATACAAGTTTGCACGCTATTTGATAGTTTTAAATGACATTTTTTACCTTATTCCTTCCTCTTTCATATCCTCCCTTATCACTCACCCTTCACACCTGGTGTTTGCAACCCCTGCCACACATATTTTTGATGAATTGCGGGGTATTTATATCAATGTCGAAAAATATGTGATGTTTATAGAACTAGGTAAAGAGGAAAAATGTTTATTTTCTAAACTAAGTAGGAGATACCAATAAACAAAAGCTAAAGAAAAATACAAGTCTAAAAGGTGTTTTCTGTAAGCAAAGCACTCTTTCGGCGAAGAACCTTTTTACAGATATGCTTTGTTTGGCTGCGTCAGCTATTTCGGCCGACTCTCTATTAGTGAAAAAAGGCGGCAATAAGGCAAAGTTGCCTTAATTACCCTCGTGAATCAGAGGATAACTATGGGCTCTGTGCTGAACAGAATGCGCAAATATGCCGAATGTAATTAGGATGAGCACTCAGTGATTAAGATAGACACTCACTCTGCAAATAAGGAGAGCAAATGACTGCTACCAATGAGATTGGAAGTGGAGAATTTGGGTCGAGAAATCTTAACGGCTTGTTTTTAAATAGACATGATCATTATCACATTTCAATTTTAATCTATTCTGTTTCAAAAGCTAGGGAACGAAAAAAAGGAATATGGGTATTGTTGGCATTTGACTACAATAATGAACGAAATCGACGGAGTATATACATAGTTATAATGCCTGGAATGCACGTAGCCGCAAGGCTATACGGATATTCCAACTATCATTTTTATTTTATTCCGATCCGAAAACTGAACAGCACCTAATATATTGCGCGTTAGCGTGTGAACGGTAAAGATAGCGAACGACTTATCGATTAAAACATATTAGTATTTAACAAATGAACAAAAGTTTTCAAAAATATGTAAAAATTATCAGATAATCATAAACATTTACGCATTGAGACCGTATATGTAAAAGGACATCCAGCAGTGCTTTGATTTAAACTTTACTGGAGCGAAATAAAAATTGTACTATTTCAGAAATATTTGTGTTCTGCTTTCATCAAAGCAATAAATTTACTAATTTTCACTTAAACAGATGGATCTTGATAGATAAATTATTAGTGTCACTCATTCATAGGCTTTGAAGTTGATAACTACTCTTCGATACGAGTACCAAATAAACTGAACTACCCAGCGTGGGAGAAAGGACAGAGATTGACCGATTCTGTCCCTGCTACGCGGGACAGTGCACCACAACCGCATCAACAACCACCGCGTGCAAGCCTTCTTCCGCAATAGTCTCTCTACCAGTACATAAATATGCCTCCCTCCACAGTGATCCCTTTAAGGATTGTTTCAATCAATATACATAAAATTATAGCTGCGTAAGAAAAATTAAATACATATTTTGCTTTTAAAAGTTCCTTTTCAGATTGAGCCATTTCTTGGAAAGTTATATTTTATTAATGCCTCCCTTCAGACACCCCAACAAAACTCAAAACCCTCGACCTGGCATGTATTTAGCTCCTGGGAGCCTACTCTACCCCGGAGTGAACCTTGACCAGTATGGGGTACACCCTTCTCTCTCCCGTCGACCTTCATCCCAGCCGATCACCCCCAAAAACCTCCCTCTTTCTTCTTTCTTTCCCTATGGCTTACTCATCCTGCCCACACCTGTATTCTCAGCTTTCTTCCATCCGTTACGAAAGGAGTTGTGCAACTGGAATATTGAAAACTCAAACCTCTTTATTTTTTAATAATAATCTAATCTCTTTATCATGCTTTAACTGATTAGAATAAATGTTTATCGCAGCATACACAATATAAAATATTGTATATAGAAACGTTAAGGCTATATCAGCAAAATCTAGGGCTCACAATTAATACTCCTTTGACTCTTATTAATTTTCGAAACAGTTATCGATCCTATCGATTATACACTATCACGGAGTTGCTTTTAGAAAGTATAGTAATTTTCGATAGGAAAAATATCAATTGATTTGTGCGATTAAATTGGACGGATAGCACATTATTTATTGTTATTAATTAAAGGATTGCGTGGGTGTAAGATCAAATTCCTCTGCTTGCTTTGTCCGCAACCTGACCCTCTCTCACGAATTCCCTTCGAAATTTTGGGTATCGGTTTATTAATCCTTTAGTTTAGTTAGAAAATTTCATTTTGGAACACATCTGATCTTTATCTAAAACTGGCCGTAAATATAGTCATTCTTGTAATGCACAGGATTCTTATTCATCTACACGTACATACAACCACGCAAGCCACCGCAAGGGCGTTTAGCGGGGTTATTTATTATTTTTTATATTATTATTTGCTAATATTAATCAAATCATAATTGCGTAAAAAGAGCAACAAATTCAACACACATTATTCTGTTAAAAATTCCTTTTTCACTTTGAGATAATATGTTGAATATTGAAGTTTACTTTTTTGATCTCGTTTACGGTATTTTTCGTTCGCATCTTGCACTAAAGAATTAATCACTGCTTTTTATAATGCAAAATTTTAGATACATTGATTGACTCTTTGGTTTGAGCAATGATGAGGATAATTTTTATATTCCCTTGATTATTTACGAATGAAATGATTTCTGTTCACAAATTATAAGGTGTGCATGCATTTTTTAAATGGACATGCTTCACATTTATTTTATTGAATATCGTTCTCTGATATTTTGATTTTAAAATATTAAATATGCTTTTTTATGCATCTATTTACCTTCATTTTTGTGGGGATATAGCTGTGACTGACTAATATTGAAATATTACCTTTAGTTGAAATATTCTATTTGAATAAAGAATAAAATTCATTCATCTCCCGATTGAGAAGTGGATTACTAGATTAGGCTAATCGAATGCCATTTACAATTTAACAACATCTTTTCAAAATAATTATATACGATGAAAGAATCTACGAAAAGAAAAATTACTTGTTGTACGTAGTTGTGTTTAGCTGCTATTTTAGTAGAAATACATTGTAATGCAAAGAGAACAATTTTACGAAGCATATTATGAAAAATACAAAAGTAAAACTGCTTAACGTATTGACTAGATTTGGTAGATAGAATGTTAAAGTGAAATTATGGAGCGAGTTTAACACGGTCAGTGTTATTAAGGAATGATGATGTGATTGTGGGACGCCTCAACATCTAACCATTTCACCATTTAATCATTATAGTTGTCTAGGTACAATACAGAAAAATGCGAATTAACTTCTCATAAATATATCCGATTCTAAAAGTAGCTGATAAATAGTATAGGGTACAGCAGAATAAAATAATTTAAAGCTGGTTTTACATAAATCTATCACTTCTGTACAAATAATTGGGACTGAAATTTGGTATGTCCGGCGCCATTTTTGAAAATGTATAATTTTGATAGCATAAGAATTATATAACATTATGTTTACTTTCAATATGTACTTTAAATGATTATCTAATGTGTAACACCGGTGATATCATGCCCCTTAAAATTTAACACCACAGAATTTCTTCCAATTCACGAATAAGT
Organism: Hetaerina titia; assembly: GCA_037158775.1. NCBI lineage: Eukaryota > Metazoa > Arthropoda > Insecta > Odonata > Calopterygidae > Hetaerina > Hetaerina titia. The sequence goes on along the minus strand of CM073773.1, from coordinate 97,250,802 downwards.
AACCTTGGGGAAGAAAAAGGATGTTGAAATGTTAGTTGGGTGAAATTCGAGTACACAATGAAAAATAAGGTAGCCATTATTCTATTAAAATCCATCCATTTGGGCTGTTTATATCCTGATACTCCGAAAACCTGTATCGTGAGCTTCAAGCGGAGGGGGAAAAACATCGAGTAGACCGCCGAATTTTAATGCCATAACGGGGGCAAGGATGTATACATTTTCCAGATCCTCATCAAACAAATATCCACTAGTAGATGTGTTATTCATAGAGTAATTATATCCCTGGCTGTGATATATTTTAAGAGAGATGGTCGTTATGTATGTACCTACATCTATGAAATATGTCACGACTTTTTATGGAAGCTATTAAGAAATTAAATATGGTATTAATATTTTGCATGTAAATCACAAATTAGATTCCACAAACTATCGGATTCAAAATCTGATACAAAAAAACTATAAAATGCTTTCATTTTGATGACCTGGCGAGATAAAAGAAAAATATAGGCTTCTCTCTTATAAGACGGGAGGAAGGGCCTCATTCCATGAGCGACACGAGTGCGTCATTTGCGATTTTTCATTCATTTACGAAGGCAAAGATTATCACACACAACCAATCAAAACAATACGCAAAATATGGCCACACTATACTCTCTAGAGAGGAGGAAGATAAAAGAGAATTATGAGAACAACTTAAGGGTTAATAACAAACTTCCGAATAACGAGTTAAAACACGAAATTCTAATGTGGAATTTTCAGGAAATTTTGTTTCTTCTCATAAACTTCATTATACAATGAAAGGTTATCAATTATATCTTTAAATAAAACTAACTTAATTTTTCAAGTTTTGCAATACGTGTTTTAAGATCACGGTGTCTAAAATGTCTTATTCGTTTTCCAGACAAATGGCATCGGCAATAAGTCTTATGAACAGCATCTTTCGAGTCGCCAAAACTCGGTTAACCGTCATGTCACCGAATAGGTGCTTGCCTGTTCTCCCGCGTCCTGCTAATAAAGGAAACGTCCTGCCTGATTTTGATCTGTGGGACACTCTCTTGCCCGAAGGAGACCACCACTACGCCAAACGTGTACTGACTGCCTCGTCTCCGTGGCTCCCGGACAGGGATTAAATTGCGTCCTTGGGCGGCTGCTTTTTATCCGCCCTAAACTTTGCGACGACCATTTGAGGCAAGATAGTGAAATGCGTGTGAAGCCAAGCCAGGTTCTATCCAACCTACTAACGGCACTTAAGCTCCGAGCACAAAATCGTGTGACACTTTGACCCATAGAGGAAACGTTTTATTTCCTCGTCTTTCTGGAGTAGCGCCATTTTACAGGAGATATCACCGTTTTTCTTCCGAGTAGAACGATCCATTTACAGTCAAGCAATCTCGTATCAAATTCTAAACATTTCGTTCCACCTACCCAGGTTCATTTACGGACGGTAATAATGAAAAAGTTGATATCATTCCTTCGAGTTTTAAGATGATTAGAGCTTAGACCACATCTGCATACTGAGCTAGCGAATCAATCAATGTGGCTAAAAATATAACAAATAATGAATAAGTACTAATGCAGTCGAAGATACGAAATTATGAATTCGTGGGAGCAATAAAATGCTTGTATAAGTAATAAAATAAACCCGCTGTAAATACGAGATCGTAGGTTTATAATTGAACTTAAGAGGCTACTATTCATCAAGTGCTAAAAGTGTGTATGGATTGGAGAATGAGAAATAAATTGTGATTGCTAGCTGTGTTTAATGGTGTGTTTAGTGTTTCAGGGTATTTTTCTAAATTTTATATGGGTTCGACGGCCATATCTCCCTGAAATGTGACTCCTCGTTTATTTTTCTAATTCTATTTTATGTATATTTATATGACAACGCTTTATGTGACATTCCTGACAAATAGAACACTATAACAATAAAAAAGGCTATTTTATATATGGGGTGACTACTCTTATCCTGATAAAGGTGGCTGGAAATACCGAAGTATCAAAGATAGTTCTTTTCGTTTAAATTAACCTTTTCTGGAAAATTAGTTTTTCTTTTAACTATAAATATATATGCGTTTTCATCAAAGATGGATATGTATAAAAACACAGGTAATGTTTAAAATAATCAGCCCCGATTTAGATATGATTTCTTATGAACATTAGCCAATTCTATCGTACTAGGCATTCGAGAAGGTTTCCCTGGTTTTGTCGCTAATATTCTTCAAATAACCTTGAATTTAGATTTGAATTTTCGGCTGATCTAATTATAATAATTAAATTTGGTCAATATTTTGCTCAGGGTTCATTTCATTGAAATGAAATTAAGATACTTTTATCCGAAATATTAGAAGCTCTCCCACTCGAGACTTCGCTTATCGGGAAATTGGGTTGCACCTTCCTCTTTTCGAAAATCCAATTTCGAGATCGCGGAACGAGAAGAAGCTTCGAACCCAGGCAAAAGGACCGGGAGCTCCTTTCTTAGGTTGAATAGAATAACATTTTTATTTCTGGTACAGCGTTACTGCCGTACATTCCCTCCAAAAGGATATAAAACGGAGACGCATGTGGCGACGTCTCCGGCGAAATGATAAATTGCCGCTCCAATATATTTTTCTCCCCTTCATAGCAATGTCGAGAGTTGTGAGAAAATCTGATGATCCGTTTTTTCCCGTTCCACCGTTCGCTTTCTGGAATCTAGAGTAGACTTTGTCCGTCCACGCCCCTGTTGTAGAATGATGAAAAGATCGTATATCGTCGTGAATGTATGTATCGAAATGAAATAGTATATGAGTTTATTAAAATACGATCGTATACAGAATGGGTTATTTGTAAAGATGAAGACCATCCCGTGAACATTTGTATTACTATTCTTCCATCTGACGTAATACAATGTCTCAGAGAAGTGAGAGATATTTAATAAAGCAGCTAAGTGTCACCATTTTAACTCATTTGTGCCTTTTAAAAATTGTCGCTGTGCCTTTTGCCGCTCTGGTTCGTGGGTAGAGTTGGTGAAGGTCAAAGATGGAGAGATAATTTATCTGGTGAATGGGAAAAGAAACGTAATACGTCTTGCCTTGGGTCTGCAGGAGATAGGGAGAGTTAATTAATTGCTCTGGTTCATAATGGACATAAGGTTTGGAGTTTTAACTCCAAGGCAGCAGTTTGGGATTTTATGAAATGTGAGAGTGCGGAGAAATAATAAGCACCAATTTTTGATGAAAAAGAAGGTACTCCTCTTGACCCACTTTGGATGCAGTCGCGGCATTCGTCTTGGAGATACGTTCATTAAATGGGATATTACGCCGTCTTTCACTTCACTAAGGAATGCTAAAACCTATTCAACATTTACATAACATCCAAACTATCGGCCAACTATTGGATAGATCAATATCTTACGTCATGTCTCAGAGTGGTGCGGCTATTTAGGTTCCCATGAGCATATCAACTGAAATTGATATTCTTATGGTAATATCATAGGGTAAATTTGATAAGACACGAAGAAATATATTCTTAGGGTTCAAAGAAGTAATACCTTAGAATAAGTTCTAAAGGCAATATACTTATTCTAAGAAGGTTTTGAACAATCCCCAACGGCTTGCAATCATGTACTTTCTCTTGTCTTAAATTATATTACAATGCAACTATCACAAATTTTAAATATAATTCGCCTTTGAAATGGTTCGAACCCAGATCCCACGATCTCCGGTGGAATTATTTAGCCAGTTAAGCTACTGAAAGGTCAACTTGAAGCTACTGTATACTATATACTGTGTACTCAGTATATCCCATAGTTTCTTTGAATTCGTCAAAGATAAACACCCTAATGATTAGAACGATTTTAACCTCGTGGGCTATGACATAATGTGTACGACTGTAAATACCTGTGATATTGTATGTACGGTACAATTTTTTTTCTTAATATCTTTTTCCTTTAAAGCCCCTGAAATTTCGGAGAGTATGTGTGATCCGAGGGTAGTGGAATTCGGGCCCGAACTTCGGTCAAGGCGAATGAATTTTACACTTTTATATTGTTACGTTGTAATTCATATTAGTTGATGACTCCGTTGAAGGTTACTATGGCGACATCTCCAGCAATTTCTTTGAATTTAAGTTTTATTATTTACTTAATTATTTGTGCGTATCTTCCAAGTGACTTCATGTCGTCTAAAAAACTTATTCTTTCACTTCTTCTATCTTGTTTTTCCTCGAATTATTTAAAAAGGAAGTATCTGCATCATGTGCATAGGAATGTGCGACTTTGCAGATCGCACGAGAACCTTTTAGACCCAAAACAATTGAACAGATAAGATGATACGTGCTGTACAGTTTCAGCTTCTCGACCGCCGCCGACCCTCGGCGAATCCTACGGCGGAGACCGCCTTCGTCGAGGGAGCTATTCCGGCCTTCTCTGCACGTAATCCCTGGACTCCCAACCCCTTCAGAACCCCCAACGCCCCCTCCTATGTAGAGAATTAGGGCTAAGAAGTACGTTCAATGCTTTCCGTGTGTGTGCACGCAGGCCAGTTAGAGAGATATTACCCTGAGGTTTTCATGGCCGAGGGGGTAGTGATGCAAGGGACGGGGAGTGGGATCAGAGGACACGGGCAAGGGAACATGTTTGGAATGGTGAACGAGGCTGCACGTACGTGAAGTGGACGGACGGGCTGGTGTGAATCACCTCCGCTGCGATTCTGAACAGACGGTGAATCTCCGCGATAGGATCAGTTAAGTTCTCATTGAAGGAACTCGCATTTTTAGCACAATGCACAACAACGGTTAAATAAATAATATGCACTACAAGTATTGAAGAAAACTATGTTGCTTTTCAGCATATTATTGTTTCATTATCAATAATAATGAAAGATATAACTTAGTTTTAGAACGAGATCTAGTGCAACATAGGGCAGCTAGGCTTGTGAAAAAATGTAATGAAGAACATACCAAATGTCGCGACACTATTGGATGAGTTAGCATGGGAGCCATTACTTGACCGTAGAGTTTAACTGTAGATACACAGTTTAAATTTACTGCGTAAATTTGAGACAGGTTGATTATATGAGGAAGTTAAAGAAATACTACAAGCCTAAGCCAATATAATATGACTGAACAGATCAAGTACGTAAAATTCAGGGAGATAGGGTAGAACAAATATATTTAATATAACGTTTTTCCTTTTACGATTAGAGATCAAAATAGATATGACCGCGGCCGAGAAAAGGAAAACTACCATTGGTAGTTCATATATTTTGTCGATATCGTGCATAAATTTAAAATAGAACCATCTTTATGACATCGATCCCGTATGACTTGTATCTTGCTATTGAAAATGTCCTGTTTTCCAGTCCTTAAATGATCAAAATTATATCGTTGTAGAGATGTAATGATTGTACATGTATGGCTGGTTACATAACATCCCCATCCACACGCTCTTACGGTGGTTTTCGTGGTATAATGTTGAGGTAGATGTAAATAAGCCACCGGTTAAGGTAAGTCCTGGATAGACACATGAGACCGAAAGCCGTCACATTTTTAATTCTTATTTAATACGAAACTGGCAACATAACGCCCTACAATACATCAAACTCTTCTTCAAATCCTTGCATTGTTTTCTGTCTCCCTTTGGCCCGCTCGACCTGCCGCCTCTTCTCTCCATTCCTCCTCCTCCCTCGCTCATACTCAACATTCTCCCCCCTGCAAAAATCTTATTGCCTTTCCTCCTGCCTTGAATTTTCCCAACAACCTTCCATCTTCAACTTTTACCATCCCACCACTTCTTTGTTTGCTTTCCTCACGGTTCAATTCACTTGCTCCATCATTATCTACACCTCCATCTCAAAATTCTCTAATCCTCGCCTCAGCAACTGTTTGCTAGCTATACAAAACTACACACCCAAGCCGTATTTCCCCAATTCTTTTCTTATACGTGGAAGAAAATGACATCCAAATAAAAATTCCTAAAGCATTTATTTGCACGACACCTTCTTAAATGTGTAAATGTAACCATCTTATTTCAAACATCATCATGACGTACTATTAAGTATGAACGTTGAGACAATTCAATTATCTCTCGGCTGCCAATTTGGAAAATACTATACTTCTCTTCCTAATAATGAAACTCACCCTCTAACTCGAATTTTTTAACATTTGCGAAAATGTCGAATAACTAAGTAAAAATAATATTGGTATATAATATAAATAAAGTACGTGTTTACCTCAAAATTGGACTTGTACTACACAATTAACGTCTACACATATTTTTTTGCTATTTGTTCTCCATTACTTGCTCCATTACCATTTGTTCTCCATTACCTCCATTACTATATTAAACTGCTGCTTATTGTTCTCCATTACCGTCCCTGCCGTTAATCCTATAAACTGGTCATTTTTTATTTCACTTCAGCAGAATTATTTTGGACGCGTATTGCATGAAATAATTTTTTTTACACAAAACGTCTTGGATTTTGGTTACAAAAAAACTAGGTTGGCTCGACCCTCTCCGAGCCATGCTTTTGCGTTTGTTCAACAGACTCGGCACCTACTGCCACCAGAACTTAGCTATGAAATTACCTAAAAGCTAAAAACATATGTACAAGAAAAAAAGATAAGCATTGTTAAATTTTGAAAATTTACAAATTAAAAAACAATAGTATGAGTAATGATACTCGTATGTCAAATTCACCTACCAGTTTTACACTCACTATACAAAACATACATAATATTGATGAAATACGCAGCATGTGTCATTGATAGATGATCCCTAAAAAGTAGAAACGAATAGATTCATGAAAAGAAGCGAGAGATATAAACAAAAAATTGCGAAGGAGTATTTTTAGAAGCCTATGCTGTCAAAAATAAAACCCTAGAATGATCCCAAAGATTGAACTCGTATGATGAGGGTAGTCGAGGTCACATCCTAATTGCTAGTCCTACTCGACGTGATGAAACATACTAAAATACACTTGACTAAAAAATGAAAATGTATGATTTAAAAAAAAATATTTCATGCAGTTTAACGTTATGTGTTCACGAAGACTAATGGCCGCTTTGAAGCGGTAGAACTCTCGAAAATGAAAGGAGCAGGCAGGGGCGAATGGCTTCGAAAAAAAGTCCCGAAAAATATTCTACAAATTTAAACGTTAGATGCGACTATTAAACTTATTTATTTAGATCAAATTCGTTAACACTTTATATCGGAAATCACACCGGAATATTTCACGAGAATATAACATTAATAACAATTACAAATATTCCAGCCCTGGGTGGAGAAAAATCGACCTAGGCGGGAGTCAAACCATTGAGCTAGCAGACGGAGATGTTATCCTACTGCTATAGGGGACGGCTCAACTTGTCGTTTTGTGAAGTTTTGAGTAAAATTTGTGGTTCACGGGTTTGTCAGACCTCTTCGCATATTTCCTCGCCCACGAGCAGCCAAAGCCTCGTCAGCGATAACTCAAACGATGGCCCTTAAACGACCTGGCGGGACGAGTGGCCGTTGTGAGAGATGGTAGCAATGATAGGGATTTGCATCCAGTCATCAACACCGTCCGTTTTTTCGTTTCCGAACAAGGATCTTCAATTATGACAATCAAACTGTATGGCAGCTTCCTGGCTGCAAATGGTGATTGTGGCACCAAGGGTGGCTTTCATCCAAATCAATACAGTGAAACACATCGCCAAAGAATACTAAGTATTCCACTTTTAGCGACTCCTGCTGTTAAGGTGACATCATTACAGTAGTATGATGCGTCGAAGCTCACAAAGATTCCTAGTCTCTAGGATTAGCGTATATTGACGACATCTGAGGCTGTTAAATTCCAAATATTGATAAATGCTGTGAGCCGAGAGGGAACTTCAAAGATACGATGAGGCCGGAATCACCAGTGACGACAAATCCCAGCCACACCTATAGCCTCAATCTCCCACAAAAACTGTTAGTTATCAACCCAACATAAAAATGACTATAAAATGTTCATGACGCGATAAACGCAAGAAAAAATTAATTTTCTAAAAGATAGCATGTTGGTACGTGAAGGCCATATTAACGGGTAATATAGTACGAGAAAAAAAATTCAGAATTTAGGAAGAGTTCGTGCAAAAAAGTACACACAAATCTGATATCTTTACAGAGAAACTTATAGACTTAAGAATGCTTTCATTTAGGTTAGGTTAGGATTGAGCTTATGTTGAGAAATATGTTCTCAAAGATAAAAATAAATAAGGCTGTAGAGGTAAACGAAATTTCTGCGGAACTATATAAAGGTTTAGGAAAAGGTGATAGGAAGAGTTTTCATAGTCTAATTTGTAGCGTTTATGAGCTTGGCCGTAAGATTTCATGAGATCAGTTTTACTCGTCGTTCTTACAGGGTCGTACCCAAAAGTGGTAAAACTGATTTTCTCCGGCGCAAACGGAGCGGTGGAGGGGGCTCTTAGCAACAGACTGACACCAACCTCAGTCGCCTGCGGGCTGTCGTCGAGTGAGGACACCGTTTTTAGGAAGTAAGGTTTTTGTCCGCGTGGAAAAGCAAAACGAATCTGAATTTAGAGCAACGTTATTAGGTGAAGTTTTGTGCGAAACTCGGGAAGACGGCAACAGAGACCCTCGATATGATCAAGCAGGCTTATGGGAACACTGTCTTAAGCCGTTCCACAGTATTTGAGTGGCTCAAGTTGTTTAAAGAGGGTAAGGAGCTCGTTGAAGACGACCATCGCCCCGGACGGCCGTCGAAGGCAAGACCCGACACGAACTGTGGACAGAGTGAGGACACTGCTGAACACAGACCGACGCTTAACCAGTGAAGAAATTGCAGACCAGTTGGGTCTGTCTGCATCCAACGTCCAACGCATTATTTCACAGGATTTGGCCATGCGCAAGGTGTGCGCCAAGATGGTGCCGAAAATTCGTGTCATGGCGCGCCCGTCGTCAGACAGCTCCTGGCCAAATACGGCGTTATCACGTTGCCGTACCCGCACTGTTCTCGCGATCTGGCATTACCGGACTTCTTCTTTTTCCCCCTGATGAAAAGACATCTCAAGGGACGACGTTTTGACTCGATAAAGGCCGTTCAAGAGGCTTCGACGAGGGTCATCAACGGCATCTCCAAAGAAAATTTCCAGCGGGCGTACGGGGAATGGGAGCAACGTTATACTAAGTGTGTAGCAGCTCAAGGAGCATACTTTGAAGATTATTAAGTCGATGTAAGTATATCGTCAATAAAATTCTTGTAAAAAAATCAGTCCTTCCAGTTTTGGGTGCTACCATGTATTCCAAAAAGGGAAAGGTAGCCCATATATGAGGACTACATAATCACAAAAAAATAGTTTTAAACCAAAAGTCGATTTGATAGGCAAGGGTAATTTCACCCAACGCCAAGCCCAATGCCGTGTGAAATTCACACATCGGAGTTTAAAGTTCCTTCTCCCTAGGGCGCCTATGATTTTCCAGGAAGATCTGGCACCTGAAAAATCACACAGCTGCTTCAAGCTGTGGGTGAGAGAAGCATAAGTCTACCCCAAGAATAATAGGTCTCATAACTACAGAACAATATGTTAAATTTCGCATGCAGCTAAGGTGGTACTCAGGATTATCATTTCAGAGAGAATTTTGGATATAGCAAATGCTTACTTAGTGGATGACCAGCTTGGATTCAGGAGGAGGAGAGGTACGCGTGATTCTATTGTAGTAATGAGCGTATTAATAGAGAGGAACATATAATATAATCAGTATGTATTTGCCCGTTCTATAGATTTCAAAAAAGTTTTTGATAGAGTAAACTGGATAGAATTAATGAATCTACTATAGAAAATTGGAGCGGATTTGAGAAATGAGAGACTTATCCGGAACCTGTAAATGTCTCCGGCAGCTCAGGTATGAGTGACGGAATTATCACATGTGGTTTTCAACGTATATATGGAGGAAATAATTAAAGAAGCATGGGAAGAACTGTAGATCGGAATGAATGTCGGTTACGTTTGGCCTTTATGTTGGCCTTTTGATAATGATATGATCAGCCTATAATCCTAATATTCAACTTATATATATTCTTATAGTCATTCCGAAAATGTCCTATTTTGAGAATTACATCGAATTGTTCAACAAAAATATAACATTAAAGAAAATTAAAAACGCCCTAGCCCTAGGTAGAGGAGCCCGCGAACATTGTGTTGGCAGGAAAGTATGCTACCCAGCAACAACTGGGATCGACATGTTTAAATCATTCTAAAGTGGAATAAAATTAAAATATACAAAGAATTATCGAGAATACAATTTGGAGTTGTTTTATTATTGTTCAAGTTTAAAGGAACAATCTTCAAAAACTAACGTCTGGGTAAGAAAAATACTGTAAAAAGGTTTTGAAATAAAAAAGAAAAAGAAAAATAAATATAATTGCAACCACACTCTGCCACTCGGGTATGGTTAGGCCCTCCATCACAATCTCAATGACGGGTCATAATGGTAATTTAGCCATAAACGTTGTCTGTGTAATTGAGAACCACAAGGATCATAATCTAACACATTTTCGCCTGTTTTAGCGCGCTTAAAATACTCGTTAGGTTAGTTCATATTCTTTTAAATAATTTGTAACTCTAATCGGATTATTTCGTGCCCAAAAAAATATGGTCTCAGGGATTTTTCATTACTTTATTTGACAAACGGATTAACGTTCTTCAATATATTATTTTTCAATATTTTTCCCTAAAACTTTAACCCAACTGCTAATCAGAAACGAGCGTAGCAGAAGGGTATGGCGGTAAATAACTGATGAGCGTCACGGCACGAACTCGTAACGAGAAAGGAATAAGCGATGACCCCGTGAAAAGGACAAGAATGAATATCATAAAGAATTTTAAATGCTCTATCAAAAAGAGCACAGTCGTCATTACAACATTTCATATGTAATTTTAATATACACTAAGCCCTTAATAGTAGACCTGTAACGTTTCTTCTAACTCGAGTTTTTTTGATCTCATGCTATAAGAGAAATGGAAAGAAGGTCAAAATGGAGGCTCGCCAGATCAAGTTTTGCTTGGAAATGTGCCCAGGGAAGAGAAGCTCTTGGAGAATTAATAACGAGAAAATTGTTTCAGATTGTGGGAAGAATTAAATTTTCGTGTGAACATTGGCCTACGCCAAGATGTCATGCGTAGTTACATACTGTGTTGGAATAATCCTCATTATGCATATAGATGTATAAATAAATATATTGCTACAGGAATACCCGTGGAATGATCATGATTTGAAATATACATTTGAATTAAAGCACAATAATAGCAGTAACATTTTAGATGGGAACGGTTTGATAATTTTCAAAATAACCTACCAATGTCTCGTTTGGACATAATCAAATGTATATTGCCCCATTTAGGAATGCATTATGTTTTTAGTATTTTAACTTGTTTAGGTGGAATATTAAAAATATCCAAATCAAATGCGAAACAATTTTCGCTCCAATAGAGTCAGATTGGGCCAAATTATTTGTGCATCTTTATTCTAAAATTGAATTCATTAAAAAAAATGTTCGGCACATTATTTCTTTGGCTTAAGGATCTTCCCTTCTTTGCTCCTTTTTGATTTGTAGTGCGATCCATCTTAAATTAAAAAATAATGGCCACCGGTATTAGTACTTATTTTTCAAATTACTTATATTAATTATCTACAAATCTTATGAATTTAAGGAAAGGACTTTGTAATAATTACACGAAAGTACACAACATTAATGAGATAACAAGAAAGGGCAATGCAATATATTATCGTATATTTATAAAGACCTAGGTTTAACTAATTACAGCATGATTAGGTAAGTATATCATGTATAAAACATAAGAAGGGTAGCAATCTCTGGCTTGAACACCTTACTGCATACCCTTCCGTTGACCACCGATGACATAAACAAAATATCCTGCAAGCCAACGGGAAAATGTGTGGCAGGGGGTAATTAACACCAGACATGCACGGCATACGAACAGCTAAGTAACGCTTAGAAATCTAATGAGTATATGAATAATCAAATTTTGATAATGAAGGCTTTTAACAAGAATTGAAATACGGTATCAAATATAAAAGGTACCTTTCCGTTACGTTGTATGATAATTACTGCACATTAGTAATTTTGCAGCCGTAGATGCATTTTTGTTTATTTAATCAATAATTGGTATTTTGTCAATGAGTTTGCTTATTCATGCTTTTGTATTTAGGCACTGCTTGTCAATGCCTTCAGGTTGAACTGAATTCAAAAATGCATCAGTATCTGCTATATAGTTAACTGAAATTTATACTTGTAACTTATATACATTCTCCATTTTATAGAATTACTTTTTAACATTACTGTTGTTGCGAAAACATAACCTGCTTCATCATCGATGAGAAATATGGTAGGAAATCTAACTACGATAGTTTTAACGAGATACCGATTAAAATTTTAATTCTGTTTTTTTGTACTCTGCAATAAAAAATGTTAAAAACCATAACCAGTTTGTAATTGGAGAGATGACAGAGTTTTTAATTTCCAATGACAACTCCTCCGTCCACCACAAATTTCACTTCTTCACTACCTCCATACACTAAACACGTGCATGCATAATTTTTCAATGCTTCCTCTTCTGCATCATTTCATCGGTTTTATGAGGATCATAATTTATTCTATACCATGTGCTATATGCAGTAGCTTTGATGCTTACCGTGGACTTCACCATATTTCGGCTAAATACGTTAATTAATCTTACCAAAGTACGCGAAAGCCATCTGTAACCTCAAATTGATAAAATTAATCGAAGTGGTTAGTTGTATCCTATGGGTTATGTATCATCTAGCGCCAGCTGTGTATTAAATTGCATACCCACAAGGATACCTGGAACGTAACGACAAACATGCTAACGAAACGTAGGTTACTGAACTTTATTGCCAGATGGGTAATCCTAGAGCTCCGAATCCAGTTAAATGTACTGCGATTCATCAGACAGTTTTTAGTGCTATTATGTAATGTAAAGATAATAGAAAAATAAAATACAGTTAAAAATGAATGGATCTGCATGATGGTCTACTCCCAAGATTTTTCCACCTTCCTTTCAATCCCACCACCTCTCTATATATTTGAATGAACAAATTGTATACTTATTTTATGATTCTGTAGTAAGCGAAATCTATGTCGCGAATACGAGCATTTTGTACTCGTATTGTTCAACTTCTGGAATTACTCATTTTTGTAATCGCTTAGTGTGATGTTTCTTTTGTACATAGTATCGCCAGAGTCTTCATATATTGTAGTCAAAAGTAGTTTTTCATAATCCGCATTTAGATTTGACAGAAAAACGCACTTCATGTAACTTTTTTAAAAGTTAATTTACTCTTGTTACGTTTGTAAAGAATTACTGGAAACTTGGGATGAATAAGCAACGTGATAATTCCACCTCATTTTCTGGTTTCCAATTACGAATATTTTTCATTACTAATTCCGACAAACTTGAAGACGATTTCATATGTTTTGTGTGTAATTGGTGCAATAGTGTCCCATATTTATGCAATTTGATAAAAAAATATTACTAATCATAGGTAAAAGGTTTTATGTACCCATAAATTATATGTGAATAGTTGTCACTGTACGCCTCCTTGACGCCAAGTTCGACGCTGCTACGGTTATGCTATTCCGCCACGGCTTAACATCCACCTACTTCCTGTACGATGAACAATACTTCGACCAAGCGGATGCAGTGGAATTGGATGCCCTGCTATAACCAGATTCTTAATGCAAGACTTTGAAGAAAAGACACTCAAATCAGCCCCGCTGGGCCAGAAACACTTTTTCCTGCCATTTCGACCACACCTTTGTGGTTTGGTCACATGGGAAGGATGCACTAAAAGAATTTCTGTTGCACATGAACTGCCAGCACTTCAACATTTCTTTCACGATGGAATTGAAAATCGACGGCAAATTCCCTTTCCTCGATATCCCGATTCAATGGAAGAGTAGTGGCACACACTGATATGGGGTGTATCGGAAGCCGGCGCACACTGGTCTGTACCTTAATAGAAAGAACCACCACCACCCAGCCCATCGGCGAGCAGTGCTGAAAAAACTATGCCAACGAAACAAGGCTATCACCGACAAAAAAGTTTTCTGGAGGAGATTGGCCATCTCAAGACAACCTTCATCCAAAATGGATATTGCGGACGCGACATCACTTTGGTCCTAAAGAGGTCCTTCAATCCGCAAGTGGGCACGACGCAGGAGGAAAAAGAGAAGCCAATCGCCAGGACTGCTTGCCGTATGTTTCTTTGATTTCTGGGAAAATATCCAGGGTACTGGCGAGGCACAAAATCGAGACAGTCCATAAACCACAGGGAAAAATTAGAAATTTTCTTCTCAGAGCCAAGAACCCAATCGGCCTAAAGACCCCAGGCATTTACCAAGTCCTGTGTACCTGCAGAGATGTCAGAAATCAAAGAAGCAGTTGAAATAAGAATGGCAAGACGTAATTTCAACAGGAACTCTGGGTATTCCTTCAGCAACGCAAGAAAACCGGTGCTGATGAAGGTTAGAAAGGAATACAACACAACGTCATGGTGACCAACCGGGAGGCTCCTCCACCAAGGACCAATCAGTAGTCACCTGACCCGTGGACTCATGTACGAGTATATAAGACAGCCAAATCAGGGTGACACTCATCAACCCTGAGGACGATCGAAACTTCGACCAAAATGGAACCTATGATCCGGTGAAAGACCCGAGAAAACTTCATCAAGCAAATACGCCTTGAAAGAATCAGATCTTACTAAATGTGTATTTTGTTTTTCTCTCCTGAATTCAAGCCCATGCACGCGGAACACTTGCTTAAAAGCACAAATTTCCACTTTATTTTGGTGACTAATCTTCTTGAATTTATCACATCGTCTCATTTACCGGTTCTGATGGCAATAACTGTGCTAAGAACATATCTCAGCCAAGTCCTGTATGAAACACGTATGGGTAAAGTCCTTTAGTTTCAAGTCAATTGAAGAATTGCCACCATTCCAGAGATGAAGCTTATGAACATTCCACAAGACGCGTTTCAGGACATTTTGAAAAAGTAAAAACACCGTCGGGATCAGTGTTTACGTTGGAAAGTAACTACTTTGAAGGGGACATTTCTTTGCAATAAATAAATTTCGGGAACGTTTTGAACAGATTTCGTATTTTTAAATTAGATGATTTTCAAACAATCAATCGAGATGGTCACGCGAACATTTAAAAACTCTGTTTTTTCCTAATATCATGTCATAAATGACAGCCAATATAAATAATGGTCATAGAAATGAGATATTTTAGATCGTTTATGGGGATAAGAAAATCCATTATAACCTGCTGTGCTAAAGGGTGACTGATGTGTATTACAGCTTTGGGAAAGCTTACTTGGCTCAAACAAAAAAGAGCTGTGAGTGGGATTTTCGTCTCTCTACAGTAACAGAAGACTCATGTTTGAAAGAAGATCACATCATAGATGTTAGGAACAAAAAAAATCCTCTCTGAGGAAACGAATCTTCACACAAGAACCATAAGAAAAGATAGAAAGATTGTGAAGGGATCAAATAACATCAACTAGAACAACGGAAAATATACAAGGAATGTAGCTACGGTCGTGAATCAATGTAAACAAAAAAATACCGGGACCGTAAACTTGAGTTTACGGTCCCGGTTCAAGTTTACGGTCCCGGTATTTTTTGCTTACATTAGGACAACAGATATAAAATTTGAAGCATTTGTATTACACTCAAAATCCTGAAATACTGTCATGCCAATTTATTTCATTTCATTTTTTAAAAAATAAAGAATGAAAATAAAAGGCACTTAGTGATATTCATACATTAATGCGATATATTGTTGACCACTAAGTTGATCAATTTATAATCGCATGGAATAATACGAAGTATCTTTTAGCGATTGACATTGACTGTACATGGTTAAGCCAGTTACAAAATCCAGTTATATAAGCCAGTCTCTTATAAAATTCCTATTGTTGCCAGGTCATCTCCAATTAATGATTCATGGTTAAACATTGGTCATACATAGTCGCATACCATCAGAGACTAAGGAAGCATGTAACACAGAAATGTTAAACTGTTATTCATGACACAAATTAATCTATTTATTTGTACAAATTACTATATTGCTAGAAGTAAAATTAAGCTAAAAAATAAGGCCTGCTAGTTAGGATATCGTCATAACGCGACATTACGCAAATCGAGCGGCTATAATGTGGTTGTTATTTATTTAAATCGGCCACAAAATATTTCAGTGGAGAAATACGCTGGGGTACTAAAAGACTAACATAATGTATGTGGAACGCTCAGACTAGAATCATCGTCAGTACGTGAACGGTGGATAAGTAGTAATTAACATATAATGGATTTCATTCATTCTCGTCTACTAAGGGGAACGTCCGACTTGAAGACAGTGATTTTGTTTATTATTAACCGTTGTTCTCGCTTTACGTGCACCCTCATATCATCTGATCCCTTTTGAATATCTCACCCAGCGGCATTACGAATGATGCAGACCACCGAGGCTTCATCCAAGGTCCCAACGCTGGTCTTTTGGTCTGCCCCACCTACGCGGGGCCCTGAATACGGGCCATTGGCCACACTCTTACCCCCACTAGCCTCCCCCCCTCGAAGGCCTGTTCTTCTTTAATTAAGTAAGCTCTTTGGAGTTGCATTATGACTTGAATGAAGAACACCCTCGATTCCTTACATTAGGTTGGTACATTCAGTGTGAGCTGACTTTCAACCTCCACCTGAAGTGGGGAACAGTCTCACTCTGCGGCTCGCAGTCTGAGAGGGAATTGTAAAGAGCACGGTGGGAGGTGGAAGATGGTCGGACCCGGAGGAAGGAAATGTGGGTCATCTCGAATGATACCCAAATTGCGTTTTACTGCCCTCCTCAACACGCACGTCGTGGAGTTTACGACGGATATATTATACGGGGACCCGTATAATATATATATATATATATATATATATATGCACCAGAAATCAGTGCCGTGAGCAACTGACGTGCGGTGATGAATGAAAGTGGCTCTCTTAGCCCTGAATTCATTACGTCTCTGTAATTATCCCCAATATTTTGGATTTTTTAGTCTATTCGCCCTCTCCATCTACTTGCTTCTGGTCTTCTGGACCGAAGAGGTGAAGATAATGGATAAATGTGTCCGATTGACATTCATTGAAAAAATCTTACTTCAAAATGTGTATCTCAATATTTAGAACTAGCTAGGATGAACTGACACTGGTGAATACTTGAAACCACAATTTGATCTTTTCTATGGACTTTGTGAAAGAAACGAATAAACACAGTTTTGACTTTAAACTATCCTCAACATGAAAAATCAGTTGAACTACAGGAAAGTACCTACGCAAAATTACAGAACTAAAATGAAATGTAATTGTTAATGTTTAATACTCTACAATAGGTACAACAATAGAAAACCGTAAAAATAAAAATAATAAAAAAACCGATGTGGAGAAGTAAACAGTTTCACTAAGAGATTAGGCAAATTATGTATGGATAAAAATACGTTATTATCGCGTAATTAAATTGAAGAGTTGAAAAACTCTCCTTAAAAATATTCAACCAATCATTAACACGTGGTATTAGGTAGTAACTGTTAATTAAAAATGTTTTACCAAACCTTAAGTAAAATTTTATTATATATCTCGTAGCAAATGTACCTCATGAATAAATGTGAATCGTGAGAAAGTAGATGTGTATATTAAGTAACTTTGAGTTGGATATCATTCCGAGAAGCGGTATCCAATAATATTTCTTTCTCATCCTTCTTGGAAATGCTTTTGTTCCTTCACCTGCTATTTCTTTTAATTACCAAGGTGACATCGACGTCAGTATACTTTTACGGTTATTACACCACAGTTACGAGAGGCAGGGCTCGGGCATCCGAGCCATATAACAGGCGTCGTTCTATTTATGACTCATGCTTACTGACAGTGGCTCCTGAGACTGTTAGGGTGGTAAATGCTACGTAAAAATTTAGTGTCCCCGGGGGTCAAGTGTGGCTCAACATAAAACTATGAATTCATAAACGGAATGCAATACCTTGGCCCACATTTTATCATCCATGTTAAATTTGACATAGATCAAACTTTATTGGGGACAATGGGTCTCAATAAGAGAGACGGCTGTTTGGAGAAATTGTAAGAATGTAGGAAAAGTGGATTAAGGCAATACTAAGAGGGGTAAGGAGATGTTGAAAGCGGTATTAAAAGGGTGAATGTTGTGAAAGTAAGGTAGATAGAGGATAGGAATAAGCATGCAAGATTGGATCAAGGAAGGTTGAATTAATGAAGGGTTAACGTATGAATTTGAATTATATTTAGTATAAGGTTTATGGATTTTTTTGTCATGTAAATTTGAGCTTACAAGTATATATATGTGCGTAATATCAGTGTCCATCAAAAACCTAACATATGCTGGTAGACAACTTCCGATAATAATTTACCCACAGCCACAGAAGAACAACGTTCATATTTATTATTAATTATTTTTCTAGGAAGTTTACTAAAGATTTCACAAGTTTGCACATATTGTGTCTCATTCATATGGGGGGAAGGCATTCCATTCTTCATTAATATATATTAAAAAACAAAACTAGGATTTGAAAAACAAAGCTTAGTTTTGTTGTTCCAAAGCCATTCAGTCACGCTAGTTAAAACTCCTCGAACGAATGCAAATTTTCCTTCGACAGGTTCAACAACAAAATTTTGTTCGTGTTTTTGGGCTTACATTTGGCATCAATAATACTCTATATCTATTTTTACAACTTGGTGAACATTTAGAAACCAGCTATAATATGTTTACCTCTCCAATAATCTTGATGCAATAAGTTAAACTGAAACTAGTCGATAGTATTAAATTCTTTGAAGCTAACAATAGACAAATTTACACTTTCAGGCTTCACTTCGTGGAATTGTTTGATATCCATATTAAATGAGTTTGCAATTGACCACAGTCTTTATTTTCAGGTACAACGCGTTTCACCAACTTGTGGCACCATCAAGTACAAGTTAAGCATACAGCTGTTAAACATATACCCTTCGAACAGAGGAGGGGGGTCTGCACATATGTTTGCTGCTTTATGCGTAACTTGTGCTTAATGATGCCGCAGGTCAGTGAAACGCATTGTGTCTTAAAATAAATTCTGACAGTGGGTCTTTAGCTTCTGAGGCATTTTGAATGGCTTGAAGCCTCTCATTAAGAAAACAAATTCAATGTATATAATATTGTTAGTTTAATAAGTTAATGTTTTCTCTTGTATAATGTCTCCTTAAATTATTATTGCTCTTAGTACAGTATTAACGGTTTTCATACTTCTCTTAGGTGGCTCAAAGTGCAATAGGAGACAGAAAAGATCTTCATTTCATTTTCCGTCTGCTCACCGACTCTCTTTCCCAATTCGTATTTTCGTTCATCGCGCGCCCTACATCTCCACCCTACTCAAGAAATCCACACCCCGCCAATACAGTCAAGTCGTCATCCCCATTCCTACCTCCGCCCTCACCACCACCTTTCTCAAACGTCACCAGATCCTTTCTTCTCCCTCTCTACTTTATTCTATATTCATTCTTACCCTTCCCCCCACCACTTCTCTCACATCACGATATTCTCCCTGAACTCCTTTCCTCTCCATCGTTTCTAAAATACTCATCGAGAGTCTGGGGGTTCAAGATTTTCCGATGAAGAGGGCTCTACGTATGAGAGGACGAAATGCTACGTAACCATTATGCTGCTGAGCTGAACGATCTCCTCTCTCGCTCATACCAGACTGTAGTTATTTCGATTTTTTTCGACCTCGCTAAGTAGCTATCCTGTCTCCAAATTTAAATTTTCGGTAGTTTTCTCGGTAGAAATATCGCAATGAGCCTAACAGAGCGAGGCGGGAAGCTTCGGCCGACTTTGCAATGCCCACTGAAGTTTCATGAGATAAAAATTACCGACCGGGGGTTAAACCGATCTCTTTAATTAGTCCCATTTCACTACATACATGATTCAGTTAAGTCCAAAACTATCTTCTCATCCTGGTATGGGGCTAGGGGGAGAATAAGAGGATTTTAAAAATAACTAAGTATTGACTCTGTCAAGAGGATAAGTTAGGCGGGCGTGGAGATTCGATTAGCTGTACGAGTATTGGCGAGTGTGGTCCAGGAATGACCTCGCCAGTTGGTACAAGTGATCGACCACTGCCAGTTGGTACGAACCCGACCGACCACTGACCAGGATGGAATGTTAACAGGATGCAGTGTTTTTAAAAATTTCCAGTGTTTCAATCGATTAATTTTTATTGACGTTTCAGAATATTCCTTGACTTTCAAGCGATTTTACGCTCTCTCCTTAGCCGGAACATGCGCGGAGGAGAAATTCAAACGAACGTAGTTAACGGGGAAGTCCGGGCACCTTATGAGCCGAAGTGAACCAACAAATCTCTCCCCGTGTTCACAGAAACGTACGAGGGCTAACATTAGCGACACCTCTCAACCCCTTCCCGCTCTCCCTCCCTCCTACCCACACGTTCCAAATCCTATCTGGAAGTGACCCAAGCCCGAGGCGCGTCACACTACAAATAATGAGGAGAAAGAACACCACGCACTGGCACGTACAAGATTTGCCAGTTCGTTTGATGAATATCCTTTGGATCCGAATAAGAAAAGTTTTCGAATTATGAGCGGCTAACTTTCGCTCGTTAAGAGCTTTGTTTTTCATGGCTCGAGAGAGGGCGGTTCCCGTGGCTTTAATCGCCTCCCGCAGTCGGTAGGAGGGGCGGGGCCGAAGGGATGGTCACCGGGAGCCACGCAAATGGCCGACGGAATCGATACTTAAGTTTTTGTTAAACCCTTAATAGATTATTACGTCAACAAAACTTGCTACCCAGGAATATACGTATATATGCACATACAATTTTCCAACAACTGATATAGAATGAGCTAGGAATAAAAGTTATATAAAAATTAACAAGCACATAAATTTAGCTTTAATAATGATGCAATTATAAAATACAAACATCAAACGAACAGGGAATCATGCGGAATGAATACCTGATTTCGAAGATGCTAGTTCACTTAATGACCGCCATATTACACGTTTTATCAATCACGTGGTCTATGTTTATTAATCTTCCTCCGATCTTATTGTTCAACATTAATGGCACTCCTCGCTGACTCTCTTCCTCTCTGTGGTATATTCCTTCAATACTATCACTACAGCAATCCCTGCATTGCTTCCATCCTACCTCGTACAACTCTAAAATAGCTTATTTCTTTATACTTCTCTATAATATTTCTTTTCCCCATCACCCGCTTATTTTTATGATCATCCTTTCCTCTAAATCGCCCTAGCATTCCAAGTCCCAATCATAACTGACTTGACTCTCCTATACCGTATTTGCTACTGCTGCTACCGATTCCGCTTTGCAAGGATTTCGGCACCCGCGGAAGCCTAGCCTCTTCCGTTGCACTGCACGACACGTCCCAGTTGTTCGGGTCCCCTAGTAGCCTATACTCATTCCAATAATTGTGTCATCGTCGCTTTTTGGAATAAGTAAATGAGAACGTCTTCCATTGCCTTCATCAGTAGTGTTTTTAACGTGACCCCATAACTCAATGGCCTCACCACTGGGGTCAGATGCCTTTGCAGCCGCCGCATGGGTAACTCAACCAGGAAAAATTATCGTTGTTCCTACCGCCACAGATGTAGGGGTCATCGAACGCAGAAGCACCTCCGTCGCGTCAAGGTTATAGAACATTCGGGGCCATGATGCATTAAAGTACACATTTTTCGATGCAGTGATTCATACATTCATGCATATAGTACTTAAAACCATAAGTGATTACTTTGTGAATTGAAGATGAGAGTAATGTAATAAGTATAGCTTAATTTCAAATGACTAATTAATATTAAAAATTATGCCGAGAAAATATTCCAATAGAAAATAACATCGATAATTTGTTGCTCGCATACAATGTTTAATTTTTTAATTTTATTACATTCTGTCGTAATTTTATAACCATTAAAAATAATGGTACTCATAAAATTTCCAAGCACTATTAATGTTAAAAAAACTGGTGTTTCCGGCAAATGATACGAATGAAGTTCACTCGGGTTTAAAAAGCTCAGAATGACTGAGCCCTGAGGATGATGACAGAATTGCTGTCGAACAGTTAGCTGTCGAAAGTTTGACCGCTGATAACCTTACCCGGTTGGAAACCCGAGTGAACTTCATCCACTATTCACATTCCTCAAAAAAATCACCATCGTTTGATACAACGAGGAAGATACTTTTAAGACAGGGATAACATTGGCAAACATATATCTTCGTGAAAATAGCAACTATCGTAAATGATGATATCTGGAAATTTGAAATCAATTAGAATTTTGGACTTCCCTTGAGTTACGATTAAAATTTAAAATAAGGAGAAAAAGCATAACATTTATATTATGGGAGGACTATCACACACAAATAAAAGGATAAAGATCGGCTTTGACTACTAGAACAAGTGATAATTTTGAACAGAGCCGTTGAAATGTGAACATTTTATGAATCGAAGGTAGTTCCAATCTCTGCACTAACTTCCTCTCCAAGTGCTGTTATTCTAAAAATATCGCACAATTTAATTTTGAATTGGGTTGACCAAAGGTGTCACCCAAACGAATATATAACGAATAATGACGAATTGAGCGCAAGTTAAAAGAACTTTGGCAATTTTTCAGATATTAAAATACATATCACAAATATTTCGTACTAAAACAGTCATTTAAATATCTTACATGATTATTTAACGTTAAAAACATTTTAAGTCTATATAAGTCCTCAACCAGGAGTCTTTCCCATACCTCCAGCGATACGGATTTTAACAATGGCAAGTAGCAAATGTTTGAAGTGCAAATAGGCAGCGGTGGTATGGAATATCGGAATTATTCCTCCATCCCTCCAGCTCAGAACCAGCTTTTCCTTTAGCCTCGCTGCTTAATTTTCCTCCGTGATCATCCAGGAACTTTCTGACGCACTCCCGACAAATCCCAATATAATCTAATCCATCTTGACAATTTGAAAATTCAATATCCTAATCCATTTGATCAGCAGCCCCCAAAAAGCTTACTCACATTGTCTCTAGGTTTGGGATTGCAATTTACTTGAAACAAAATAAATCGTCTCAAAATCTTGATCGACCGATTTCACCCGAGACGAACGATAATTTGATGCGCTCTTAAAATATATCCCATACAAACCTTGACTTATTCTCAAAGTGGAAGAAGGGAATTCTTCTCTCATACGCTCATCTCTCCGAAAGATAACCGGAGCTGGAACACTCGGGAACTGATTTCGCAAGAGTAAACGAGGCGGATTTTCTCAATCTGGCGGATTTTCGAGGGTTTGAAACCCGCTTATTGGATATCCCTTTTCAGCATCCATGCCTACCCCGAGACGCCGACAGGGTCGCCTGCTTCCCTCAACCAAATAACCCCCATCCCCGATTTCCGTCAAACCCAGAACACCCCCCCCCCTTCTCCGCATAATACGAGTCCTCTCCCCTGCCTGCCTCCGCCCGCCATCGATGCCGAGAGAGAGAGAGGAAGGCGAAAGGCTTTCGGGAAGAACAGAGAGCGTCATAATGACTAGGGTTTTCTGGAGTCTCAACTCCCCTCCCCGTCTGTCCGCTCGTTTGTTTCCTACCCACCCGATCCCTCGCCCCCTCGCCCACGCCCCTCACCCCACTGGCGGCTGTCCTCGCCAAATGTTCCCGCCGTGGAGAATTGAAAAGGGAAGGCAGAGAGAGAGGAGGTGTGTGGGTAGGAGAGATTTGCAAAGATAATTCAATTTGAGTGATTCTTCACTTCTTATCCGTCATAGTTGAAACGAGACGACGGCCGATCTAATTAAATGCTCGGAAAGGAAAAAACCGCGCAGAAGCAATGTGTGTTCGAGGAAGGAGAAAGTACAGACAATGGCTGGAATGGGTGCATTATTTACAATACACAAAGAGCTTATATGTATTTTTATGTGTATATATATATATATATATATATATATATATATATAAATTCGACTAAATTCTCCTATTCCTTGACCAAAGGATGGCGCTCGTACTAATAACTAGTAGACAAGGAAGCCGATTACGGCAGGAAATTCTGTCATAGTATATTCTAGATAAAATGAGAAACTATAGTCTTCAAAATAGAAAAGGGGAAAGGTACCAGATGAATAATGTTAATGGGAATTTTGGGATGATAATTGGTGCGGATGTGGAATTAATAAGTGGCTCGATGGGATTGGGGAGGGCGCCACCCCTCCGTTCCGCACTGGAACGGCTAAAAGGGGGTGGATGTCTTAAGCAGCTACATCCCGCTGGACGATGGAGGGAGATGATACGATAAGTCTCGAAGATTTGGTGGATTTAAGTAAGCCTATTTATTTTACTGGTCTATACAGATGGTATAGTCTTGCTTACAGTTGACCATTAGTATACAGGTGTCTGTATGTCTATGAGCAATAAATTAATACTGGCAAAGAAAAAATCTCCTCTTGTTATCATTTCGGTAAAATAAGATTTGAAAATTTCAATTTATAATTTTTGAGAGGAGTATTATTTAGTAATTTTCAGATCTAAAATGTTTTCGCTCAAAAGCCTTAATGCACAAAAATATACAACATTGTCATGGTAGAAATATGGGTGTATTTTCCACTTTTTAACACGGTAACATCAACAATAGAATTTCTGTAAGTGGGATGATGCATGGATATAATGCAGGCTGGGGCTGGCATCTTCCAGCGTCAAACAACCTAGATATTTACCGGAATGCAGAAGTGTACGTTACGTTACTTTGAAAAAAATTGTCAATTATAATTTCCTATTCTACTTCCCGTTTTCTCAATGTGTAAGATTTTTCCAAGTATTTTCTGATAACGATAACCTGATCATTTACTGGAGCTTCTTTCTTTAGGTTAT
Source organism: Hetaerina titia (assembly GCA_037158775.1). Taxonomy (NCBI): domain Eukaryota; kingdom Metazoa; phylum Arthropoda; class Insecta; order Odonata; family Calopterygidae; genus Hetaerina; species Hetaerina titia. The sequence continues at coordinate 97,225,823 of CM073773.1, read as the reverse complement.
TAAACGGTTTGTCTTTTCAATTTGCTCATATTGAATTTATCTTCTGGTAATAAGAAATGAATTAGGGGTTTAGCTCTTGTTACGTTCCTACTAGACGCGTCATCTTAATTAGAAGTCGTTGTTTCAGACATTTATGGTTATCATCCAATCAGTAAATAACTTCATGACAGGCTAAAATAATCCAAAAACCATTAATTTGCCTCTTGAATGGGTCAAAACAATGAAAAAAATGGGCGAGAAAAATTCGCAAAGCACAAAAAGGTTTTGATAGGTAAAGAAAATCATGTTGTAGATACGAAGTTTTTTTCTCTCTTTATGATTCGAACTCGTCCGGCACCACCCTCCTTCCCCGGTGACTCCCCACCCTTCCAACTTCCTCGGCCCGTGGCCCTCCCACGTCCTCCAGTTCGCTGCCTTCGTCACCGTCATTCCAGCAGGAATTCTTGCGCCGCCACACTCCACCTTTCTCTGAGAAATGGGAACGGACAAAAAAGGGCTGCCTCCGGTGTCCTTCTCGTCCGTTAACTTCAATTCACTACGCCCCTGTCGATCTTCGCACAAATTCTGCTCTTATTTCTCACCAACCTTTCACTTTTCAATACGAACCCGCGTTTTTCATCTCCGCCCGCAACCTCACAATCGTAACAGATGAAAAAAATTGCACCCTCTCTAGCACGACGCCTCTCCTTACTACACCGCTAGAAGCGTGCGGTTTCTTACCATGTATCAAGTGCGATATGCGTCGTTCCGACTGCGATTTTCGATTTTTACGATGTGTATTATGTTCGATATTGAGACTCTGGGAATGCGATACTATAGGAATAGGAATGCGGATGGGGATGATATACTATGGGGATACCGGGGGTGAATATTATTTAATATTTTTTAGCACACTCAACGATATGCAATATTATTCCAAATGCGGCATTCTTTAATATTGTTACTTTTTATCGAGAAATCAATATATTGACAATGTTCCGTTATAAAATACATTTAAATGACTGTACAACTTAAATCATTGCCTGTGTGACATCCAAAGCCAATCGTTTTCACCGTTAGATCCCTTTGGAAGCGCTCCCGAAGGGGTAGGGGAGGGAGAATGGGACTCGGCTTTGTCCGGACAGACTAAATGGTTCCAGCTACGCGATGGAACACTCCTGCATCCTAGGCGGTTTTGAGTCCACTTACGTCACTAGAAAGCACATCGGAAATATAAATTTTCGTTTTGCTTTCCTGTCCTTTCAAATGCTTCTGACCGTGTGTTGAGATGTAACCGCGACGTACATTCATCTCGAGGAGGCGGAAGTGAATGCAGGAGAAGGGAAAGGACGAGTGGTAATTATGAGCCATGCGCAGCGACTGATTATTACTGAGGCACAGTGAGCGCGTGTAAACGTTCAAAGCTTCACATCGTAAGGAGCGTGCAATTGGTGAGGCAGGGTTCGCCAACTCGGTGGAAGGGGGAGAGTACCTCCGTCTCTTCCCTCATTCCTACGCTCATCCTACTACATATCCTCATCCCTTTCCATCCCTAGGCCATTCTATCCCCTCTACCTTCATACTCCTGTTCCCATTTCAAGATTATTGTTTCTGCCCGCGTAAATATTATCTTGCGAATCAAAGCTAGGGTTCGACCTTGATTGAATTATCTTTAACGGACAGTTCCAGTGTTCTTAGAGAACTTATCAATTGACCGAAGAGCGAAGGGGTTCACCTCAGGATATTGCCTCTGGAAACCTTCAGCTTTCTCCATGGTGCGTTATCTTTTTGGCCGGACAGATCTTTCAGGGAAATAGGGAGGTGACAGGGGGGATAAAGAATGCCCAGCCTCCTATCATAAATACCCTATTTATGCGCAGATTATTTTTATAGGACTCAATATTATGCGAATTAGACTCTCACCTATCAGGTCAAACATAAGGTCGCACACTTTAGTGTAATAAGTTCATTGATAAATATGTGAGAAGTTGAAAACTTCAAATGGAGCGCATTCTTGAACTGCGCTCCATATCAAATTTGGAAACTTATTCACTGAGGCTCGGGAACAAGAAAAGTTGGTAGGTTTTTCAGATATGAATGTGGAGAAGTGTTTTAGAGATAAAAAAGATTAAACGGAAAAAACGAGGGAATTTTATAGGAAGAAAGACGGATGTTGGGAGAAATACGAAGAATGGCGAAAAAGCGGATGTAGGGGATTATTTTGTGTCGGAGGGATTTACAAGACTGATTCAGAGGAGGGTATGTTGTTCGAAAGAACCAACAAGAACTTGAACGAAATGGTGGCAGGTAGAATACACTTTCCCTAATGATGAATGAAAAAATGTTTTATTGATAAATTGTATTATGTGGAATTTATTACCATATACTGGTATATTTTGTGTTCCCTTAAAAGTCCTGATTCCAAAAATAATTAATACGACAAAGTTATTTATAAACTACACAAGCAGATAAAGGATTTTTGATCCCAAAAGAACGATCGAGATATTATAATCTGTGAAAACTTCAATGTCTCATCTATTAATGGGAGCACAATTTTAGTTTTAACAATGGGTAGAGAAAAAAACTTGTCATATTAAAAAAAACATTTGGTATTAAAAAATATGCTTTAAAATATACCTGTGAGTCGTTATTACATTGTTTAATGTTGAAATTGTGACTTCACCAACTAGGAGCAAAGATATTATAGGATTGTTAGGAACTAATATGCCCAAAAAACCCTTAAATATGGACAATGTTAAAGGAAATAGCTAATACAGAGCAGTAAATGCTACGTTTTTCCCTATATGGACTCAGAAATAAGAAGCTCAAAAGAAAAATATGCTTAGAATATATCAATTTTGAAGTGTAAAAATAATATGCTTTTCTGAGTTTGGTACTGATCAAGGCGAATGATTTTTACACTTGGAAGTCCATGCATTTTATTTCGTATAGCGAATTACTCTGATAAAGTTACTGCCGCTGCATCTCCCCAAGTTCTTTGAAAAATTTCCTTTTTTTTATTAAGCGGGAATATAATGGCGTTAAGTGCGTGTTGCAGATTTCATTTGTAAATTTTATGGAAGATAGTGAACAATAATATATCAAGGATACGTGGAAGCACTTCCTTAACATCAAGCGCTCTGAATTCAACATGCTCATTCCAAGTAAATTTAGAAAAGATAACACAGAGCCTATATGTTACAACGAGGAAGCTAGAAAATCATCGTTCTGGCAAAATTTAGAATTTATTTGAAGAGTATAGGGGAAATTTGATGAAATAGTTAAAGAGACATGTTATCTTTCGTTCGATTGGCATAATTTAGAATATGCTGCTAGTGTATGGGGCCCTCATAAAGTTAGATTAATTGCTAAATTAGGTCACCTGCAGCGTCCAGGAGCTAGATTCTAGGATGCTAGATTCTAGTCTAGGATGTAGACCGTTGTTATGACAAACGGAGTGGCGCATCAAAGCCATTACAGAAGCTAGGTTGGGAATCACTCACGGAGCGAAGTTTAAATTAAAGATTAAATATCTTGCATAAATTGGAAGGAGGTCTCTTAAGCGATGATGTTGAAAATGTATCATTATTCCCATCGTACTGTGGTGGAAGAGGCCATGAAAATAAAATTGTAGATGCACAATATACAGATTTAATATTTCCTTTTCACACGTAAAATGAGGACTCAGAATAACACTCTCCAAACGCGTTAGGAGGTTAAAAGTATCTTTATGTTTTTATTCTTAGTGGGCTAGGATGTTGTCTTTATCTCATATAGCTTTAGCTATTGTCCTTCTTGTTCCTGTACTTATCATGATCTTCCTTCTTTGAATTAGTTCACAGAAATATATTGACACAATAAATTAGGAAAAACTTAATTTATCATGTTTCATGGCTGGTGTCTAATCAACCTCTGTCCTATACCATAACGGTAGCTTGAAGGATACCATGTAGAATAAAATAAAAAAAGAATGGAAAATATTAAGCAGTGATTAACCATGTAGCCGTTCTTTTTCCCATGGCCCGTTAATGAAATAAGTTCGGTAATCCTCCATATAACCCCTAAAAATATTCTCTAGAGTGTATATTTCAAATAACATAGAGTATTTATTGTGTTAGTAAATATACTCCAATGGAACCTTATACACTTATAATAATCGCCATTTTTCTCAATCGCGTTATAGTTGGTTAATATAGGTAAATATACAATTCACGTCAGACTAGCGAATATTTGGGACAAATTTGAAGTTCTTTCAAACACAACATACACGTTTTGGTGAAGAGGACAGTGACGTAGACGGAAATTTGACATCGGATTGCGATCCTGGTGCTCGCTTCTCGGCCACGAAATCGAGATTTATGGAGTGTACAACCAAAAGGAACACTTAAACACATTAAATTTTTGCATGTAGGTGGACATGGCCATTAAATCCAATGCAATCCATAAATTAATGACGAAATTCTAAATCCGCCCAATTCCAAGCCGCGATGTCTCCCCAAGAGAGGCTTGTCTATCCATCAATGCGCACTACTCTTTTGTTCTTTATGCCTATATTCCGATTGTTTGATGATTTAGCACAAATCCGAATATCATTGCTAAATCTTTAACTATTGCATTCGTCGGCAGCTTTAAACGTTGCTTTATGAAATGCATATCGTAAGACTATTTTAATGGGAATGCAGGAATTCGTCAACTTGACTCGAAGCACAAATTGTTCGTTTAGCAATTAAAGATAGGTGACCTCAGGGATTCAAGTGTTGAGTAGAATGTAAAAGGTGAAATAACAATAATGCAGCTTCATGGCTACATCTTTTGTCTTCCTTAAAGGAAAAAAAAGAAGTTGCAGCCATGGTAAGGGAAGAGATGACCGTTTTCAGAAGCTCAGAAAAGGCCGGAAAAATTGATTCAAAAGATATTAACAGACAATGGGATGAAGACTGAACAAGAGGGAAGGACGTTGGATTAAGCGAGGTGGCGGGAGAAAAATTATATGCCTTGTCTATGGAAACAAAGAAGTACAAAATAGTTTGGGAAAAAAATGCTACATTGAGAAATGCAGTATATGTTGGGTTCCAAGAAACTGCGGGAGATGCCGTAACAGTAAATTTTAACCGAGTCATCCCGCTAACATGCATTTCAATAAAACAATTTCAGAGTGTAAAATGATTTTTTCACTCTAAAATTATTGCATTCGTGGATTTGGTTATTTACTGTAGTGTTAGTCAGAGCAGAGAAATGGATCAGTGGATAGTAGCTGGGGTAATTGGAAAACTACGGAAATCTATTTCAGTCGTGCAAATGAAATAGTTATTCCCTATGGAATATTAGGATCACTCCATCGAATATCGGAATGTAATTAGTGCTTCTTGCCTAAGTAGAGCATTTTAAATGGAATTCCATGAAATACATTTGGTCCTGTCGAGGATTATTTCTATGCCAGAGCGTTTGGAATTCACAGAATTGTATAATCATTTGGAATAGCAGAGGTGCATGGACGGGAATTTCTCGTGGATCGTGTTTCCCTCATGGTTTATATTCCTGGGTTCTCGGATACTAGGTTACGGCAGATCTCATCGCAGCATAGAGGGATACCATCTCTCTCCTCGGAGCTAACCCCAAAAAGAGGTTACGGTCACATTTTTGCGGACCAGCTGACGACGTCGTCATGAGTGTTATCGTCCCTCACTTTCTTGGAGGGCACCAATTCCACTGCACATTGGGGTGGACTCCTTTCAGCGTTCTTCATCTCACCCACGCATGTTGAGCCCGGCGATCCCTATCCTCTAATATTCCCACACTTGTAAAATACATTCCCAGGCTGCCAAGGCCGACCACCCCAGTCCTCCTCCGAATTGCGAATCGCCGGCGAGAAAATTCCACGTGCGCCTCGTTGCTTTCAACTTCTCCTCGAAATTGGTGGCAGCAAAATGCGAGCTAGAGTGGGAACCTTCGGGACCCCAGGAGAACAAACGGTCTGGAAACGGGGTATTTCGCTCGCAGAGGTGGGCTGGGATGAAGAAGGGGAAAATGAATATTCGCGAAGCGGGGAGGGATGATGAAAGGGAAGAGAGAAGAAGGCGGGACGGGAACGAAGAACCAGGATCTCGAAGGATCGTACTGAAACACGGGAACGAGCATCCGCCATCATACGCACTCTCATCGCCACACGCACGAGTGCGGTGATATATTTTTGTTAGTATTTTCTATATTATTAAACAGTAACCCGCAAGCCACCGCTAGAGTGTGTGGCAGGGGGTTATCATACATCAGACTGCTTTTGACCCATAACCCTTTTCCCCTCTGCCGGTTATTTTAATCTCTTATTTTTCGTGGAAAAAATTACGTTTTAAATCTATCTGTTCTACACTTAATCTCTCCAATTTTATTGACATAATCTCTCCTACCGCAGTAGGATGGGGTAATTTTACATTTTCAACATCACTGCTATAGAGACCTCCTTCCAATTTATGCAAGAGGTTTAATTGGCAATTTAACCTTCGCCGCATGAGTGATTTACAACCTATATCTTCTAATAATTCTCATACGCTACTCAGTTTATCATAACAGCAATTCGAAAACTTAGCTCCTATATGCTGCATAAAATTCAATTCGGTAATCAATCCAACTTAATGAGGATTACATATAGTAGCAGCATATTTTAATTCAAATATGATGCCTACCTAGCAAAAGATAACATTGCTCTTTAAACTTCTTCTCACATTCCCATAATACTTATTATAAAAAATCCTAATTTCTGTTAACTTGTCCACATATTCCCCGCATATGTTTTGCCCAGGAGAGGTCGTGATTGAGGTAGACGCTGAAGTATCAATCAAGTCAACACTCTGTATCGTATTTCTGTATTCCTGATGCAGTATGAATTCTGAAAAGAGCTGCTCATAATTAAAAAAAATCATCACAATGCATGTTTTTAAGTTTAACTCTTGCATGAATTAATTGTCATATATTGCACCAGCGCTGTTTTGCATCAGCTTAAGCTTCTTAATCCCCAGGTTTACGGATATCCCTGGATACTACTCCATCGACGGCAAATAACCGTGAATCTGGGACGAGGAAGAGGACGGGACTACCAAAAATTTCAAGTGTAACAAGAAAAAAGCGTCTCATTCATTTGCCATCACGCTTTAACAATTGAATTTCAATTTACTCATACACATTTTTTTGGGTCCGCTTCAGCTGAAATATATTTTTAATCTCGATCAATAGCCCCAATTCCCTCTTACATATTCAATTTTTAACTCAACTCCTCTTTCTCCGTATCCTTTATCTCCTTGAGCTCCAACACCAATATAACCTTTTCAGACGCCAAAGACGCCTTGCCAGCCACCAGTTCCTCAACTCCGTTCATATTAAGCCTACCAACCACCAACAACAATACCTCCAGTTTAATAGTTACCACTCTAGACACACTAATCGCACAATCCCCGATTCTTTCTCGATCCGTACCCATCGCCTTTACAATAATCGTTCGTCACTCTTCCTTCATTTAGATAGCCTCAAAGTCTCCTTACCTCCTCAAACGTCCTTTCATCCACCCTTATTCACCGCTTCATCCCTTTCTCTTCCCCATGCACACCATGCTCTATATCCAAAACCAATACATAGGTTTGAACCTCTACACTGCCTTCTTCCCCGAAATAAATAAGGAGACCGAATTACTTAAAGACATTTTCCCCATCTCTCAGGATATTCCCGTCTTCTAAAACCTTGCTTTTAAAAACCCCACTACAACTAACAGTCAACCCACCAACCTTTACACCATACCCAAAACCATAAACACAGTAATCAACCCGAAGGTCGATTTAGTAGGTGATGGTAGAGTTCACCCAGCACTAAGCCCGACGGCGTGTGAATATTCACACATCAGGGTAGGGGGGCCAGTTCCTTTCCCTGTGCCAGTTATGGTTTCCCAGGAAGATCTGGTACCCGAAAAGACACATTGCTTGGGTATATATATGTATGTGTGTGTCCGGCATATGCATATATATATATATATATACTCGTATATATTCTCATGAGTTCCACATTTTGGGGGTAGATGCCCCTTCATCAGCAGAAGGATGAAGTAAAAGTACTGTTATATTGTGGACGATGCATATATACACAAATATTAAAAAAAATACACCCGTGATGACCCCACGCACACTCTTAAAAAGATACTTGATGTTTTGTAGGTTACAACGAAATATAAACGTGATACTAACATATTTGGGGCTTCTTTGCCAGCCAAAGAAGACAATGAAATACGTAAAAACCGTGAGAAACTTGGACACGTACACAGACTTCTCTATAAGCGAGTCTTCATATACATGAATGCATAGCTTTGGGATCTTTCTTCCATTCATGCCTTGATATCTTTTATCCACATGCTTTTGTGCAAATGTACATGTTTCTTTGCACTCATTCCCTAGTGCATATGTACATAAATTCACGAGTACGTGCGCACATGTCAATTAGGATTTTGCGCGCTAAAAATGCATTCATGTACACAATTACATGAAAATTCGCGAAATTCAAGGTCTGGGAAAAGACGCTCGTGTATAGTTGTGAGAAATTAAGGTTATTAACAAAGAGAAAATAGGGGAATGCGGAAGATGGGGGGGGTCACGCGTGCCACGAGGAGGCTGTAAGATGGGGGAAAGGAACGGAGCCATGCACGCCTAACCATGCTAGAGACATTTGCGCACTATAATGCTGTCCCCCTTCCGGCACACAGCTGCGCCATTTGCGGCGGAAGGGAGATGGCCTCCAAACCGCGGAACGGGGTTCTTTCTCCTCTTATATGGGCACTATTATCATTGCCATCATGGCTGCAGACGCTGTACCCTCTCACGCAATGGTGAGAAAGGACAATGTCGAGTTTCCGCAGTCTTCCGCGGAGATGAAACGTCATATATCCCTCAGAATTGGTGGGTGGAATAAAAATTTTAAACTCGGAAAGTAAAGAAAGCGTTCACGTTCGTTCGTGTAGGGAATAGAAATAATTGAGGATAACGAGTTGTTGGCACAAAAAAATGTACATTTATACAATTACTATGAAATGAACACGCTATTATTCCCAATATACGAGGTGTGTTCAAACATAAACGGGAATTTCAATTTTTCGGACAATAATATTTATTTATTCTTATACATTGATGTTGTCACCTTTAGAGTAGTCCCCATTGGAGATTATGCACTTGTGACAGCGCTTCTTACAATCCCCGAAACACTTCTCAAGCTCGATCTTTGAAATAGCCTTTAGTTCTTTCAGGGATGCGCTTTTAATGTCATCTACGGCTGTAAAACGACGGCCCTTCAAGGTTCTCTTAATTTTTGGAAATAGGAAAAAGGCACACGGAGCCATATCTGGCGAATATGGAGGCTGGGGCATCGTTACAGTATTGTTTTTGGCCAAGTATTTATGAACAAGCAATGAAGTGTGTGCTGGTGCATTATCGTGGTGCAAATGCCATTTTGGAATGAATTTTGCTGCCACGCGTTTCATACCCAAAAAATTGGAAAAAATGTCATGACATGATCCAATCGATATGCCAACATCATCAGCAACCTCTCGAATTGTGATTCGGCGATCGTTCATAATCATTTCTTTCATTTTTTCTACGTTTTCATCGATTGTTGATGTGCTGGGGCGTCCAGGGCATTTGTCACCTTCAAGGTCTTCACGGCCTTTTTGGAAACGCTTATACCACTCGTAAACTCTTGATTTACTCATAGAAGACTCATCATAGGCAATTGTTAACATTTCACACATTTTGTTACAATTTATTTCATTTCTTAAGCAAACTTTGATACCAATTATTTGATCCATTTCCTTTAACAAACGAAAATCGCCGATATCATAAAGCACGTCTAACCTTAATGGCTGTCACAGACAAAGTCTACAGTGAAAACAGCTGAAAGTTTGATCATACGTCAGGGGCATGTACTATATACCAACATAATAAAAAAAATTGACAATCGGACTCTCCAAGCCCGCGAAATAAAAAAAATTGACAATCGGACTCTCCAAGCCCGCGAAATAAAAAAATTCCCGTTAATATTTGAACACACCTCGTATGTACAAGGTTTTTATTAAAAGTTGGAACTTTTCATTCGTCGTTCGAGTGATTCTTCGTTAATTTTTCGATCAAAGTCTACCACACACCACCATAAACAAGTTGTAGAAAATTATATTTTTAAGTACATGTTTATTTATGCACATTCTCCCCAATAATATTTAGACTTTAAGTGCAATCGGAGATGACCTTTAATGACGCCATTAGCTGTCAGCGTATTTTAGTCGATGAGTCCGCTTCTCGGGAAATATCCACGTGAGTCTATTAGAGGATGTACATTTTCATCCGGCTGTGGGCTCAAGCCTACTGTCTGAAATTGTCTGTTGTCCCAATATACTATTGCAGGTGCATAATAAGTTTCTAAATATATAAAAACTTCCAATCTATGGATTCCAAAATTTTATTTAAATGATAACTATGTGTCGAAGTAATTTACTAATCACCAATATTATGACTCTGAAGTGCAGAGTAAATGGAAAAGTAATCTCATCTTTTTAAAGTATTGTATTAAATTATGAAGTATTACCTAGTTTTAACAAATTTATTTTCTGTTTAAAATGTGAAATGAATATCTTTTTTCACTGAAAAAAATATCTTGTGTAAACAAACGGTTATCTGCCCAAACTATTTGACATATCAATAGCCAAAAACAAAATAAATATAATAAAATGCTTTCCTATGAAAACAGCAATAAGAGAAAGACGGTTCTATTCTGTATTACAGCAACACTAAGTACTAATATTATTGTTTGCAAATTCCCAAAGGACATTTTTTTTGTCTTTCAAAACATCAATTACTTTAAAAAACATCCTTGTGCAACATGAAGACCATGTGGACTGTACGAAGGATAGTTATATCTATGAAATTGCTCGAAAACGTTTGACCATGTGCATAGAGGAAAACATATGCAAATACTTTGCACTAGGGTACAAGACTTTCTTAGTGCATTCAGAATTAATCGTGAGTATTAAAGTAACCGATGGTACATTTACAGTTGGAAAATTCGAGAATCTTTGTGTGTCAGTGTTTTTAAATGCATTTTGTTTCATATGTGTTCTTCTTGTGCATTATGAGGGTGCATCATTAGACCGTAGAAACCGCGCCATTTGACTAATTATAATGAAATGCAGATAATAATAATAACTCCATAAGCGCAGTAATCAACTGGAGGTCTGTTCGGTAGGCAACAGTTCACCCAATAATATGCCCCACGGTGATTGAAATTCACAAATCAGGGTAAAGGGGGGAGCAGTTTCTTTCCCTGTACCGATTATGATTCCCGAAAAATCACATAGCTTGTCTGAGGTTGAGGGTGCCCGGCAAGGTTTTCCCGGAAATTGAACCCGGGTCCTCAGGTCAGAATTCCAAAGCTCTATACCTGGACTACCGTGACTCAAACGCACACACACACATGAAGAAACACACACACATATATAAAGAATCTCACGTCGTTGGGCTAGTATTGATGAACTCTAGCAACACATACCAAACCGACCATCGGGTTCATTACTGTATTTATGGTTTAGAGATACAAAGTTTTTCAAAGCGCCCGTTTGTCCTTAATATCGGAGCACTCATCCATCGATTCGCTTATCGACCACCCCGTCAGGACCGGAATGCGCCGTTTCCCCCGTCACCGGTAAATATCGCCCTCGAGACCTGTATATCCCCTCCACCCGACGCAACCGCCGCCGCGCCGCCTCGGGTACGCGCTCTGTCGTCGACCGCAATTGATGTCTTATTGAGTGCGTCAGTCGGATGGGGCGATCAGAGCACCCTGGCCGGGAGAGTGAGTACGCCATTCAGGTATTAACTTGTGCTAACAGCCCGCTTACCTATGTTGTCGTTTTAAATCGTGATGCAATCGAGTAGGCGATGAAATTCAGTGTTATGATTCATAGGTAATTTTAAGATAGGAGATAAATTATCTGCAAATGGGTTTCCAGACCTTTCGGTTCGAATGAATGGGTTGCGGAATTTCTCCGGGTTTACTTCTTTTGGTTCTAATCTTTTACCTAATACGCTGCTGAGGCTTAGACTGGATTGATTGAGGTAACTGCAGTAATCCAAGGGGTACTGCTTTGATCGCGATGACCTGTATCTCTATGAAATAATTTTATGAAATTAATCAAATTTGCAGTGAATCTTCTCGTACTACAATGTGAATTTAGACGGAATTGGACATTCCTGAACTTTGATCGCGCGGGGAATGATCACATAATTTCTTCTATTAATTTGTAATATTGCATTGTCAGTGTTTTGCTCACCTTAGACGTTGCTGAACCGTAACTGTGTGTTCATCAGTGTCGTTCATATTATAATTCATTAATGTTTATGAGTATGAAATACTCTGAAACCGCAGGTATTTTTTTACATTAATTTCTTTAAACATCCTACACATAGCAAGTAAATCGCAAGTGACCTGAGTTTCTAAACACAATAATAGGCCAACTACATTGATTTTCGGAGATTGTGTCAGCGAATATAATTCACAGCAAAACACATTGTCTCACTGTGTTGATTTCAGCTTATTAAATAGGTGAGTAGAATTCACAAAACAATGAATACGAAAATTAAATTGATTTTCGAGCGCCAATAATGAACATTAAATTTCCTGAGGCGTAATTTGGATACTTAATTGACTTTTGCTGAAATTTATTCTCACAAAAAATCAACACTATGTATCTCCGTCATGGCCCAAAGCACTGGCAGTTTCTCAGTACATTTAACAGCCACACCCCTTCTTCAACTCTTAGCTCGGAATTGAGTAATCGAAGTAGCTGAGGCCAACAATAAGCAAGAGAGAACAAATATTAAGGAGACCGTTAACGTACACAAGAGCAACCGCCGTCTCGGCCAACGGTTAAAACGGAGAGAGGAGAGTAAGGTGGAGCATGAAATAAGCGGAATGAAATCGATTCGTTCCCAAAGCTGTTGTTCTCGCAGCAAAGTGGGACAAAATCGTCTAACCGCAAAATCCCAACCAATTGCATTCCACTTCGAAAGTCCACCCTGCACGACATCGTAGACCTTCGTTAAACCGGATCTTCGTCTGCTAAAAAATTATGCGCATTTCAAAACTCGTGACTTTTTCATTCGCTCAGGGATGACACGATAGAGCAAAAGCGTAGTAAGCGTGGTAATCATCACTGACCGTTGATTATTCTAAAATAAACACAGTGTTGGTGAATGTGGAATCATGTAGCCCTTATCAATCCTCTTTGAAGAAGTTCGCATCTGACCTCTGCTTTTGTGTGCCCTTATCCTCTACAAACTCAGAAATAAGTGACTCTGAAATATAATTGGTTTTTTATTACACCTAAAATAAACAAATATTTTTGGCACGATAGACATAACTTTTACCACCACTTCAGCTTCTTTAAATATTATCCTTACAACAAAGTACCTCCCACCAGATGCACGATTTTACTTATGCTTTTAGTTTAAAAATACGTACATGAGGAGTTATAATTGTGGGGGAAAACATTATTTCCTTGTATAGTATAATTAGCATGTACCCATCCAAGCAGAGTATCTCACCTCTCTTTTTGATATTGCCCCAGTCTATTTTGCATCTTGCACTAAGGCATTGGATATTGTTTAGAAATAGCCTTGAGGAATTTAAAAAAGAATGGGTTTACCTTTTTAGCACCTTGAACCTACTGGTCCATTAGCGTCAACAACTTAACACCTAGGATGTTATGAGGTTGAAAACGTCCAGCGATGGTTCCTTGGAATTCCAACGGAGGATAGGATCCGGGAAGTTCTGAGGAGAGGACGTGGGGATATCATGAAGAAAGGGTTTGTGATTCACAGCCCTACCTGGCCAAGTGTCGTAAATAAGATTGAAAGAGGCACTTGCTGCTTGGTCTAACTCAAGACAAACTGCTCCCCTGTACAATTCTGTAGCTAATCGGTGACGAACAGCAATGTGTTCTTCTTCGCCGTTCGACCTCGGCTAGAGGAACACATTTGTTTATCATTATTGACATTTGAAAAGAAGGTTAGGGTAGAATAGATGGGAGGCAATTGCTTAATTGTTAATTACATGCATGAAAATCTGGGGTCTCCGAGTGAGGATGATTCCGATTACCAATATATATTGGTAATATATATATATATATGTATATATATATATTACCAATATATTTACGATGCAGCAGCAAAGAAGCATCCAGGCGAAAAGAATCGGGACAGTTTTGCTAGCGCTCAAAAGAGGCCTAATACGTTCTGCTAAATGTACTTTCCACTGGGAATAGTTTAACAAGTGAAACATTTTGTCGAGTAATGACATTGATACCAAATATTTTCCAAAGAACAACTGCACAGACAGACTATGACAACTGTTTTCATAGAGTAAGATCAAATAATAAAGACAATATAATATTTTCAATTACATTAAAGTTCTTAATCCTTGAAATGACAACACGAGTTCAAGTGAAGTCACTACAACTCGTGTTTTCGTCAAGATTTACCTTCAATATGCTGAAGAGGGTTACTTTGTGGCCGAAATACGCGTATTCGTGTTCACCTTTCGTTTACGGCTATTGGAGTTTTTTCAATTATTCAATCAAACTTATTGTCCTGTATTCCTCACATGATGTAGTTTTTACATTTTTCGGAATAGGAACTAACACTGATCTCACAAAGTCTTCCGACCAGACACCTTCCTCATACAGGTACTACGAATCCAGTAGATACTACGAATCAGTCTATATAGGGTCTCTCTCCTACATTTTCCTAAACACTTCAGTAGTTCCGCAGGAATGCTGTCTATCTCAAGTGTCTTATTTGGTTTCATCTCCTTCAATGCCCTTTCTATTTCATCGTCGAGTATGCCTGGACCTAAGCTATCTTCTTCTACGTCATGTTCATTTTCCGTGTCTAAACTTGTTGGCCTAAGTTCTTTACCATACAGTGCTTCTATATATTCCATCTATCTCTCTTAGATATTTTCTGAGTCAACTATTATCTTACCCCACTTATCTATAACTGTTAGCACAGATCTTCCCTTCTTGGTTCCCGATAGTGATTAAACCCTGCTGTAGAGGGGAAGAAATGAAGGAGAGGGGAAAATACAGGTAGTGGGGGAGGGATGAAGGAGGGGTATATGGAGGGGGAGAAAGCGGAGCGGGGAACAGGTGGTGGGAGAGGGGTGAAGGAGGAGGTTATGGAGGGGGAAAGGGAGGCCAGAGGGGAGCGGAGATGGAATAAGGAGGATGCAGAAATAGTAACAAGCGACACAGAAAACTAACAATTCATCCACAGATCCGACAACACCCATGACCAAGGCATCAACTCACCAAGTCATCATAAGGGCTTGACAAGTCAAAACACAGGACAAGGATGACAAAATGTATGCGGATGAATAAATTGTCCCACCACCTCGCAAGAAACAAATCCACCTCCATCCATCTCAGCCCCACCCCCCCATTTAGTGAACGACATTGAGACCCGGATGTTGATAGGCTTTACACAGCCATATAAATGCCAATTCCATTGTTTTTAATTTTATAGGGTTATCGGATGGGGGAAGGGATGCTAGCACGGAAACATTGTAACAGTGGTTGAAGGGGGTGTTGTGGTGGGAGGCATGTTTTGGGATGGGAAGACCCGCGGACGGGGAGGAGGGATTACATGAGGCGCGATGATTGTTCACCCTGAGGTTCAGGGGTGTAGAGCACTGGCCTATATAAAATGCCGGGCAGAGTTTGCAAGTCAGAAGATAGATTACATTCTGAGATGTGCATGAGGAGTGGGGGAAGGGCGGGAGAGAGTTAAAAGGTGGGATGGAGAGGGGTGGAGTGGTGAAAATAGGACAAGTTTTGCATATGCCTATCAACATCCGGGTCTCAATGTCGTTCACTAAATGGGGGGGTGGGGCTGAGATGAATGGAGGTGGATTTGTTTCTTGCGAGGTGGTGGGACAATTTATTCATCCGCATACATTTTGTCATCCTTGTCCTGTGTTTTGACTTGTCAAGCCCTTATGATGACTTGGTGAGTTGATGCCTTGGTCATGGGTGTTGTGGGATCTGTGGATGAATTGTTAGTTTTCTGTGTCGCTTGTTACTATTTCCGCATCCTCCTTATTCCATCTCCGCTCCCCTCTGGCCTCCCTTTCCCCCTCCATAACCTCCTCCTTCACCCCTCTCCCACCACCTGTTCCCCGCTCCGCTTTCTCCCCCTCCATATACCCTTCCTTCATCCCTCCCCCACTACCTGTTTTTTCCCCTCTCCCTCGTCCCATACTCTCTCTGCACCGCGTACCCTTTTCCTTAGTCATATCTTATCTTCCGAAGAAGACGGAGCTCGAGTCCGTCGAAATTATCAAGATATTATTGTGAGTGTTCTTTTTATGTGTTCTCGTGCTGTGTGTTACTGTCTAAGTTTTTTATTCAACACTTCCGTGTTACTTCGAAGAAATCATCTATATATATATATATGATACCCTGAAAGCCACTGTTATATTGTGTGGCAGGGGGTTATTACCAATCGGACTATTTTTGACGCAAAATATTATTACTCCCTCGCGGTCAAGTAACGTTATTTTGACTCCTCATCATCCTTGAACAAAATTGCATGTTAAATTGGTCTGTTCTACACTTAAACTCTTTAATTTAATTTTATGATCCCTCCTACCGTAGTGCATTGGGAAATAATAATACATTTTCAGTATCATCGCTAAAGTGACATCCTTCCAATGAATGCAGGAGATTTAATCTCCAATTTTACCATCACTCCATAAGTGATTTTCAATCTAACTTTTCTAATAATTTTGATACTTGATTCGGTTTGACATAACCAATTTTTACTAATCTAACTCCTCTACGTTGCACGCGATCCAATTCGGCAATCATGCCGTATGCGTGGGTATAATGCTTTTGAAGTCCCCTTTTGTTCCGGAGCCAAATGCTTCCGGACAACCAAGGCCAATCGCACAATTCATTCTAACTTAAGAAACCGGACGGATAGTCAACGTTCTCCAAGGATGCTGTCACGTTGAAGCGCAAGGCGCCGCTCTCCGATCGCTATCAATAGGCCATCAATCTTCCCCACCGCGCCCACTCCCCAAAGGCTTCTCACCCCCTGCCACTCCCCCCCTTCATTCTTGTGCTCATAATTTATCGCCTAAACTCGCTTCACAATCTGCTCCCATGCGCCCGGGCGGAAAAAGGGGCCCAGAGTCGGGCAGCCCCCACTCGCCCCTCTCGCCTCAACCGTCCTTCACTTCTCCCGGGACCCCTTCCCACGACCCATTAGAGTACCGCGGGGCTTCCTCGCGACTGATTTAGGGACAGTTGTCAGCGTGGGAAAAGTTATGTAGATCAAGTTAATCTAATATTGAGCTTTGAACTCGAGATGACGCCAAAAATGGGTTCCACTGTTTCCAGGATAGGAAGTGAACTCTTATCTTCCGACTTTTTCTTCCCGAATTGCAGCATCTCTCTCGGATAGCTTTATCCTTGCAGAAGTATTGCAAGATCATTATACTTTCAGCACCATCGGTCGCTAGTCGGAAATAAAATTATCCGAGTAATTCCACTTCCAAAATTTTTTCCTGTGATAATTAGCAACATCATAGACATATTTAGTATGCATAAAGTGTTGTCCATTATTAACTATGAGGAAGTTCTAAGGATCTAGCAGAATGGATTTAAATAATTTTAATACATAGGAAGATTTACTGCCCTAATTTTTATTTACTACTCTCTACCGCCAGTATTCCTACTACAGTTTTTGTGTATATTTTTGTGAATAATTTGTCAAGATATGTAAAATCACTCTCTTGTTGTATTAATTGATCGTCTACACCCTTAATGTAAACCTTCCTATCATCTTCATCAATAGCGAAGAATTTCGTTTTACATTAAATTTCATTGATACTCATCCATTAAACCTCAACTTTTAACTCAAATCAAATTAAGACCGTTTTATTTTCAAAATCATTTTATTTAGTGATAAGTTACATTCAGGGGGTCTAATAAGAGGCAGCGTGATTCTTCGCTGTTGATGTGAGAAACATTTTATTAGTCTTTAACGATAACTTTCCCATTATCTCTATTAGTCCACCATTATTTCAAGAGGCTTAGATAACTCTCAATATTTTTAGGGCACTCTTACTGAATTCCTGCTTATGTCAGACGGTCATGTTTGCTTCTATGAAATTTTCCTCAATAAATAAAAATTCAGTTTCGGTCTCTGATTGGGGACTAAAATATATGACGTAAGTTTTTCATTCCTTCTCATGACAAGACTCAACCTAAACTGTAAAAAAAGGGGTCTGTGTCTCCTACCCTCGTTCTACTAGCCTGGAATTTTATTCTCGAACCCTCGCCTTCGTCTCCCTTTACATTTGCACATTCAGCACGGATTCCACACCCGGTGGGCAGAATTACCACCGCAGTTGTTCACCAAAGCACATCTGCAAAATTGGGCAGCTGTAGAATCTCCGCTGTGGCCTTTCACGGTTCGGTGGCCTCCAAACGCAGAGGTGACCAATTGCCGAGGATTAAAAGAAATTAGCAAAGACGCGAGCGTCGAGGGAAATGAATGCGAGTACCGATCGTTCCGGATTACCCACCGAGGTGTCGCCCTCTGCAGCACGTCGGAAACTTCAACCTCCGTCTCTCGTCATTGTTTTCCCGCCATCTTTGCCTCAAAGTAAAGAATAGAGTGCCCAAGCGAGAGGCTTTGTGATCCCAGTGTATCTAATCTTCGAATGCTTATATAATGTTAGCCGCTCTTTACAAACAGAAGATGACAGGGATTCTTAAAAAGAGAGCAAGCGTAAGCGCAGAAAATTGCGCTTTCTTTCGTGCATAAATATTTTTGATCGTAACCAGGCACTCGGGCGTCTACCGCTGTGTGTCAGTGCTCTTTAAAAGCATTGAGCAAATATAAAGGGAACTTTCATCCTTAGAAAGGTTCCATCATTGGCACTTGACCTCCTATTCGTCTTTCAAGGCCAAGTTTTCTTTGACTGTTGAACTAACTGGTTAGTTTGTCTCCTAACTTGACTGATTATTAATTTATAATTTTTAAGATTCAGATAAAAATGTCAGTACTCCTGAGAATTGTTTTACCATAAAAAAAATGAATATTTTAACCAATTCCCTGATCTTAATACCGGGATAAAATTCGCGAAATGTTTCAAACGAAAGGTTAATGTGCACGAAAACAATAATAATGAATTTTCCAGTTACTTATTATCACCTACTATTACCTATCATAACTCATTATTATTGCCCACTAGTTTCACACCTTTTTATTCTAAATTATGAAATAATTCTATAGTGTACTTGCACTTAAATTATTGTATTTACTAACCCCCTGGAGAGCAACATTTATCCCACCAACTGAAGAAATTTACTACGCACATTTCATGTCCAAATGCAGAAATACTCTCCTTTAACTCTTCCATTACTGTGGGCTAGGCTTTCATGAATTTTAGTACAAATTAAGTAAGTGTTCAATAAAAATAAACCGCTAAAATGGATGGCCACCTAGCCACTCATGCTTATGTGCGTTCATTTTAACAAGTAAGCAAATGATTCGCAAAACACTCTGGCCAGTTTTTTTATACGCGCTATACGTGCCACACGTACGACGCCAACCATTCCTAACAAGCACTCGTCTTGTTTAAAACTCCAGGTTTTAAAGGTTTTGTAGATATGGGAAGTACTGAAAAGAACCTTATTGAGCGGATGGGAGTTTAATTTGCCGTAGATAAAATAAGTGAGATTTCAAAAAATATTTCTGGGTGCGCTAAAATAAGATTAAAAATTTATGAAAATTTTCTGTTCTTCTAAAAACGTTTTAAATACTTTTATTTTGAAAAAATGAACTCTAAGACGTTATTTTAATGCATGATCAATCAATTTTGTCCAAGTGTAGCTCCACCAAAGAGGATTCTCTCCAAAAACTCTCATTTAACGGCATGAATAATTTTGGAAAAAAAATGGTATCAAAGGATAATCTAGACAAATTGAAATCACAACAACCATTTTGAACTCCCAATAAGGCCGTTTTAAAATAAGGCCACTTACGGAAAAACGTCTCTTAATGAAAGTAAGACACTTTTTACAAGATGAAATTAGACATCATCATTAGTGTTTCTCCAAATGTGATATCAATGATGTCTTATTTGTATGACTATTTAATCCCGATGTAATACTGATATTTTATTCCTCAATTTAAAAATACCTACGCTACCGTCGCAAAATCTCAGTTTGGCCACGTTGTACGAGAATTTCTCACATTTAAGAGAAAAGTATAATAAAGCTGGGAAAGTTTACGGCAGTATGTAAGTGGTGGCGCCTGCTAGGGTGACTTTCGCCATCGGGAGAGTTTGAGCAAAATGAAGGCCCACTCTCATCGCCAGGTGCTCAAATAAAGCGGCCCGTCCTGTGGAAGGCACGGCTGAGTGGCCTTTCCTCGCCCGTACTCATCAACTGCACCCGCCGTGAGCCCTCTGTTAACCCTGGGGTGCCAGTGCGTACGTACGTTCCACAGAGCGGCAACACTTCCTCCCCAAACCCCCACTCCTCCCCCCTATTACCATGCCCCTACCGCTCCTGTCGGCTACGCTAAATCACCCACCGACCGGCAGAAGTAGTTCACTCGAAGCGAGCTCATTAACGAATCATCTAAACAAGTAACTACAGCCAAATAATTGTTTCCTTTGGATAAAACTAAATAATTATAATCACTACCACATTCATTGTTTAATGTTAACCAATTTATTGCTCATTCTATGATTAAAATACGTAATATAAGTGTTACGAGAACCTTGCTGTATTTGCGTGTTCATTAAAGAATGTTTGCGTCCAGTCACAGTTTTCTCTAATTCATTTTTTGTTTTAAACTTATCTCAAGGTGCACGAAATCGAATCTAGAATAACTAATATTCTATCTTCTGATTATTAATTTTAGAATTCTGTTGAGGGAAAATTACCGATTAAAGTTACTACAACTCATTTTTTTAACATATGTTAACAACCGGTAATGTAGGATCATATCATGGCTCTTCTTAATTCAAAAACCAATTATTTAAGACTCACATCTCATTTCATGTAATTTTTTACAGCTATGTTTAATTACTGAAAAATTGAATCATAAACCAAATTTTGGTTGTCGAACCCGGAATTGGGAAAATGAAGAGTTGAGGCAATAAATTTTGATCGTTACCCATTCTCTTCAGGGATATTCCATGTTTATCAGCGGATCAACGGAGACTTTTATGTATATCCCGCGTCACGTACATATTTTAATGGCAATTAATATAAACCAAACCTCTCGCATTTCAGCTTATTAATAGTGAAGCATCCGTAAAACGATTATCATGATCATAATTCTACCAGTGCACGAAATACGTTCGAGATAATTTGGAAAGTTGACGGCAATTTTGTTTTGCCGCTGAAATCGTCTATCGTCTGCCATCCAGTTCTGTTTTTATTTTATTTAGCTTTTAAGTTCCAGTAATTTGATGAAATAATCTTAAAGCTTCTCTGCCTAAAAAGGATTCTGTAACACGTTAATGAACTTTTTGCTAATTATTTTCAAAGGAAATTGAAAGAATATGTTAAAATAAAATGAATTTGGTAAAAATTTTAATGACATTTGGATGACGTTATATATTTTGCGTACGGGAAACATTTGCTGGTGATTGCTACCAGAAATTATTTCCATTATTTATTTCAGTCATGAGATCCGAGAAATGTATTTGTGAATGCCAGAGCCTTTCAATATTCTGCCCAATGGTCATTACTATTTATATTTTTTGCGCGTTCATTAATATCCTTTGGCACACCTCAATCGAAAATTTAAAAATTTTTTAGCTATTATTAGCCGATCTGCCGAACAAATGAAATTTCAAAGTATGATTCTTTGCTGATGATTACATTATCTACAGACGGGCGCCATGTGGAAGTAATTGCAAATATTAAGGCGTTTACTTGTCTAGGGAACTTAAATGGGGAGTCCAAGTGGATAATGTTATACGGAAGGTATTTTAAGTACTCGTATACGGAGAAATTTAAAATCAAGCAGCGTCGCCACAAACAAATAAGCATATTAAGTCCTAGATCATATTTATACTGGTATTCTCGTCCAAAGTATGGGGGAATGAGGTGGAAATATTAAAATGTTAGAACAAGTGCAACGAATGGCAGCTAGAAACTACCCGGTAGGTACAAAAGCTCAGATACTTTAACGGAAATTGAGGTTATGCTGGAGTGGGAGAGTTTGCAAAATAGGAGAAATGAGAGTAGATTGATACTACTCCCGTAGTAGGGTGAAGCACTGAGTTAGACAGCGAAGTTATTTAGAGTATGAGGGAGTTCACGACAGAGGCGTTAACTAATGGCGTTAGGAAAAGATTAACGAGTAATTTAATTTGGATGGTAGTTTTATATGGTTCGGAAACTTGGGTGTTGCTGCCAGGAGATAAGAGTAGATGGAAGATTTTGATATGTGTGTTTGAATAAGACTGGAAAGTATTAAATTGACTGAAATAAAGCAAACGAAGTTATAGGCTTGGTTATGGAAAAGATACTGTAGTAGTTCAAAAGGGCTGAAAGAAGTGAGAAAATGGAAATATTGAGATGCAATGAGATGCTGAAGACTGATAGAAGAGAGAGCGTTAGGCAGACGGGATATGGGGAGGAAGAAAACAGAAATATTGAACGGAATGAAGAGAGGTAGAATGAATAAGAAATAAACGAAGGGTTTATTGAATTTAGAGTAGGGTTTCAGCTAATTTCTTGCTATCTGTAGTTTGGAAATGCAGAAGAATAGTCTGTGACTATCCAAAACCTACCTTAAACGGTAGAATACTAGTTGAAAATCGTATTTTACTCGTAATTCGAAAATTGTGAAACACGAATTCCTAGGATTAAAAGAGAATCAAAATAGACTCTTGAATTATGAAAAATATTCTGCTTCTATTTCAAGATTACTCTTAAATGCTTGATTCATAATCAGTAGTTATTTCAATAGATAACCTGTAACAATCGCAGTGGTCTACTATAGTATTTGGAGTAAAAAATTATACTCCCATTACGTAATTCCAACCGCTTTTTTAAATACGAAATTAAACGGTCGTAATTGTAATAATTTAACACAATTATTTCAATGATAAAGTACGTCTCTTTCGTCAATATTAGCTGCTATCCAAATTCTGATGAAACCTCTACCACCAGCTATATTAAATCATTCTGACTTTCGACTAGACCTCTTGATTTCACTTCCGTTTGTTCGACTCGAGTTACGTGTATATCCAATTTTCATTCAAAGTAACTCATTTTTTACTTGGCCGGGAATCGTTTCAATGCTCTTTTATACGCTCCTCCACCATTAAAGAAACTTCTGCTCCGCAAACATTTGCAGCAAACAATGCCCCTACAGTCCGACCAACTCCCTCTATCCTTCTCTCCCTCCCTCGAGGGCTTTCCGCCAAAACACTCTTTCCCCCATCCCCCATTCCACCCCCTTGGGGCAGTTACTCGATATTCGCCGAGTATAAATCACCCCCTTTGTTGCTGGCGTGCTGCTATTGACATCTTTGCTCTATCTCGCTCGCTCTCTAAGTGGGAAGGCCGGCAGAGCGTATCGGAACGACCCCCTTTCCATCTCCTCTCCGCGCAAATGGAGGTCCAGCCCTCGCTCCCACTCCTTACACCAACATCACCAAGTACGAAACTCCCTCATGACTCCCCCCCCCTCCCCCCAAAAAAACCCATCCGATCCCTCCCCCGTACGCCCGTACCCCCCAAAATGTCTTTTCTGCATTTCCCATCCACTCGCTATTAACCAATATCGCCCGGTCCAACTTGGTCGCGAATGGTAAAGAACGGTCGGCGCTTACGGAGCTGGGAATAACGAGGGCGCCTTAGTAATAGGAAAGAGGGCATATTGCAACCACGATCGTTTCACGAGCCACCGCCCGAGCAAGTTATTATGCAGCCACCCCTTTCCCAGTGACAGACGATGGCGATCCGTAATCAGGCCTGAGTGTGAGCAGGCCATTTTGAATAGGTAATGTATCAGATGAACGTTACTCTTTATTTATCCATCTTTTTACCAGGGTAAGCTTGCTTGGTTTGCCAGAAAGTTTCAGGGTACACTGCGTCTTTGAGTATTATTCAAAATGTCACACGATCTGGCCTGATTTCGTGACCTGATCTACTCTGGGTGTGTGAGTCCGAAACACATCAGGGGTCCGACCTGACAAAGAAAAATTTCAAATCGATTCCCAAAAGATCCTTTTTTCTTCTCAACATTAAGGAACTTATTCCTTCCCACAGACAGCTAGATCGGTCAATCAATTACCCTGCAAGCTTAGGGAAAAGCTTAGAATAATGATCCTTAACTAAGTCTCCCGCAACCCTTCCGCTAGATCTCCGAAACGCTGTTGGTTTGGGGTAGTAAAAACATTTGATTGCTTGGAACCCGTATGATTCATGTAGTACACCAAGTGCTATACTGCCAGAAAGAGCATGCATTATGAAATAAAATAACACCATATAATGTCTATTGAAAATCGAAAGTTCTTAAATAAGCCAAAATATTGTGGTCTTGAAGATTCTCTCCATCAGCCCACAATGCTCACGTAAGGGACATTCCAAATTCCGGTTACCAAATTCAGACATGCATAACGATAAACGCTTATGATAAGAACCTTGCATAGAAAGTTTTTCAGGAATATTCCCTCTACATTGTCTTACTTTGGTGCTCCATCACTTAATGAGGTCTTAGCATCACACTAATTCGCTGAAATCCATCGTTTTATCTTTGTTTTAAATGCGTTTGTTTCAAATCACATAGCCACAGCTAATATCTCAGCTTTCACGTGCTAATGTCTTACCTATCTGTATCAATTAAAAACGGAATTAGCATACTATTCACATATTCGAAAAAAATCCTAGTCATCACACATCCATAATAAAGATTTTTTTATAATATTAAAAAAAAATTATTCCAGGGAGTACGCTTTGCAAATTTTACCTGTTAAAACATACTTTGCTAATTTTCGCGCCACAATAAACAAACTCCCAATGATCCGATGATCATGACAACTTTGGACAATCGGCCATGATTGATCTCTAATTAACTGTTGTGAGGACAATTACGAAGCCGTGTGTCATTTTAAGGTTTACTCATTGTTGTGGACATTATACGTCTTAAATCATTAATAATATAATTTGTCATATTACTAAGTTCTTGAGTACACGCACAGAGTGTTTTATTAAATTAAAGTTTAGCATAGCTACAGAGTCGTGCCTTACAATAGTGCCTGCGTTTTGCAATTGGATCTGATTTGTGATTTCCATAAGATCATTACGAATTAGTCCGAAGTTATATATAGAAATGAAGTACTGATAAGGATTTCTTCATTAATTCTATCCTAATGCAGGATTTCACACAATCGGCGCTTTTTGTTGCCATTCTGTAAGTAGAAAGACAGTGTCTGTCAGGCGCTGCCTATATGATCGCGATTTTTAATATCCAGAAAAGCTAAACGGTAGAGCTTATTTCTAAGACAATGATAATAAACGATTACTTCTGAATAATGCACTGCAAAACGAGTGAGGAAAAATAAAAGGAAAATCGCCAAAATCACATGACTGAATCTAAGGACGACCAGGTTTTACTTGGCAAATTAACCAGACACGATGAAACAAATCGGTCATATTTATGTTTGGGTGACAACATCTCTCCGAGTACACTTCTGTATCACGAAAGTTACCACAAAATGAAATGGAATTTTGATGGAAAAGAAGTTTGACCGACCGATTTTCTCATAACATTCATCAGGATCCGCGAGCAGTGGGGTAAATCTAAATGTTCTTCTTCACTGGTGCGTAGTTTCTATTGAATTATTTCCTTAGCTTTTACATTCACTCGTAGCGGAACACGACTTTGCAAAATTTCAATGACTTGAACATCACATACTTTAAAAGAAAGTAGGTATTTAATTCCCAGCCGAAAAATATAACAATGAGAAAGAAGATCTTTTCAAAATGAGAAGGGTATTAGTATTACTACCAACAGTTGAAACATGTTCATATAAACATTTTGAGATGGCGCACAAGCCTTTGGAATCATGATTGATTTTACATAGAACAATAACAAAAGCGATTATTAAAAGAAATTTATCATTAACACAATCCTTAAATAAAGCAAAACTAAACCACTGCAGGACGTAAAAATGAAATAATAAACATTACAATAACTATGAAGTGGGAGTAGAATCAATTAGGGAAATAAGAGTTTAGAGTGTAAGAAATGAGAGCAGTATTTGGAGGGAAAAGTATTTTAGTTATTTTGATGTGGAGCGTAATGGTCTAATGTCTAGAAAACAAGTTTTCCCAGCAAAAGGAATATCATTGATTAGAGGCTTTTGCAGTATGGTTGTAACCAATATGATGAGATGAAAGGAAAGGAAAATGAAGGCGGACATATTAGAAACTGCGAGAGAGTAAAAGAAATGCAAGAGTCTCCTAGAGCCGAAATGGGACAG
The DNA here is from genome assembly GCA_037158775.1 of Hetaerina titia. Classification (NCBI taxonomy): domain Eukaryota; kingdom Metazoa; phylum Arthropoda; class Insecta; order Odonata; family Calopterygidae; genus Hetaerina; species Hetaerina titia. The sequence goes on along the minus strand of CM073773.1, from coordinate 97,199,243 downwards.
TCAAAGTGAGGTAGTGTGTAGAAGACTGAATAATTGGGTCGGAGGAAGGAAGAGAACTTTTAGACAGCTTGGAAGTGGGATGGCGTCCAAGAGTTTTCGAGAGAGCAGTGATATGAATCTACGGACAACTAAAGATAAATCAATTTTAAATCTTTGATTCCTAAATGCATATTAATTTTTTTGTGAAATAAGAAAAATACATTAATAAGTAAGTCAATAGGACAGCATATTGTTTTTTAGCGCAATATTCCACAGGAAGTTTGTGGATAGGATATCCCTCCTTTCTTTACTTCGGAATTTTGAGTAGTTACAGCTGGTACGCCTTTGCCATAACACTATTTGACTGTTATTTTACTTGAATTTTTTTGACTGAATTTGACTAATATGGATGTACATTAAGAAGATTCGAATCGGGTGTTTTGTTTCGTTTTATTGAGCAAAAATATAAAATAGATGACAAAGTATGTTTATATATTCAAGTTTTTAGAATTACTGGACTTTATTACTTAGAAATATAATGACATTAATTTTATTTAACATGTATCTACTAATAATTCTTGATGAAAAACTACTGCTATCCTTTGAGCTTTGAGTGCTTCCAGATATTTTCATTTGCTTGGAAAAATATGGTATAAGGAATATTTGACTTCCAAGGAGCGGAAAATATCTTTATGTAACTTAAAAAAATTAACCACAGAATATACGACAGTTCTTGTAAATACATGTATTTGCCTGTATTTAATGCGGCTGTTTCAGAAAAATGTTCCACATTCAGCGAAGATGGGATAAAAAAATGCAATATTTTACGTCATATTTTTAAGAATTTTGAATATTTAAATATATTAAATACAAATATCAGAATTGAAAAAATTAATTCGTTTCTTTTTCCTAAATATAATAAAATTTATTAATCAATCTTTCTAATATTTGATAATCAATTATGTCCGCGCTAATTTTGTTGAAGAAGGAGAATGATCAAGGTAATTGATCAGTAGCGTTATATTTATTCACATGAATTCCGCATTTTACCTCTCGGAAGAGTAACTCTTCATATAACAATAAAGGAGACTCAACTGATTGACGCTGAATCCTTAGTTCATGTCAAAAATATTTTTTTGCCAGGATCCTTGGGCAACGACTGAGCCGGCCCCAGTTTATACCATGCGTGCTACAGGAAGCTTTGTCGTGTGTGGCTAGTCGAAGTCAGCTTTGAAATTCTCAGTGTTCCCTAGGGATACGCGCTAAATACACAGAATTAATAATTCACAGCCGAGACGGACCGCACCGAATGAGCGATTCCCTGTCAAACAGTATTTCTCCTGGAACTATTACTACTCGGCATGAGTCCAAGCAACCCTCCACCTATGAAATCATTAACCGGGTAATCAAACTGCCGCACGCTTGTTGCAAAATTGCACAATTATTTACATGAGGCCCTAGTCGACAAAGATTGACTGTGGACAGCTTCATTAAGGATTCTTCATTTATGTGCGGTTCCGTTAGATATCATGTTATTTAATACACAATAAAACAGCGCTTAAGTTTTCGTTCGTAGAATAAAAAAAAACAAATCACCGCGCGCCATAGATGAATACTTTGCATTCTGGGGAAAACAAAGGAATTAATTATTTGCAATTTCTCGCATAAATAATCATTATTTTATCCAGCCATTCGATCTTTCGAACAATTTTACCCTGTTGGCCTTATTTGAGCATTAGTTTCCCAAAAGACACGTGATTCTCGAGGCGAATTCCCTTAAATTACTTCCAATAATTTGAAAGAAATAGAGAATACAATAGTTTATAAAAAATACAGTGCGTATCAATTTTTATAAAAGCATTAACATTTTTAAATATAATCATGGAAAAAATTTTTACACATATATAAAAAACATTTCATGCCTATAAGGTTAATAAATTTTATGTTGGATAGATTTCACACCACCATAAACGAACATGGGGAGACATTACCTGGATGATATTAATTTATTTCTCGAGGTCCTTAATGTTTTTATCAATACTACCCAAGTATCCACGGGGATAGGAAAACAATGCAATGGTAGAGAAGTGGTATTTTTTAATTGTTCGTATTGGATGCATTGAGTAATTGTTACGAAGGACAATTGAAGTCGCTATTTTAGAGCAAAACCTCGATATTAGAGAAAAATATTGACACGAACTTTATTCAATGTGATTTTATTAAAATGAAATTTTCATCAACAGCAGACGGTGGATGGAGGCAGGGTAAATCACCCAGGTATTGATTGTCGATTTTAATATTACAGTAAATCTTTTTTGCTACTAAATTATTCCGGCAGGAAACAAATCAGTTTTGAGCGAAACTAGTTCAGAATACTCAGTCGAGAATTGGAGACTTCCACTAAACGACCGCGTAACTGTTGATTTATGCATTAAACTCTACTTGGAGAGAAAATTATAAAACGTAGAAAATGCAATGCATTTTAATCTACGCCCTAAACTAATATCATTCGTTCCAAATATATGTTTGGACATGATTTATTCTTTTTATCAGAATAAATGACAAACGTTACAATGTAAAGCTGACATTTTTAATATAACTGCCGTAATAGCAATAAAATGGGAACTAATAACGTTTTCATTAAGGCTTTATTTTAATAAAGTTGGCCCGCTGCATATATTAATATTGACTTAAGCATTACCTCAAATAATCAGCGAAGGAAATTCGATGAAAATCCGCAACATTGGCACACGTAATTCGGTTAAGATATTTAACCGTTGAAAAATATGGTAATTTCATCGAGAATAGACTAGGAAGACTGTTCTAACATCATTTTTCCTTCCTCTTCAACCATGTTTTAGCCCTTTACGTGGAATTTATTTTATGATGCCTTAATACGTGGTTATAATAAAGAGTATATTATGGAATTATACTGGAATATTATTGTAGGGAAACTCTATTTAGATTTTTGCAAAGCCTTCTCTAGAGAGGGTCAATAAGAACAATTGGCCACTTAAAATTTCGTTTCAATATGTGTCCCGCTGTGAAATATTTTTCATTTGTTTAGTGGCATTATAAAAATGAATGGGTGATTAAAGCCAAGATTGTATTGGTTTGCCCATTCGAAGGGAAATGAAGAATTCTCTATACTCCAATAATCACTTTATTTGTAAAAATTTCCTAAAGATGATATAAGAAAATTAATCGAGGTGTAATTACGTAAATTATTCCAGTGAGAATAAAAAAGATTTTTTTTAAGTTCCCAATATGATACACAGAAACTATAACTGTTAATAACAATTTCAGAGAGTAAAAATCATTCGCCTTGACCGGGATCTTGGTCAAGGCGAATGATTTTTACTCTCTGAAATTGTTGCATTAAAATGCATATAAGCGGATTACTCCGTTAAAAGTTACTGTTGCGGCATCTTCCGCAGTTTCTTGGAATTTGATCGTCGTGTAGTTATGTACGTGTATATGTAGAACACTACATTACGCACTCGAGCCTGTGTTTTTTGGTCCCACACAATATCCTCCTCCACTCAGTCTATTCAAGTGCCTTCCATTGCTACTCAATATTCCCTGCTCCATCCCATTATGCTTCCTTCGAACTTCTCCCAATAATGACAAATACTCTCTCTCTCTGTCTCATCTCTTTTGGAAATCTTCGTTCATCTTCCTTTCAGCCCATCTATTTTTTCCATTCTTCCCCAAACTCACACCTCAAAAGCCTTGGAGTGTGCATTCCTGCTCTCATTAGTAACCGTTAAAGTGCGATAAATATTTCCCAGGCAGTGGTGGGGTCGATTGCATGTTCCCACGTCCACGCAACGAGGCATCTCGTTCTTCTCACGATTGCATCACCGTCAGTTGCCGAGGCAGTTCGAGTTGCTCAGGTGAGAGAACGACGGCTGCACCGGAATCATTTAAAAGACGTGAAATACTTAACGGAACGCTTTGCACCAACGACTGTGAATAAAGTATGAGGCAGATAGCACGACCGTTTACTCGCCAGAGGCGCCACCATGGTACTCCACTTATCAGAGCAGGGGAAATTCAGCGTACGACTTGGTCGCCCTCTCTCCCACGGGTCACCGCTACCCACCCACTCATACTCAGTGATCGCCAGTGCAGGAGGATTTCGCGATGGTTTGCTAAGGGCGTTCCCAACTCTGTGTACTTTGACATGACGTAGTTCGAAATTCCGCTTCGTTAATAGGGACACACACATCGATTTAACTCAGACAGTAACCTTGCATCCTCTATCACGTCGATGAAAAAGAACAATCCGTCTATTGCTTGATGTTTCATGTTTTACTCCTTATGTGGAAAAGCCGTACTGTCTAAATTCGAAATATTATACGAAATGGGTTCCAACATAAGTTGGTAGTTAGATAAATTCTTAGAATAAAATATAGAAAAATGTTATCTGGTAAATATTTTTGAGGGCATTTTTTAAGCAGGTAAATTATTTTTATAATTATTTCTTAATTTTTAACATAACCCTTAAGCTTGGTACAATTTTCCCAGCGTTTCTCCAACTTTTTTGAACCCATAAAAATTAGGATTTCGGAAGGTTTCCAAAATAGGCTCTATGTTGGCCATGACCTACTGGTTAGATGTGATTCGTTCTTCTATGAACATTTTTGAAGTTTAGAACTGAGAAAAATTCACTGGGAACCAAACATGGTGAATGGGATTAATGAATTTTGTAAAGATTCGAAATATAATTCCTTTATTTTCGCCATCCAAACTGCGCAGTCGTGCACCAATGAATTGTCTTCATGGAAGAGAATTTTTTTCTTTGCCAAATGAGGACATTTTTCCTTGATTCATAAGCTCAACCGGTACATTTACGACGCATAATACACGGATATTGAGTAGTAAGTAGTAATTAAGTATCCGTTCCCGTCCTTAGTGACGCTTTCTACTTAAATGGGTCATCTTTTGCCTTACGTCGAGCTCTAAGGGCGCTGTTTGAAAGATCCCGTTTCCTCACGTCTTCTTAAGTCCAATTTTCTTACACTAAGCTCCTGCATTTTCGTTCTTGAATAACCGTTGTGGTCCGCCTCCCACGCTTTGTTGAGTAGCTATCCCACCCACGCGTCCAATGCGGCGACGAACGCGCCGCCGCGCCGCGTCAAAGGCGATAAAAACCCCACAGAGGGTCGCTTTTGAGGCAAGATGGCGCTGTACTCTTCTATCGTTAACGAAATCATCAAACCCCCTAAGGCCTGACAAAAGGACCCAAGGCATTCGAAAGGGGCGAAGGGGAAAGGGGAGGGAAAGGAGGGTGGAAGAGGAGGAGAAGAGGGAGCCACAAAGGTGGAGGAAATGAAAAATAGTTAGTTGACGTCTCGTTCACTCGGAATATCTTGAAATTTGAGCTTCATGCTTCAGAATGAACAAAACAAAAAAGTAATGCATTGGAAATTCAAACAGGAAAATCCTTAATGTTTACATGTCACGAATATGAAATGCTCAGAAACATACAGCATAAAAATAGTATAAACAAAATCAAAATATGGAAAAACCGCATTAGATGTTGAGAGGAATGGCCGTAAATAATAAGATACTGCATCCAAAACTTGTTTCATTTCACGAGATTGCAGAAAATTTCATTTGACGGAAAAACTTGATCTAGAGAATAGTATATCAGCACAAAACACAATATTAGTATCAATGAATGCGGAGATTGCCATTGTCAGATCCTAATCATAATACAAATTCTGATTGCTCCATTTCTCAATATCATATAAAATAATACGGAAATCATGTATCTCTAGTGCCTCTTTAAGAAGGTATTGATATTGTGAAGAAAAATAAAGTATAAAAATGTGAAATGTCGTCCAAAAAGTTGTTAGATGTTAAGAGTGAAAAATTTTTTAAATGTTTTCGCATTATTGAATGCCCTATTTTAAATTTGATTGGTATTCTTTGGAACGCGATAAATTGTTCTCACCAATAAATGTATGTTTGTCATTTTAATTCTAATACCATCTTAAAACTCCAATGACCTATGCTGACAAAAGTCGGCCGTGTGGCTTGAGAGTGAATCTAAGGAAAATCAACTTGAGATCAATTATGTTCTCGCTAAAATTTTCTTCAAAAGTATACATGTGAAGGGAAGACATCCTTTAAAATTCATAGTAATTCAATTATAGGAAACATTCCTATGTTTTCAAATTTATATACTTTTAGCCGCTGTGGGTGACCTAACAATCTTTATTTCTCTATTTACTAAGGGAAATCAAGGTTAGATTAGATAAAATCTGAGTAAGCAGTAATCGGTAGAGTCTGAAACAAACACACTCTCCCTTTGCGGAGGCTGATCGTCTATCTCTCGATCGGAGACGCCGAGAGAGAGTAAGTAAGATGGGAGTGGAATGGGAATGTCGGAATGCGGCAACACGTCGCCCTTGCGGACTACGGTTCTCTCTCGCTTTTACTTTCACCTCACCATGCACAAATGAAAAAAGAAATTCTCTCCGCCCTTTCGCCTTCCGACGGCGCGGCACACTTTGGATAAAAGAATTCAGCACCTTAACTTTGAAGAAACAGCCCCCCCCCCCCTAATTGTTCTCAATGTCTCATAACTACCAAGTTCAGCCAAGTATTGAGCGTTGCTCCCCTCCTTCGTCGACCGAAAGGAACGCTCCATCTACATCTATCCTGTATTGCTTAATATTTTCTTTTAGACTTACTTTGTTTATCCGAACAATTTTAAACATTCTTAATGCAGCATATGGATTCATTGCACACTTCTATAGCATGGTGCTTTTTTCTCGTAGATTGTTCACGAGAGATCGAAAATAATTTGAAAATTTATGAATTCTGTATCGGCAGTAAATGGATAACTTGGTCTAAAAAGTTGAAGTGGTCTTGCTTCAACTTGCTGCCGTAGCAATCCCCACTGGAGATTTGATTCGCTTTCCCTGTCCTCGGAAAGGATCGTAAGACTGGGGGGTAGCGGAGGGGGAGGGATCACTGGAAACCCAGGGGAAACTGTTGAATGGAGGGAGAGGTGAGGGCGGTTGATTTTCCCGAATCAGAAAACAGAGGGGAATGGGAAGGAAGGGTCGGCCTTAGGACGGCCACCTAAAGGGGCCCTCTCCCCTGCAGCACCGTGTTTGCTTGCTGCGCACACCGCGCACGCCAGGGCGGACGTGTTTGCTTGCAGGCGGTCACAATCAGTCCTCGTTTGCACATTCCTCTACCCTCTCTCCTCTTGGCACTCAGGGTGTTCTGTCGGTGTCAAACCTCTTCGGACAGAGGATATATCGAAACTGGACGAATGGGACCCTTGAGTAAACCTCCAATGGCAAAACGAAGAGCCGCTGATGATTCAAGATACCGCAGTAAGGGCTTTGGTTATGTCTCCCCGTAGCACACGCTGCCACAACTTATGTACGTATGCTAAATACGTTCCCGTTTTACAATTTATTAACTCATTGCTCCAAAAAAAATAAGGCATTGGACAAAAATTTCCGACAAAGATTTGAGAAAACGTGTATAATTGTTTCATATAACCAATTTTTATTTTTTAATGAAACAAATCCATTAAACAAATGAATTAAATTTGACCGAGAATGACTGGCTCGCGAGAGACAGGCTGTACACCATTACACTCCAGAACTCACCTCACGAAGACCCAATCTGAGACGGTAAACCACAAGTAACCGTAATTAAATTCCACATATTTCCTGCCTCCCTTTATTTGGTCCAATATGCTTGGCCATTTCATTCCAATACCTCACCTACCTAGCGTTCTCTCCTCCATCATACATGTAGTACATACATGTGTGTGTGTCTAGGGATATATATATATATATGTCTACATACATACATATTCTGATTTTTAGCATGACGGTCTAAATATTTAAACGTAAAAGAAAATCGTGGATGTACTCTTTTGTGTTTCAATGTTTAGTTTAAATTTTAATCAAGTGATGCATGTATTTATGAAACTTTTGAAAATATTCATTCATTATGAAACCGAGGAGTCGAGTGACTCTGCCGCCTTTGCAGTTTTATTTCAGAGTATACCTAGTATCGGATTTTACTCTATGTCTTTTAGCTAAAGAGATTCAACTGAAGAGCTTTCGTTAGTAGTGGTACTAACTGGCTGGGGATAGTGGATTTTTGTGAGAAATTCATAGAATTTAGCGGAAAAAACTGAGCGTTTTAGTTGGATTTTTCATTTGATGGAAAGTCGATGCGGTTATTCAGAAAGCGAAAGGCTAAGCTAAACGTTCAAATAGGAAGGTAAAAACTAGAGAGGTTGGTTGTTTGCGTAACTCGAAACTTTTTTGGACCAAAATGTTCAAAGTAGTAGGGAAATAAGGTGAAGACTTGCATTAAGCAAATAGCCTTTAACAAGGAGGAGGGAGTTGATGAGAGAGGCATTGGTAAGGATGTTAAGAAAATTTTTGTGGAAGCTTCGACATTTAGAGTAGTTATATACGGCGCGGAATCATGATCATTGAAGTAGGATGATAGGCGTGAATTGGAGGCTTTTGAAATGTGGGTGGGGAGAAAGATGCGAAAGGTGAAGTGGACTGATAGAAAAACAAACGAGGAAGTGCTGTTAGGGATATGGCTGCGAGGTTTGGTGGGGGAGGAGAGGAGATTGTTTTGAGAAATGAAACGGATGCAGGAAATATTTTGATTGGCGATGGGATATTAAAGACTGTTCTATTGAGGGGAGGAGATCAGGAAAACGAGGAATGGGAAGGAGTAGGATAGATAGTTTTAATGGAATAAGAGGAGGAAAGAAGTATGCAGGATTGAAGAGGGACTTACTGCAGTATCAGGGTGTTAGACTGTATTTTCTAACAACTGGATATCCACTTAAAATATTTTTACACACCCACTTTGCCAATCAACTGATTGAAGTAAGCCACCGTACTCTTTGAGAGAACACAGTTACGTTTTTACATTCTTTTTGGTTAATGGGGTAAACGTGTTATTTATCTCGGATTTATGTTCGCTCCATAATATTTTTATATTATAATGTGTTCAATTATTGATAATAATTTTCCTTAGTTGATTGTCAGGAACTTATCCTAATTTTTTTTACAAATTTTCGAAATGTCTGCCGATTAAAAGTTGAAAAACTGCCATTTTCAATGCAACGTTATTATTTATAAAATAACTGCAGAATTCTCATTTTAATTCATTCCTTAAGATTTGAATTTTATGAGGGATAGTAAAAGTAAGAGTCATTTTGTCATAAAGAAATATATTCGTTGGAGGAAATTTTAAATGACAGTTTTATTTTCCCACAAATCGGGAATTAAATTCCTTATATTGTCACTCAATTTTCCTCTTTAATTTCTTAATTATGGACTCACCCATCAATGTAACGTGGCAGTTTAATTTCTCATCTATGTCTCAGCATCAATTCCAAAAATATGTATGAATAGATCTAATACTTAAGTTATGCATTTAATCTCCAGCTTCCAGTGGATCCCAAACCAGGGTTTCCGATTTTACTGTGACACTTTCTGTTTTCCTTAATGGTTTTCATGAAATGTAGATCTTTCTCTTTGCATCCTGTTTAATAGCGTAATTAGTCATTCAGCGAAGGGTTCCAAATGTTCAACGTGTATTCAAAACAAGCTCTAACAAACAAAACAACACGTATTTATAGTCTATTACTCTAATCATTCGAATATATCTCCACTATTTGTTCGATGAAACCGTGTTAACTAAACACATCCCCGTATATGTTTCTAACGTGCTTTCTCCATGTTAGGTGCGATAATGCGGGGACTGGCATATGTGACACAATCAGTTAGTGAAGTAGGCAAAAGTTAACAGGGAAATTTGGAAGGAAGAACACGTTTTACGAACGTCCATACGGAATGAGTGATAAGTGCCAAAGACATATAGTATTCCGAGAAGACTCCGCCACTCTAGTGGTCGGGACGATTACAGTTTGGGTAACCCGAGCTCCCATCACCCACTCCCACACCCCTTACAAACCCCACGAAATATTCCTTCAAATATTGTTCAAGAGATCTGGCATGACACTGATCTAATGAACGTGGCAAAATTTAACTTAAATCAACTTAAATGGTTCATTGTCCGTGAAAAGTTAATATTTGAAAATACCCCCAAAATTACTCTCATATAATAATTTTGTAGACGAAATCAAGCAATAACTCACGTTCAGTAAACACGGGTAGTGATACGCAACTGTTAGAACAGTGATTCAGTATTATCTTGTTGTTTTCATTCAATTCATTAACCGTTCGTTTACTTCCTAAATAAAACACTTGTTTACCGATTGTTGCCACCAATGAATTATCCATGATTTTCCAGGTTCGATGTAAAATTCAAACTTTAAAATCCTTTAATCGAGGTTTATAGCGCCATTTTCATCCTCCAGTAAGTTATTTCACTTGTTGAAAACAATTTTTTTTTCACGATGAGACAACTTCGCTTATCTTAGTCACTAAAGTTTTGCAGTTGGATCGCTTGAAGCTTATATTTGAGGTATGAACTAAAATTTTTCTCGTCAAAGTTTGAGTTTCGTGCGTTAGTGGTCTTTAGAAGCCGTTCTCCATTGAGAGAGTTAGTATTCTCTTGAACAAAATAGAACAGCTCCCGTAAATAATATAGGCCCGACCTCCAGGAACACTTATCTATGGAAATCCTCTTGCCCACGCAATGTGGGAAAACTTGTGGTGAAGCGGCCATGGAACTCTTTTTCAAGTAACATCGATATTGCGACGACATAACCGGAAAAGATAAAAAAAAAATCGTGTGGACTCCACGCGCGTTAGAAGTTAAACGATCCTCCAAAAAAGTTAAAGGGAAAGGTAGATAACGTAGTATGTTGTTTGGGTTAAAGAATGCAAAGTGCGGTTACGGCAGGTGGAATGAAATACGTAATTATAAATATAAATAGCGTAAAATGTGTTGGAATCATTACATACAAAAGATTGGATCCATGAAATTTTATGTACCTATACGAACTATGAATAGAACAGCTCTTGCATATATAATCACATAAAATAATATATTCAGAAACAAAGAGGAAACATATACATAAACACAGCATTGAAAATGGAATAACTTACAAAAAGGACAAAGTTAAGATTTTGCTTAAGCTTAACAAAATTCAATAACGATTTTTATTTTTATAAAAAACGCGTCCTGTATTGTCTTTGACATTATTTTTTCACATTAATAACGTAAAACATTGAAAATTTATCCTGTATACTTTTAAATGCCATGAAAATTGTTTATTCTATACAACTGAGAGAAAGGCAGCCAAATCGAATCGGAGTTATTTCAGAAGAGCTGCAGTATGATTAACATTTTTAACTACGGTTCATTTGTCTCATTCCTCTAAGATTTTTGAGAGAGAGAAATTCGCATAACGCCGTCACGTGAAGAGTTCTACTTCAATAACGATGAGTTGGAATAGGCGACGATAAGCGGGGAAATGGAGAGGCGGTGGCAGAGAGGGAAAGGGGCCGCGACGCCCCACTAATCGGTAGCTGGGGCCGCAAAAAAACTTTAGTCGAGGAAAACTCTTAACGAGGAGGCATTACACCTGCGTGAGGCATGTGACTTAACTGTCAAACCCCTGCCTAATTCCTCTCGTCTTTCCTGTGCGGCACGCATACACGGGACGGAAACGATATATGCTTGTTGAAGAGAGAGAAAAATGGAATGGGCAAAGGAGGGCTGATACGCAAATTTTTCGGCAAGAAGGGGTAGGATTTGCAGAGGTCACGCGCTGTCATTTGCAACACACAGTTTGCGAAAGTAGGGGTCCCCCCCCCCGAGCTCTCCAACCCCCGCCTCCTCTTCTAAGAGCCAACCAACAAACAGACCGGTCAAACCCATTCGCATGGATGATGCCCCGCGTAACCGATACGTGCAAGCGAGAAGAATTAATCATTCGGACGAACGTTGAATGCCAGAAGAAAGCATAAATGATATATCGGTCCGATTAATCATGTTGACCACCATGCCTCGGCCAAAGCACGAAACGCCTTTATTGGAGATTAGCCGAGGGGCGCATATGCGAGGCAATCCAGAGAAATTATACCTTCAATTCTTAGAAAATGTTTTGATTTGATTTTACGAGACACACACACACAAATATATGAACGTATCAGGTCTGTCCCAAAGGTAGAAAGACTTATTTTATCCCAAATAGACGGAACGGCGGTGGTTTTTTTGGCTAGGTTCGAGGAATGGGAGTCACAGAAAAGGCTGGAGGCCTGTGGCAGTTTGCTCCATCTTTTTTGGAGAGCGGATTGTTCGTTTGCGAAACCTTCATAACGTGAACTCGTTACGCTCCGTCACGAACCAGTTATTTCAACGCTATCAAATTTTACGTGAACGTGGAAGGAACCGGGAATGAGACTTATGAAATGCTCAAAGCAGCCTTTGGTGATAACGCCATGGATATATCGGGTGTTTTTGAGTACTACAGGTTGTTTCGGGAGGGAAGAGAAGATGCTGAAGGCGCCGAACGTTCAGGGCGCCTTTGATCTCAAAAAGTGACAAAAAACTTGCAAATGTGAAGAATTTGTTGGGCAGAGATTGAAGATTAAGTGTTCGCATGATTTCTGATTAACTTCCCTCATCCCTCAAAGTAGTGCTCTTCGGATTCTGACCAATATGTGGGAATTAAAAAGGTGTGTGCGAAGTTGGTGCCACGAGTGCTCTCGGACGAACAAGAGGAAATTCGGACGCGGATCTTCTAAGAGCTTCTCGGTCATGTGATGATGATGCAAATTTTTGAACAATGCCCCATGAGACTTCTTCCTCTTTCCCTGCTTCAAATCGGTTCTTAGAAGTCGTCACCACGGCTCGGTGGAAACGTTACAACAGGCCGTGACGAGGGAGCTTAGCAGCATTGCGACCGAACGGACGCCTTCTAGAGAGCGTACGAGGCGTGGAAAACCCGCTGACAGCAGTGTGTGGACGCACAATAATGCTGCTTCGAAGAATTTTAAGTGAATGCATACATTCTGGCAATAGATTTTGTTGAATTGAATTAGTCCTACAACTTTTGGAACACATCTTGTAAATACATATACGAGTACTCTTATACATCATAAGTATTACATGATGGATATGGAGCGATGGCGCATAGGAGCAGATGGATGGAGACCAAAAGTTTTGTACTGTGATTTAATAGTGTCGCTATTTTTTGTTCGAGGGTAGGCTGAAAATTATTGCACATGCTTGTAGCTAACAAACAAAATGACCTTCAAAAGCAGTCCTGGTGGCTTGTGGGAGTCAAATTCCCCCTCCACACGGATGCGCATGTTTGGGGTCGTTACATTCATCCAGTGTATTTCGAGAAGTGGAAGTATGGAGACGTGTTCTAGCGCTATGTCAACGCGAGTTAAACAGCGTGCTGTTATCGAATTTTTAACTGCTGAAAAAGTGACTCCTACAGAGATTCAGTGTCGTTTAAAGGTTGTTTATGGTGACGATGCTGTTGATAGGTCTACTGTAAATCGATGGGTAGTGAAATTCGTGGTTGCGAGCCTGGATATGCCGTAACTGTGGATGAAACACTCAGAGGACGTCCAATCATTGCTATAGATGATAAACATCGCAAACTCGTCGAAGGTTTCATTCAAAATGACCGGCGAATCACTCAAAAGCGTATCGCAAACCATATTGGTGGAGTTTATCGTGTTAAAGGCAGCCTGGCGCCAATAATCTTACAACATGACAACGATCGTCCACACAACTCGCGCGCAACTGGAGAGGCTCTGTAAATCCTGATGTTGGAACCGATTTCACACCCTCCTTATTCCCCCGATCTTGCACCTTGTGATTTTTATTTTTTCCACAACTTAAGAAACACCTCAAGGGTAATGATCACCCCTCAAACGATGAGGTGAAGGCAGCTGTTAAGTCCTGGATTCCAGAAAAGTCGGAAGAGTTTTTCAGTGACAAAATGAAAAAACTTGTTACACGTTGGGAGACATGTATTAGTCTTAACGGTGACTATGTTGAAATATAAATATATGATTTTGAAACTTAAGGATAGTACTTCCATGCATTTTTCGCCCGATCTTACTATTTGCTTTTGTTCGAGTTCCATAAACATATGTGCATTACTTTTCAGCCTACGAAGACCGTAGAGTGTCTGTCGTATGAAGACTAAACCAATTAACTCCATTCGTACATTAAAATGATTCATTGGCATTGCAGTGAAAAAATATTTGATTCGTTTAATATATCATCAGGTGTTCATTAATTATTTATAATTAACTGCAGCACAAATTATGTAAGCATGAATGACCTTGAAAATATAGATTATAATGCTATTCTTTCTTATCTCTTTTCAGGTAAGTCACTAAATGTGTTTGGCAGACCAGGAGGATGGAAAACCGTGAAATTAAGGAACTACAGGTTTGAAATAAAACGAAAATTTAAAAAAATGTTTGCGAGACAAAGCAAATGAAGACTTAAACATTGATTCAGTCCACATGATTTTTATAATTGTTATACGTAGCCTTCCGAATGAAGGAAAGTTTTACGTCGTCCCTGATAACCTTTATACATCGAAGAGAAGAGCGTTTCGGTGTAACCGTTCTTCAAGACTCTTTCTAACTTTATCTCCTCGAATATTTTATTCTCTTTTTTCACACTACTATTCTTCTTCCTTCCTTTCTACTTATTCGTCACTCTCCCTTCGATCACAGACTCCGCCATTCCACGACTTTGTACGTCGACGAAAACCGTTTCCTCCCGTTCTCTCTTCTTTTTTCGACTTCCTTCCCAGAAACTTCTCCCACTCAAGGTTTATTTACATTTCTTCCCTTTCATTTTTCTCCACGAATCTTACTTTATCAATCTGCATGATTCCTGAAGATGAAGTGAATATTCACCGGTAACACTAAATGTATTCATGTTCAGATAATAATCATGGACCCACAGAATAGGTCTACGTTAATAAATATAGCAGGTTCTGTCAAAATTAAGTTGAATATTTACCAGAGTAAGATTTTCTCGGAGAATTATTATGGTGAATGTCATCAATTATGATCAAATTTGATGCTTACGGAGTGAATACCTACACAACCAAAATATGACTGACACTCATTTGATGTCGGTAAAAGAAATTGTTCAAAGACATATTACTCTACCAGAAAATAACCTGAAAATTTCAAGTTTATAGCTCAATGGAATGAAAATTTAAATGTGGATACAGAGTGTAATTCATTTACGAATCGCGTGGCTGTTGTGAAGCCCAAAACATTATGATGTCCGAGTTCGCCTGAAAATGCATTCAGAACTTAGAAAGAGAGAATACCTCTAATCCTGAATATATTTAAGTTATTTACAAGTTCTCCCGACTACTGTGAAAATCATTTTAAAATTTCGAACATTTTTATCTTATTTTATCTTATCCATGGGGATGAACTCAATCATAACCTATCCCAAAGCTTGCTGAAGCGAGGCGCGGTTGACCCAAAATGGATTCACGCTTTGAATCCTCACGATTTTTCACTGCAAATACAGGTATGCTCTCTCGAGAATCGCTGGGCTTTGAGGCCTATCGGTTGGAAACCTAATTGACTTAGTACAATGAGCGCTAAACATTTCCAATATTCAATTGATGAAATATTTTAATATTTAAAAAGAAGAAAGCAATCTACTGAAAATACTTATTCCATCGGCTTCGATAGCACACAGCCATATATTTCCCTCACACGGTCCCGGGTCGTTTCATGGACAATTTTCTGTGGAGTCTTCGAAATACCCGTTTCCTTTTTTTTGCCTATATCTGCAGAATATCCCCGCAAGCCGCCACAGTGGCGAATGGCGGAGGGTGTTAGGTCTCCACCCGTAAAAGACAATTTAGAAGTGTGAAATGTAGAGTAAAACAAGGAAGCGTAAGTGAACCATTGAATCTATCGGCCCCTCGAGCCTATATTCTAATGTGGGCAGCGAGAATCTCAATAGTTTCTTTTCCATTATACACAGTGACTTTTTTTTCTTATATCACAAATATACAACTGACTGAATCAGTTAAGAGTACCCTGAATGAATATTCAAGCTGCCAAAGTCGATTTGACACCATTTTACAAGGTCTTAACGGTGAAATCAACACCTTATTTTCATATTCCGTTGGTTGGAGAAAACGAAATTTCGGCAATACTTTTCAGCAGCTCTTTTCTTCCCAAAAGAGAACCTGTAATACGAATATAATAAATAAACCGTTAAATCCTTGAAAATTAGGATATAACCAACCAAACTCATCAACACGAAGCTCAGTTTGGCAGGCATGGATAGAGCTCACCTAGTGCTTAGCTTAACAGTGAAATACACCCATCAGGGTATGGGGCCAAGTTTTAATCCATTTTCCGCCAACGGTTTTCAAGAAAGACCCGTTACCCTAAAAATCACACAGCACACGTAAAGCTGAGAGTGCACAGAGGTAATGACGCAAATAATAACAACAGCTCACTGAAGTACCAGTAAATACGAGAGGGTAATTTGTATGAGAAGCCTTTTCCGGAAGTTCTCGCTTGAAATTACCTCCTACGATGAAAACTGGGTGCGTACGACATGAATATCTCACGCAAACACGTTTACTTTTCTTACGCGTTGATAATGGACAGCGGAGCTGAGATTTTAATAATAAAAAATGAAGAGTGAAAGCCGTAAACGATGCAAACGAAGACAAAGTGACTACGCACGTTGGAGGAATTCAGAGATTTCATCTCCACCGTTGCCGGGCAACAACACTTTAGAGAAACGCCGGGCGCGTTCTCTAAAAAAAAGCTTTCAAGAGCTAGAGTCCTTCCTACTTTGGCCGACGAGGGATGTGAATAGGGGTGGGTTGTTCCCTGGAGCGGATTTACTGTAAGGAAAACGTGATGAGAGAGAGTGGGTGGAGGCAATAATTACGGGGTTAAGGAGAGCCTAGGAGAGGGAGGCAAGGAGAATGTGGAGAAGTGGCAGGGGGATAGGGAAGAAGGGAGAAAATCGTGCTAATTAGTGGGGAATGAGGGCGTGAGTTGGCATGTGAGCAGGTGCGTGTCTGTGTGAGTGTGTGTTCCGTCTCCGCCTGTTGCTACCGCGACGACCGAATGGCGAGATGAATCTGAGCTCGTCACCGAGTGACGCAAGAAATGACGACGAGTCGAGCATCTCCCTCCCTCTATAGTCCCCAATTACGGCACTTAGAAAGGGAATGGATGGCCGTGGGGTGGGTGCGGGGTTGGAGAGGGGACGAGGGCTCAGAGGGGGAGGGAGGGGGCGACAGAGTGCAAATCCGAGGGTGGTAGGGTTGGGAGGAATAAGACAGTGGCTGCCTCGCTAATGGAACTCCCGCTCCCTTCTCCTAACACGGACTCCGCTTTAAACTTTTTTAACGGAGATTCACGAGCTGTATCACGGGATACTCTTCTGTTCTAAAAATATGATGTGGCAAGCACATTACTTTTCCCATACAGTTTTCTTCTTTATGAGCGATGCGGGGAAAGCTTTTAATAATTAAGGTAAAACATTGCATTACTCGGGTCTATTAAAAAGTTTTTTCCTTGATTCTCTCTGCAAGTCGAAATAAAATAGTGACCTAGAATTCACCTTGTCTTACAGTTTTTCTTAAATACTCGGTATTTATTTGAAATTATCTTTTTCTCGGATTGGGATGGTTTCGGTAGTCGCCCAAACATTGGGAGTCAGTCGATGGTGACAATAGAGTTCATACGGCGACCACATTAAAAAAATAGTCAACAATTACTAAACCACAGCATATTGATTGTTTTATAAAGTTTTTCACCATGCAGTACTTTCCCACCAAAAATTCAAAATTGACATATTTCAATGATGAATGTATTTTTGTATGAACGTGTAACAGTTGTATTTTTACAGCTCAGGTTTACTGCCCAGCCATAAACCAAAATAACACATTATTTAAAGAGGAATAATTTGGAAAATGGCCAAAAATTATTAAAAACATCTCATACAATGAATTTTCATTGAAATATTGAAGCTATTTTTTTCATTAAAAACATTGCATTTCAATAACATATTGCACGACCTTCCACCAATGCCTTCCGTTTAGGGAAAGTAAAAAATAGTAAATAAAATGGAAAGACTGCTTGTAACATCTGGGTTTTGTGATTTAATGTAACGCTGAAAATTCTCATAATTTCCGTGGGCATTTTTCTCGGCATACACCAATCTATTTAAACATTCCTTATGACAAACTGATGAATATATTCCGAAGGACGTGTACATGTCTTCAGCAATAGTAACTCACAGAAAAACATATCAGGTACAGAAAAACATAGCGGCTGTGCTCGTAAAAAAACAAATGGTTGCTCAACTGCAGTTAAATATCGAGCACGTAACAGGCTGCCATTCAACTGTCATTGAACTAAGTGTTACATAAATAACAAAATAAAGTGAGTAAAATGCTAGCCCTATTGGTTCACATCTTTAAGTTATATGTTGAAAATCGTAATATAAAACATAAATTCAAAAAATATGTTGCAGGCTTTAACTGAGAAAGAAATCACTAGAATAAGTATACGTAATATATACTCGAGTGGACAACTGAACTATTTTTTTCAACAGTACTTCAATTAAATTGTGTGGCATTTTGGATCCTCTTGATTCTCTGCGTCAAATATCACTTTTTGAACTAAAATGTAACGGATACTTTAGCAAAGGTTTGAGGGATTCACACGCATCCATTTCCGAAATCGAAACTCAAGCCATGGATTCTACCAAAAAGATTCGAAAAAATAGCTTTTCAGGGTATTTGTTTACATACATCTACTATTGCAACAGGATTTTAACATTTACTATTAAATACTATTACATAATGTCATAAAATAGTAAAATTATCGCCAAATTATTCTGTGAAAACTCGATATGGGCGATATTGGAAAATTTTAGGTTTTTTGGGATAATAATTTGACAGAGGCCATATTATTATGGGTTTTTATTTTTTTTAATATACTATTTCATATAGATACAAGGCTCGTCTGAAAATTTCTCGGCCACGCCCATCATTATTCGCATGGTTTTTTCTTTCATGTTGGCACAAATGTGTGTAGACACCTTTGAAACAAATCATTCTATTCAGCAGTTTATTGTAGGCAGTCGTTTGAAACAGTTGTGGCGATTGTATTCTTATACGTACATTGAAAACGTTGAGATTATTGCACTGGAAAAACGCTGGATGAAATGTATTAATATTAAAGGTGATTATGTTGAAAAATAAACATTTTTTTAAATGCAAAAATTGTCACTCTGCTAATAAGACAGAAATTCTCATATCACCCACGCAAATTGCCGAGGAATGAAAGTTCTTCATACTTAATGGTGATTGAGTTGTTTAAAAAAGTGACATAGGAAAAAAAATACCGATGTAAACGAAACGAGCCATCAACGATGAATCTTTCTTGTTTACAATCAACTACTAAGTCTTCGTCATTTGCTGGCGAATGAGAAAAATCTCACCGGATGAAATTTCTCGGTGGTTGGGAAAAAGGCAATCATCAACGAAGGATCACAGGATGTCGACGCGAGTGATTTCGACAGGAGACTCATCGTGGAGAAAATACGTTAAATGCGTCTCCTTCCCCACTTTCCGCAACCACACCCTCCAACCTAACCTCCTTCCCTGAACCCTCCCGCGGGGAACCCTAGTTCAAAACACCCGTGTCATTTCTGGGGGATGTGTTAAAGTAAGGAGGGAGGGAGGGGCGGCGAGTAATTGGGATTCCCAATAGACTGAGGAGGAATACGTCCCATTAAGGTGGATGGATTCCATCTCTGTCGGCTAATGAATTGGTTTTCGCAAACGTATCTCGAAGCGAAGTGCTCGCTCGCTGGGAGGCGAAAGCGAAGGCGCGAAAGTGAGGCTCGTTTGGGGGAGAGGGCTTCGAAGTGGGAGAGGACTGCCATTGGAGAGAGATGGGGATCCCATGGCGTGATGACCGCAATTCATCCGCGTCCCATTACTTCACGGAAGACAACGCCTCATGCCTTTGCTCGTAGACCCCTTCGTCTAAGTCACTGTCTATAACATCATCACTAGGATTTAAAGTTCTAATTTACCATTTTTGGAGACGAAAGATCTTTTTCAATGATTTTTGAGGACTCTTTCCATCACTTTTGCAAAATGCCCAAGAATAAGGAGTAAAAGATTTTCATAAAAAAAACGTGATCACATTAATTTGTAGGACGTGACTAAACAAATCCCATAACATTTTTAAACTGCCTTTTATATTCTTCCATGAAAAAAGAAGATTAACTATGTATATGAAACCGCGTCCTTGGTAAATTACTCACCATTACTAACTTTCGATTTCTTAATGAAGAATGATGTGAATTTTAACGAGGGGCAGGCGTTTTGGGAATTTCATCTCCGTTAATACGAAGCTTGCATAAAAATGATTCTTGCCAGTTTCAAAGAAGAAGATTCTATATCAGTTTATTTTCATGACGCTATAACAATTTTTAAGTCATTAAATAAGGATGGGGATAGATTTATCAGTCTTTATTGTGCAGCCTTTTAGATTAATTAAAAACTTGTGCTATTGCAGATTGCACAAGCGTACAATTTGCATGCATCGCAATTGCATTATGAGCTTGCACTGTAAAAATATTAGAATCTCGATCTTCCAGTTTCGTGTGTTTTGCACCATTCATGCTTAAAGTACTTAGGGTATCAAAATCAGAAGTTAAATGCTGATATATTAATGATAACAAATTATTTTCGAACTAATTTATCATATTTATTATAAATATACTCATAAATTTAGCATAATAAAAAAAGTTTAGTGCTTAAACACGAATGGTGGCTTATTTGCAAAATGATTACAGCGGGAGAAGTTTCCGGAATTTCCGTGACTCCAAATGATGAACGGTATCTGGATTCAATGATACGATGATACTCACCAAATTTGGCTCATTTGCGCAATTGAATTTAATTTACCCATAAAATACTCATCTTCAACGTACGCATTTCAACTCAATAATTCTCTAACCTTAAATATGCCCGCTAATAAATGACACTTTTGGTAACAATTGAGAGACGTACTTAACTAATGTTTCATCGCGAGTGGTCCCCAATGGGAAAATCATAAGGTTTATCCATATACGTCCGAGATGTGTGAGAGAGAGAGGGTCCCAGCACGCCTGATATTAAATCGATAAAACAGGCATGATGACTTGTTGGTTCTGCGGATATCAACATGGTGATTTCCCGCGGTGCTTCTGTCCCAGGTTTGACTAAGGTCTTAGCTTTTTACTTATTTCCCTCTACGCTCTTATGAGCGATCCAGCGTTAAATTATGAACGAATTGCATGGAAAATGTAAACAAACATTCAATAGACATACAGTTTTGAGAAGATTCCAGGTTGCAAACTTTTTTGCCCGCCTATGCTTTAGAGTTATAATTTCAAAAGTGGCAGAGAGAGAGAAGGAAAAAAGAAAGAGGTAGTTGCAGTAAATTTCACAACACTAAAAATGTGATAATTCATGTTTTCTTTGAACCTACACTAGCAAAGCACATTAAGTATAGTGTCCAGGAAAACTTATTTCAACTTTACCCCCTGAAATTAATCTCCAGTCGATCGGGCGAGCGGAGATAAAGAGGGAATGTCCGCTTCAGAGGATGTGCCGAGGTAGAAACCTTTTCACGTTCAACGTTCTAGAGGTTCATCCAATCATGCTAGACGTTGGGACGGAAGACCCTCTTATATTGTGACTAAGATGTCAGGGGAGGGCGTGGAACGGACATAACAGGTGGAGGGTCAAGTGGGCGACCGGAGAATTCCTTCCGGGGATTTCTACAGTGCCACCGTAATTGTGGCCCCACAATACTTTCCCGACTTCATGAAGACTTAGATTTAGGCGTTCAAACACAATTAACATTTCGCGGAATATTTATTTTTCTAGGTCTCTATTGACATCGAAGTTACGAATCTTTACAACTAACTAGCATTAAAAAGAAAAATCTTTCTGATTTTTTCATTTAGTGTAGACTCAATTAATTCTTCTAACACATAAAATGTACGAATGCCACTCACAACTAACTACCATTGTAGGTAGTTGTGAGTGCACTAGTATATTGTAGAAGAATGTCATTGATTGGAAAGTAGTCACAAAATGCTGAGTTGTCTCGCCCGGGTACTCCTCAAAATTTCAAATTTGACCATACTTAACTCTGTTGTATCGTAACTATTGATGTATAATTTAAATATACAAGGAACGTGAATCAATGTACACAAAAAATACCGGGGCCGTAAACTTGATTGGCACTAAGTGATAAGAAAGAAAAGGAAAACAACACACACACAAAAGCCAAAATAAATAATAAAACAAACTTACAACCACTCGATCACTAGTGTGTGTTACAAATTAACTTTCACTCTCGTGAATCACATTCACATGTACACACTCATGATTTGCAAGGATCCCTCCTATGTCAGTGACCCGTCAAACATACAAATAAATGAAAATTATGGAAGGATGTAAAGAAACAAAAACAACTTACGTGGATACAAAGTCACTCAATCACTTAGGTATGCTCGAAAACAAAGACCTATATGATTCACAAATACTCACACGTTCAGGGTTTACCAGGATTCCTCCTAGGCCAGGGATCAGCCAATTACACAGAAATAACAAAACGGAAAATAAGGGACTTCTGTAAAAACGCAATCACTCAATCACTCAGGTGTATCGGACCTTTGTGAAACGCACGCACTCACTCATACAGGGTTTACCAGGATTCCATTTAGGCCAGAGACCCGCCAATCACACCGAAATAACTAAACGGAAAATAAGGGACTTCGGTAAAAACGTAATCACTCAGGTGTTCCCGACCCTTGTGAAACACACGCACTCACTCATACAGGGTTTACCAGGATTCCATTTAGGCCAGAGACCCGCCAATCACACCGAAATAACTAAACGGAAAATAAGGGACTTCGGTAAAAACGTAATCACTCAGGTATTCCCGACCTTTGTGAAACACACGCACTCACTCATTCAGGGTTTACAAGGATTCCTCCTATGTCAGGGACCCGTCAATCACACAAACAAAATTAAAAACTAAAGTTGTGGTTAGGTAAATGCCTAAGAAAACCTGACACCAGGTATTTCGCTTGCAAAGCAGGACTCTTCAGAGGAAAATGAGAAATCCGTTGGGTAGGTTTGAAAGAATGACTCATTGGGAGGGAGAGGGGGTGATGGGGAAACCTCGTGATTGGACAACAGAGTGAGAATCGATGGTCCAATGGGTATTGTGGGTTCAGTGGTGGTGGGGGAGGAAGAGTAAAGCGAAGTATAACAGTGGCTAAGGAAGAGGGAAAGTTTTGGCTGTTGGTTTGCTAATAGGAGGGGGGGAAAAAGAAGGGGGGTTTTCGAAAAAGATAAAGAAACAATTAGTCATGCCACACAAACACCACCAAACTCGATCAAGCCATCGACCTACAAAGTTATTATCAGGTGATGTCGACCTTGCCAACCGAAACCCCGGCCGCGCCCGATACAATGTATAGTATATAGAACTACCAGGTATTTCTTTCCCGATATGAATTGTTTTCACAAAGTGACGCCTCAAAAGATTCCATTCAAGGGGGGCGGAAGAATTTTGGAGGAGGTGGAGAAGGGAAACATTGATATTAATGTCAAGCTCAAATGAAATTCGGAAAGACATGGATTTAAAACGATGTGCATATCGACTCGCCATGAATTTCAGCATCGAAAATGTTGCCACTACAGCCATGTTTAAATAAACAAAATGGACATTGAAATCATCGACAGCCATTTATTGATAGATTGACAAAAACTGATTTGTATATATATATATATATATATATATATATATATATATATATATATTCAAACTTGAAAATCCCGCCATACGGCGCACAAATATTCAATCAAACAGAAATAGGTATAAGGAAAGGGGATAGGAAAACACATAAAAGGTGAACACAGGACATGTGGGGAGGGCGGTTTTTGAGCAGAAATTCGAGAAACAGTGAGTCCCTCTTTCGAATCTATCGAAAAAGCGTTTGATAGAGTGAATTGGGAAAAATTGATGCGTGTATTGCAGAAAATAGGAATGGATTGGAGGGACAGGAGACTGTTCCACAACCTGTACATGTCTCAAACTGCTCAGGTGCGAGTGGGGAACGGAGAGTCCGGATGGGCAGTGTTAGGAAGAGGGGTAAGGCAGGGTTGCCCATTGTCACCGGTGCTGTTCAACGTATATGTGGAGGAAATGATTAAAGAGGCATGGGAAGAACTGGAGGTAGGAATGAAAGTCGGTGGGGAATTCGTAAAATCGGTTAGGTTTGCTGATGACCAAGCATTAGTTGCTCAGTCAGCCAAGGGGTTGCAAGCATTGTTGAGTGAATTGGAGGTTCAGTGCGATAAATATGGGATGAGAATCAATATTAGTAAAACAAAGGTCATG
This sequence comes from Hetaerina titia, assembly GCA_037158775.1. Classification (NCBI taxonomy): domain Eukaryota; kingdom Metazoa; phylum Arthropoda; class Insecta; order Odonata; family Calopterygidae; genus Hetaerina; species Hetaerina titia. Next base: position 97,174,815 of record CM073773.1, on the reverse strand, counting down.
GGATTTTCCAGAAAGAAAAAGGCTAAGCTAAATATTAAAATAGGCGGGGAAAAAATAGAGCAGGTAGAACAGTTTACATATCTCGGAAGTGTTTTGGACCAACACGGTCAAAGTGGTAGGGACGTAAGGAGAATAATTGCGCTAGGCAAGGAGGCTTTCTCAAGGAGGAGGGAGTTGATGACGGGGACGTTGAGTAGGGATGTTAAGACAAGACTCGTAAAAACTCTGATATGGAGCGTAGCTATGTACGGCGCGGAAACGTGGTCGCTGAAGCAGGAGGATAGACGTAGATTGGAGGCTTTTGAAATGTGGGTGTGGAGAAGAATGGAGAAGGTTAAATGGACCGAAAGGAAAACAAATGAGGAAGTGCTAGAAATGGTTGGGGAGGAGAGGGGTTTGTTGAGAGAAATCCTATGGAGGCAGGAAAAATGGATGAAAGGCGTATTGAGCGGTAGTGGAATGTTGAAGAGGGTAATAGAGGGGAGAATGTTGGGCAAGCGAGGTAAGGGTAGGAACAGGATAGGGATGTTGGACGGGATGAAGGGAGGAAAGAAGTACACCGAGATGAAGAGGAACCTGATATAGATTAGCTTGCTAGGTGGGGAGTCACAAAATGTTTATTTGATAGTTGTGTCCATCCAAAAACCTACCTTAACCGGTAGATTACCTAATAATAATAATATATATATATATATATATATATATATATATATATATATAGGCATCAAAAAACGAGTGCCAGAACGACCTACCTAACTGAAACGACGCCGCCGCACACAATAAGGAACAAACACAAAACCGCGAAGAAAGAGGCATGATGGAAATATGAGCGCATGGCGAGACTTCACTTTCTTCGACGTGTCTGCGGAGACAGAGGAGGGGAACGTCGGCGGGGGGAGGAGGGAGGCAGCTACTCAAGGAGTGTCGGGGGTTGGCCATCGAGGGAGGCGGAGGAGGGGGGAAAAGTGAAATCCAGGGTCTCCTTGTTGATGGATCCAGACTTTTGAAGGGGCAAGCCCTGACGAAGGTCGCCCGTGAAAACCGATTTTGCCCCGAGATGGCTCACACATTTGTAGTTTTGAAAGATTCTATCACTTATATTAACTTTGGATAAGCTTCTTTATTCTTAAGAAAATGAATTTATGTAACATTTTCATAAAAATGGTATGGATGAGCAAGGTATTTATTATTACTACATAGTACCCTGAAAAGTAACAACTTTTGACAAAAAATATTTCGCCCACCAGTTTGGTGGGACCCTTTCTGATCCCATATCATTCGTGGGAAAAAGGACATTTTAAGTCTATCTGTTCTGCACTTAATCTCTCTAAATTTAATCTCATGATAACTCCTACCGCAGCACGATGGGGTCAATAATACCTTTTAAGAGAATCGCTAAATATAAATCCAATTTATGCAAGAGATTTAATCTGCAATTTAATTTATTATAACAATGTTTCACAAATCTAGCTCCTCTATGATTTACGAGATCCGCTAATTCACCAATCAATCCAAATTCATGAGAATCCCATATACTAGCAACATATTGTAAATGAGGTTCAACTAGCTTAATAAACCATTGATCTTCAACCTTCTCGTCATATCTACTCAGTACTCTTCTAATAAAACCTATATTTTTACTAGATTTCCCAATTATAGTTTGTATACCTGAATGAACCTAGCTTGGCCAAATTGCATTGACCACAAGTGAGCGTTTCGACTTTTATTCCACGCTCAATTTCACTTAATGCCCCTCTCGCATGAATCACTGGGACCGGCTACCGCGAATATTCTATAGAAATGAGTATTTGTTCCACCTCATTGGTGTCACTGGATGATTTTGCCTTTCAAATTCTTCAATTTATCGCTTCTTATTTTTTTAAAACTTGCATCCCGTTCAATAAAAACTCCCCTTGTTTTCTGAGGAAAGTATGACTACATAGAAATATACCTCGTCTTATTTCTAATTCGCTGTACACCATTCTGAATAACCATTTTCTTACAACTTCCTCTCCAATTCCGCAGCATTTGTTTTTATATAACACAGTATTCAACTTTCTTCTACCTTTCAGCACTTAGTCATAACAATTGGAATTTCCTTAGATTGACCCCCGCCTGACCAGTATCAATTTCCTTATTGCCAAGGCCTAGCACCTCCAGGTGCTTTCCTGTTCCACGAACATATTGAGTGTGCCATTTCAAAGCTAATTCTGATTATAAAATTAAATTATTCGTGTGAACTCATTATACAAGTCAATATAGTGAGGACTCAATGGGCCCGCGCAGGGTTTTAGTTCAAGTATGTCACAGACGTAGACATTTTCAATGGACTGAAGCCAACGCTGGAGCGACATTTTTTTCTAAATCGATTACTTTTCTTTTTACAGCGAATTTGAATGAATACCGTTTCATCTTTTCCGCCTGAATACCGAAGGAAATCGTCTGAATAAATCTCAGCGAAATATTTGAATCAGATATGGAGATGACAACAACGATAAAGCCCTCTACTCCTTTTCCCACCTCTATCTCTCGGCATCTCTATTTAAGTGTTTAATGTGCACGTACACATCAAAACGGAAATTGTGTCATTCAATAAATAATATAAACACTAGCATATTTTCAACTATCACAGAAAGAGGATCAGTTTCATGATGAGGATTTTTTTTCGAAGTATACGTCAGACATCGAGATGGCTTAAAATAAAAATCTTCTCCGTAAATTCATTCGTAAACGACTAGAATAAAAAATCTGGATTAAATCGAATAATTGCTTACTCTCAGTGCTATTTAATCCAGAATTCACTTCTTGTTAAATTTTGTTTTAAATGAATGATAGCTAAGCATCATCTGTTAACGCTTCCTGACATTAGTGATGAAAATGATGTATGAAATAGAACGGTGAACGTCCAAAACGTCTATTTTCTTCTACATATATATATATATATATATATATATATATATATATATATATATATATATATATATATATACATATATATGCGAATAAATATTAATTTAAATGGAAACAGATATAAAGAAAAGGGATAGGAACACATATAAAGGATGAACACATGAGAAGTGGGGAAGGGGGAACTGAGCAGATCACATGTGTAGAAATAATTTAATAGTCCCGGTCAAGAAAGTCATTTCCTATATATATATATATATATATATATATATATATATATATATATATATATATATATATATATATATATATATATATATATATATATATATATATATATATATAGGAAAAACATTGTATCAAAAATTGGAACGCTGCTTCGGTTTTGTAAAAACTTCTTAATTGAATGATCTTCGAGGGATGGAATACTTCCGTTCGGGTCCTTTTCAAAAGTTTCTCTCCCCAAAGCGAACAAAAATATGATCATATAGCCGTGAAAGTGAGCTTTCAAAATAAAAGGCGGATCAGATCCAATATGGAACATAAATTCCATTAAAAGCAGAAAAGATCTCTTTCTAAAAATTCGCATCATTCACCACCGCCACCCGCGTAGTAGTCTCGCTTCTGATAAGGTCGAGATTAAAAAAAAAGAGAGCCGTGAAGCAAAAGAGACGCCTCTTTTTTTTCGAAAGATTTTCTTTCAACGACAAAAAGAAGTCTCGTTATTTCCTTTAAATAAACATGAATCACAGAATGTGAAGGGGTAAATAAATCCTGTGGGTGAGAGAAAAGAATCGATAAAATACTGATCGTTTCAACAATCGACTATAAATTTACCGCAAACATCGGGTGACGTTCGCATCATTTTCATTTTTATAATTGTGTTTATTTTTTTCCTTGTTTGTTTCCGACTCTTGATATGGAAACGTTAAGGAATAAAATGCATAGCCACGATATAAATTTTCGCGGTCGACGCCGCTTCCCCCAAAAAGCGGTTCGCATATTTTTCCTCCCACTAAACTTCCCCCTCCCCATACCCTCCCACCCCGGCGGCAGGGCGAAATCCTTCGGTGGGCGAAGGACCGGGGGAGGGGGGGCAAACATCGAGCCCCGGGCGCCTCCACGTTTTGTTGCCCTTATCACCACCGCCGCCCCCTCCGTTCTCTCTCTACCTTCCCCTCACCCTACCCAACCACGGTTAGCCGCGAGACTGAACTGCGCCCACGTAATTATTTGGTATGATTTACGATATCCCCGTGATCTCGGCTCACATCCCCGAGCGAGCAAAAAAAATGGGACGAATAAAACATATAAACTGTGGAAAAACCGGAAAACACGACGTTACTTTCCTCTCTCTCTCGCCCACTCACTAACCGTCTCCCTCGCGTCTCCATTACTCCCTCCAAATGTTCCCTTTTTTCACTTCCTTCGCCCTTCCTCACTAAACTATGGATACCTATAGTTTATGACCCACGGGTGCGATTTAAAATAAAAATGGACCGTGACGACCGCATTTTAAGTGCACGACCTCGGCATTGAAAATCATAAATTAACCACACCGGGGGAATATTTTACTTAAAACGGAGTTCGGAGCCAAAATGCGCTTTTGAAAGTGTCTAGAGAAAAGACGGCCGTCAGGCATATAAATATACGAGACCGAAAATTAGGATAACATCAGATGCGCTCAGGGGTGAAAGTGCTGGCGTCCAGGTGAAAAATTTGAGCTTGCATAATAAAAATGTCTCGCCCCAAAATCGTACATACACGATTAATATACTCGTATACTCATAGGTAAGTTGGTGAATCCTCATTAACAACGAAAAAGAATTTTGGTACTTAATTCTATATAAGTGGGCGGCATTGAAAGGAATTAATTTTTGTTTGACGTATCCAAATTCCTATGAATCCATAATCAACTGCACTTTATGAGGTATGCTCAAAAAGTTTGCAAACTGCTGTTTTTAAATATTTTTTTAATCACGAAAACGCACCAGCTCATTTCTCTCTTAGAACTCGTGAGTTTTCAGACCAAAAAAAGACCGCTGTGCTTCCACATCCAACCAAACTCACCACACCTGGCCCCATAAGATCTTTTCCTGTTTCTCAAACTAAAAACGCCGCTCAAAGGGAAAAGCTTTGCCACCATTCTAAAGATAGAGAAAAATTCGATGGAGGAGCATATGAGCATTCCGGAAGAAGTGTTCTAGGACTGGTTCAAAAATAGGAAACACCGATTGGATAAGTGTGTACGTTGGGGAAGGAGACTACCTGGAACCCGAAGCTGATCCTGAATTGTCAGTGAAGTATTATTTTCAATAAATAAAGATCGAGAAATTTTTAATAGACCTCGTATACCCCAGTTATAAACTATTACTACACGCTATATGTCTGATTATATTGTTCCTTGTCCGATATGTGATTTTCCACAAACATATGTTCTCCTACACACTGATTCGTGCATGACATCTGGGATATGGGTTGAGTTTCATTCGATACCTTTCCTTGGTCATGGAATATCTAGTGGCCACTTAATGCTTGCGTAGGCGTTTGCTTATTTCTTTCGATACGATTCAGGGGACTTTCTCCCTCTCATTTCTCTTTCCTGTTTACCCTTGCACCCTGCTTAAGGGCTGATGTCGGCTCTTATATCCGCGGTCCTTTTTACGACCTAGTGTTTTGGGTATCCGTTTTGCTGCAGAATGGATTCACGAGGTGCTGTTTCTCCAAATAAAGTGATTCGGCGTCTGAAGTGCTGATGCATAAATGTCTTTTTTAACGAGGCCTTCTGGGTTGGAAGTTGGCGTAAACGTTTTTCCAAATTCGGTCCGTATGCGTTGTTCTGCGGAGAACAGCGTCACCTCCAAAACCCATCAACTCTTCTACTCACCATGACATCCAAAAACGGTCTTCCGTTTCCACAGTGAAGATAATTACCATGTTTTGCCTGTTGAGGTGGTTTAGTAGCCTTCCACACTATTCTTACCCGTGCCACCATATGACAAAAGGTGTTATCCATATATCTTATAAGATATAGAGGATTTTTTCGGGCATGATTCCATGATCTTTTGTTCAACTCCTCCATGAATTAGTTCTCTATAACTCTCTGTAACTGTCTATAAAGCTCTGATGACAGAATCTTCGTTCCGTTGTAAGCGTTTTCCAATTCAAACGAAGTAAGAATTCTGCCAGATCAGGGAAATCCTTAGGCAGTCCTTTACTAAGTCTTTTGTTGAGGTGGCTTGAGACATCCATTGGAATTGGAAGTGAAGGAAGAGACAGTTTCAAAGCGCATACAAAGGTGCAAACTTTGGCTTGAATATCTTAGATAGTGCTGGTGAAAGACGTAGGGTTCTACAGGGACGAATTTGTTTAGTTAAAGAGGTCGTGCCATCAATTGTGCCAGCTTGTAAGTCGGTGCGTCAAAGCTACTGACTATGGAGCTCCAAGACACTCCAGTCTTGTGAATCTCTGGTAATCCATAGGGACTCGTGCGTTTAGGTGCGAGGGAAATATATGCTCAGTGTTCCTATAGTAAAGATTGCAATTTGATTTTATCCTTAGTAAATCGTTCCTTCCTGGAGGGCGAGCCTGCGTTTGTTTCCGTGTGAAGAATTCATTCAGTGGAGCAGCTAATTGTTTATTAAAATCTTTCCTTCCAATGCTAACTGTGGTGTTGCCTTTGTAGGCAAATAAGAGGGTTATTTTCCTATCGTAGGTCTTTCAAGACTCTCCCGCGGTGAGTTTTGATTTCGGCGGGATTGTTTGCAGGAGCATTCGAGCGACATCTCTGCTCTTACCAGCATGGCTCATTGGTCACTTCCGGATCACAGGTTCAACTCCCGTGACTATATTTGCCATTTGGATCTCTTTCGATGGAATGGCAAAATTGAGGCTCATTGTGAGGATTCGTAGATCGTCTTCACTTAGTACTTGATCAGTTAGGCTGGATCAGATTTTGTGTTGCCATATTGAGTGAAAACGTTCGTAGGCTAATGAAGCGCTTGCATATAAAAGGAAGTTTATGAAAGAAATCACTACATTACTTCTAAAATCTGATCTCTGAATGAAGAAGATGAGCGTCTATTGTAAGGTGTAAATGTTGAGAAGAATAAAAAATTTTAAAAAGTACCGAAAGAACGATAAAAAAGGAAGTTCTTGGGCATGTAATGAGACCAGAAAAATTGTTGAAAGAAATCTAAAAAGAAGAAAAGTGAAAATAGGTATTAACAGCAGGGGATATTTAAGGGAGTAGAAGATAGAGAGGAGAATATAGAAAAGAAACAAAATAAAAAACAGAAAAAAGGGCAGATGAAGGGCAATAGAAAGGGTCCTTCTCTTGGAGGAAACTTGGGTCTCCTCCAACCTGTGGCCAAAGGCTAATGCCTTCAATTGAGGAGAAACTTGTTGAGATAAGCACTTGGGTGTCTCTGTTGAAACTTGGGAACCCACGGGATACCAAAGGAAATTACCATCGCCTAACTACGGCCCACAGATGTTGGATCCAAAACCCAGTCGTCCTCGCAAACTAGGATGGTGTCATAATCACTCTCGTGTACCATCATGTTTTCTGCATGTGTGTGACAATGATGAGGCACATGCTGTGGTCAGGTCAGTCGGATCCCTTAGATTAACTTCAGTCCGACTAGAGCTATTACAGCAACGGTAAATTCACTCGCATAACGCGGGTCTGTTTTCTATTACACTACTAGCACCCTTAACAATGTTATGGGATCAAGGCACCGGCCTATGCTCCTAAAGACGTTGAACCCGTCGTAGGGGATGTAAAGGTTACCCATAACTAAGCCCTTGCCTGAGGAGAAGCTTGATATCGTTTTCCTCAACCAAATTAGTACTCGTAAGTCTCTATCCGACTGATAGGGGCATGGATGTAAAGGCAATAGAGAGACAAACGACAGGATATACTGTGAGGGGTCAGACAGCATGTATACCCGTCCACTATGTCGTACCGTGATGAGGACACAGACTTTACCGACGTACAGACTGTGTAGTCACCGTGTACCTATTTTGTGCGTATCAAAATCTTACCGATTGACAACACCTAGTGGGTCCTAGTCTGCAGGGTTAAGGAATTGCCCACAGGGAACGCATCAAACCACTTCCATGGGGCCCCCGCTCGGAGCGCTTACTGTATGAATCCCCAAAAAAAGAACCACAATGTTTACCAGACGCTCAGAGGGAACTTTATGCATCTACATCAACCCCGAAATCCACCGAAGAGGTGTGCGGTAGGGGGTGCTAGAATCAGCTGAGATAGGTAAGGAAGAAGGAGGGTGTTTAAAGGGTTAGGGAAAGGGAAGAAAACATTCACTAGTAATCTCTGCAAAATATGCACATATTCCAATGCATGATAGTAGAAGACTTAGTCCCAAAAGTTAATAAATGTAGGCAAAGGACAGGTATACATCCAAAAACGCTGATTTTGTGATCTGTATAGTATCCGAGGTCTGTTCAGACAGTTTCGAAACTTTTTAGCCAATTTTTTGAGAACTGCATGCAACCTAGGGAACGATTTTTTCCTTCAAAAGACTTTTTAAATTCCTTCCAAAGCTGTTGCCTCCGCAGGAAAAGTTCTAGAGGGCCACATTAGGATTCCTGCGTAGATAAATCTGGGATTTTTCTAATTGTTCCCAATCGTTTGAAATCACTATCCTTTAAAAGTGAATTTCAGATTCGGGCATGACGAAAAGTCCTCTTCCTCTATTAGGATGATTTAGCTTCGACCAAAAAGTCATCCGCAGTAGTGGTTAACTGGTGAATTTTCATTTTTGGGAAATCAGAAGTAGTTCCTCCACAACTCTGTTATTTTTCTCCTAATAACTTCCCTCAGATCTTTCAGCACTTTCACGTTATACCAGTGGTCACTGTTTGTCCCAGAGGTAAGAGTTAATCGTGCCCTACATTATAAAACATCATCAGTATGAATTCCACATTTGCCTTGACCTGCCGTGCCACTTCTGGTCTCGAAAAAGTCTTCGAATACTAACCGTGTTTAAATAAATGACAGTAATGGTGGATTAGAGAGACTTTCTCTACAGTACAAGAAGAAAAAAATGAGAATAAATCGCGTTCAGTAATTTAAAAGGCATCGATAACAAGCGCATCGAAGGGTGGATGAAGAGAAAAGTGACACAATAGGTAGAGATGAAACTAATCGGATGCATCCTGAGGCACAGTTATATACTAAAACCAGAAAACGAAGGATGCATTTATGGGAATAATTACAGAGGTAAGCCAAGGATACAGTGCGATAAGAAGTCGGTTGAAAATTTCGTACATAGAACTATGGGGGAATGAAGACGATGGGCAGGTAACAGGTTTGTTTGTGGAGCTGCAACAAACCAACCCTCAAGATTGATAACCCATGAATATGATCAACGACCGTATTACGGGGCAACTCAGACATGAAAATTCACCTCAATATGGAGCAGCTACGAGTAGTTATATGAATTGGGATGTGGGGGCATATCTCCTCTGCATATAGTGCATTCAATTTCGACGGGGGAGAGTCGAACGGAGAGGCCTCCACGCGACATATTGCCGAAACAGCTCGCTCATGAGCTTAAGCAGTGCAGGAAGGAAATCCCGGTATTAAAGCGGATGTCGCACCCGTGGCGGCAGAGAGATCGGGGGCCTGATGGGGTCGGGGGAGGGAAAGAACACTGGCATTGCCGAGCACAGGGTTTTTGGACCACGTTGGTGGAAGGTGATTAGCCATTAAATTTGAGGTCAAGGGTTCACGCCAGATCGCCACAGTTCACCTCAAATATAAATTCATAAAATTATAGCTACTACTGCTTTCTCAAAATCAGAATATCCGTTACAATTTAATTCGAAATTGACTTTTATTGCTGACAAAACTTTCCAGTAGGTTTTCGAAACAGGGTTGGGAATTGGGGTCTGCAAACATTTCTGCAGATATTTTAATAACCTTTCCCGGTATTTCCAATTGACATATTGATATTCAGCCCATCATTTGAATTATTTTCCATCCAACAAACGCTAATTTAAATAATATAATTCATAAACTGTTCATGCTTGAGTTCACATTTAAATGCCTTGTTTACACCTTTGTTTTTTCACGAATTTACTATTGAAACTGGCGTATTCTTCAAATTTTAATGTTGATAAAGTTAATATATTGATACAGTTTTTCTCGCTAGGGCTTTATCGACAATTTTGAAAAACATAACATTGTACCACATTCGATTTAGATAGGATGGTAGTGTACCGCGGTCCATTGAATTTAATTATATCCGAGAATAATAAATATTTTCATTATACTATGCTACGCTATTCATAGCAAAATATTATGGTCTCCGAAGTACACAAATTTCATGTTGATCGTGTCGTCCAGCAAAAATAAAAGTATAAGATATTAGATATACTCGTAGAGATTCAACTTGGTGCCATGGTTACCAATTGAGTGGAGAATTCGGCTACCTCGGTTCAATTCCGAAGGTCTCGGCTTAAATAGGGATCATGCCACTCGACACCTCCGATCTGCAGGGATTCTCTGACCACCAGATCCCTTTCTTTCGGAGGTGGAGGTGCGGGGAAGGAAGCTTTCCCATTAATTTCTCGATTCCGTGAATGTCGTGCGCTACGGTTTATTCCCTGACGGGGCCTTTTTCTACCAACCTAGGGTTAGTTGGCCATGGTACATTGAACAAACTCCTTTCTTCCAGTCCTTCATGAATTTCTTTAGGCCACGTAAAATACGCAGAGCCAGAATAGAATTCGGGTTGTCTTTTTTTACTGACTTTTAATAATCAAACCACTTTACTTTTCCATATAAACTTTTTAATTTTTACAACCCAGGTTTCGTTATAGCATAACATCATCACGTCTGACCTGATGATGTTATGCTATAACGAAACCTGGGTTGTAAAAATTAAAAAGTTTACGTGGAAAAGTAAAGCGGTTTGATTATTAAAAGTCAGTATGAAGATTTTCCACCAAGTTACGCTAGAAACTGTTTTATTTAGAATTCGGGTTATTGAGACAATTAAAATCCACCTGAGAGTTCAAAACTATCTCCGATTTCAAAACCAAATTTAATATTCACCTTTTACCTTTTATCAGATGCATACGCTAATTGTGCGGGATGAAGAAATCTAAACAGAGAGGATGAGAGGAATCTATCGTAAAGGTGTAAAGAAAAGTTTATAGATAACAATTTAATAGAAATCTTAATTTTGAATGGTTTCAAAAGTTGGTCGTTAAAGAAATAGAAAATATGAGTAGACTGTAGGATTTTGAGGGTGATATCAAGAGTATAATGAAAAAATTGAATATACGGAATAAAAACGTATAAATAAATACTTTACATGATAAGGATATAGTAAAAGTTACTGGGAGAAGAATTCTGCATTTTCGGGTTTTCACCACGCTGTTGTTTGAAGCCGACAACAGTTTCACCGAAGTTGCATCCGGCGTCTTCAGGTCGAAGACGACTTGTCGAAGTGAATTAATTGAATGACGACTCGAAGACTCTTCGACCTGAAAACGCCGGATGCAACTTCGGCGAAACTGTTGTCGGCTTCAAACAAAAACGCGGTGAAAACCCGACAATGTAGAATTCTTCAAGCCATCGCCGCGAAAATCTACGCAGCCGTCACTGGGAGAAATTTGAAGAAGGCAGGACAAATGGATGAAGGGGATCATGCTGGGTAATGGTTTAGAGAAGATGGTTATAGGGGAGAATGTTGGGTGATCGTGGTAAGGGGAAGGAGAAGTGAAAGGCATTTCAGACGGAATGACAGTAAGTAAAAAGTGTGTGAAGTTAAAAAAATCATTTTTCATCATCGTCGTAGGTTGTGAATCCGTGGATTGTTTTTTGGAGCAGCTTTCGAAACCAGGTCGGAAATGTGGCACTAAATAGTGGCGGGGTCCATCAAACCCTGATTCTGTAGACTACTGGTAACAAAAAAAAAACTGGCGTTCCCGGGAATCAAAGCCGCTATGACCAGTAGTCCAACGTTCTACCCCATGATGTTAAGCAACGCAAAATATTTTTTTCACTGAGATTTCGTCTCACTTTCCTAGGGTCTTAGAATTCTCCAATCTCGGGAGCACACGAGGACGACCTTCCCCCCTCGTCTCGACCCCGTGGCACGTACCCTTCTTTCCTTGCCTGCCACTCATGTCCCCCGGCGCGAATTAACGAGATTCCCGGCGTGAAATATCCGCCGCGAGGCGCAGTGCCCCGGATGCTGCGAGAGCCACGCGCCCTAGGGACGGCGGCGGCGGAGGCGCAATCCGGGGCACGCCGCGTCGCTGTTCTCCTTTCTCGGGATATGTTTCACTCCTTTTCCGACGCCGAAAGTTAGAGGAATATTTCCTCTTCTTCGTTTTCAATTTTTTTAGGGTGCCCACGATATCAAAAAAATCTTCCTCCTCTAGAATCCGTCATTCGCTTCTCCCCGAGGGCGCAATGCATCATTCTCTTCTCTCGGCTTTAGCTTCACCGACACCAGCGACTACTGTCGGATCCCGAATGTTACACCCTTGGGTTCCAAAAAAAAGTATTCTTGGTCACGAGGGGTGAAAAAAGAGGGAGATACAGATTCTAAAAGCGCATATGTATATATATATATAAACAATATACATATATATAAATATATCCCTAGAACGGTAACGAGGGTGAACAAACAACATAGAACGGTTAAAACGCCAGAGCCAAATTCCTCAGATTTATTTTGATACGTTCCGGGTTTCGACGCTGAACGTCGAACCCCGGATCGTATCGAAATAAATTTTTAGCGGAATCAAAAAGTTACTATTTTTTCATTTCCAAGAAGCAATAGTATTTTAAAATGATTGGCAGGGCCCGAAGGGCACGAGATATCGTAAGTTTCATCGCGTTTTAGTTAAAATAAATACGTATAAATTTCAAGAAAGGGCAGGAGATGCCGCAACAGTAACTTTTAACGGAGTCATCCGCTAACATGCATTTCAATACAACAATTTCAGAGTGCAATAATCATTCGAGTTTAAGAGGGCGCCGCGATAGCTTAACCGGCTAAAGCACTCGGCCGGACATCGAGGGGTCCAGGTTTGTATCCCAGTCAAGGGGAATGATTTTTACACTCTGAAATCGTTGCATTTAAATACGTATAGAAATCATTTTACACCCACAAAAAAACTTCACCCTATACCACATACTCAGGGTAACAAAAACAAAATATTCAGTCCGTTCAATCATTCTCATATAATTTTTGATTGATATCCGTATTTATGCCTTTAAACTGAAACTTAAAATATCCTTATCTTCTAAATTAACTCCAAGCAATTTTGCTGGTGTTACAACCATTATAAAAATGTGATTTACGCTTACCATTTCATCGGAGAGCAACGCGAAAAATAGTGTACCAGTCGTACTTGTACCTGAAAATCAATAGAGCTTTGGACTTGCTGGTAGCTCTACTTTCAATAAATCAAACGTTTACAGAAACTAACGGAGTAGTAAACAACTATAATTCTAATATATTCCTGTGACAACAATGTCATTTCTGTTGTTCACGTGAGGATAATTATGTTTTCTCGCCCCATACTGCGTATGTAGAGGGATAACCAGATAGCCGTCATGTGATTTGGCCATCTTTCAAACTCCGAGGAAGCCCGTTCAAGGATATCGATTGACTGGAACTCTGACAGATAAACGGGTCAGGTAATATTGTGCCGTAAACACTCGCACAATTCACGATGAAACCGACTAACACCACTGAGGTAAGTCCAGATTAACTATCGTGGGCGACATAAATAAAAGAGATTAAATGTATGACTCCCTCCCCTGCAAAGTACAAAACTTCGCGACGGCAAAACTACAGAGTGGTCGTAAAGAACACGTTTGCAGAGAAAGTGTGTGACATTAACGAGCGAAGCCTGCAAAGATGCCTGGATGTCAGCTGGGCAGATGACGGAGAGCGCCTTAATCAGTCTTACTTCGTCAACATATTAAACTGGAACATTTTAGTTTGAAAAACTGACACAAAAACAACAAATAAACATGCCATCACTTACTATATATAGCCGTTTCTGGGCATAATATAGTAAATAAATATAGTATTATCAATAATAAGATAACTCTGTGAAATACGTTGACAAAAGACGTAAAAACAGATTAGTAAAGGAATCAATATGGAGCTAAGCGTTAAATAAATCCAAATATATTTGTTTATTCACTGAAATGTGCGTTAATTGGAGTCTTACGAGAATGGTATGTAGAAGCATGGAAAAAGTAAGAACAGAGAGAAAAACTAACGACGAGGTTAACAATAACTCGAAAGAAATCAAAATTACCTAGAGGAAATAAAAATTAGGCAGGCATGTGGGTTGATAAGATATTGACAGGTAAGGGAAGAATACAGAAGACGGTGAGAGAAAGGGAAATTTTAGGGAAGAGATTTGTACTTTAGGCCAAATGACGACAGGTAGACCGCATGAAGATTCATGGAAATCACATGTAATATTAAACTTAATCATTTGTTCCACCAAACACGTCCTTTTATTCTCCTTATCCCAAATTTTCTACATAGGTGGGTGGTCTGAATAGTTTCCGACCTCAGAAAATTTCAGAAAAAATGTCTTGTATCTTTGTTAGGTCGGGAACTTTTCAGACCACCCTTGTACACCTACAGTGCACTTGAAAATTATTCTTTTCCAACTCTCCCTATCACTGTTCACACTTCTAACTTCGTTAGATTTTTGCCTCCCATATATTCGATTTTATTTCCAACGACTTCATCTCTCTATTCTTCCTTATTAGGTCACCTCCACATTTCCTTCTAGGATCTACTTTTAAAATTATACTCATTAAAACTCATCAATTAAAACTAAATCAATTATTCCGCTAGAATTAACCCTTAGATACGTGAATGTATCCCAATACCAATGCTTAAATATGTACTCCTGAATAACAATCTTTTTTCCATGCACACACTGGACAATTTTGTCCGGTTATCAATCATTTGAAGGCAATTAAATCATCCTACCACTTTTTCGGAGGCATCCTTAACTCTAAAATTAATAGAACTGTATTATACAATCTCACATCTGATCATCGTCTAGCATTGCGTAGATTCATATATGGAATTGACAAAAATACCCAGTCCACTAAAAAAAGTGACGGTATTTTCAATGGAATGCCCATAACACAGCCCTTGCGATCGGTAGTGTGTAATAGATTTGATTCATTGCGGCGTTTGATTATAAGCAAATAACCGCTTTTCACACCTAGCTGGAAACGTATAATTTTGTGGAAGACAGTGTACGGTACTGCCAACCGCAGACCTCATATCGAACTATCGAACTGATCAGACACCTACGCCGATTCTCTTCTGAAATTGCTCTTTAATTTAAATGTTAATTCTTCAGACTCACACCCAGTCTTTAACCGATGAATACATACAGGGTTCGTCCGGAAAATAAGTATACTGAGCTCAGGAAAAAAAATTCATTACACTTTTACATATCTTAAGCTAATATTCCTCAAAATAGGACCCTTGTGAGTCGATACACTTGTTCCAGCGGCGTTCCCATTCCTGGAACGCTCCCGCGAAGGCATCATCGGGAACCTCTCGAAGACACGTCGTCACGGCCTCTTTGACGGCGTCCAAAGTCCCGTATCGCGTTCCTTTCAAACTCCTCTTTATCTTCGGGAGCAGAAAGAAGTCCGGTGGTGCCAAGTCCGGGCTGTAGGGCGGGTGCGGCTGCGTTGTCACGCCGTGCTTGGCCCAGAAGTCCGACACGACAAGCGCGGTGTGAGACGGCGCATTGTCGTGATGCAGCCGCCAGATGTTTTTGATCGCTGGCCGGACGCGGGCGACTCGTTTTCGAAGCCTGTCGAGCACTTGGACGTAAAATGCAGCATTTACAGTTTGTCGTTCAGGTACAAATTCGTAGTGGACGACTCCCCTTTTGTCAAAAAAGACAATGAGCATCATAACTTAAGACACTTATTTTCCGGACGAACCCTGTAGTAATTATTTACATTTTCATGGTACCCTTAAAGGTAGCGCTACGTTTGTGGCAGGAAATGAATCTAAACTCAGTATTCGGCATCGAATTAAAATTTGTTTAAATTTAAGTTAACGATACGAGTGAAACATAAATCAAAATATGTAAAATATTGACAACAGCTTGAAAAGGCTACAATTAAAAATCGTAGAATTCTTCTGTGCGCATAAATGACTAGTTTGCACCGGGAAAAATTACTAAAAACATTAGAATAGCGTGTAAAAACATATAGAGTAAGCTCGAAAAACATATAGAGTAAATCCAGCCTCAATCCTGAATAGTCGAATTGCCAACAAAACAAAAAAAATTCAAAATATTTATTCTCTTCTCCAAGAACCCCGTGTATAGTCTTCAAATGCGTGTAATATTTTACACAGGGTGGGGGCGTTGCGAGTCTAAGTGATTCACGCATCGAGATGACGAATTCAAGGTTCCGAGCGCTTGCTCACCTACGCCGTATCGACCAGGGGTTGGTGAGGGGAGAGGGAATTGCAAAGGGGAGCGGAGGGGGGCTGGAGGAGGCAAAGGGAGCAAGAGTGAGGAAAGGGGTTTGTCGGGGACAAAAATTCCTCGACCTCGTTGACCCACTACGGGGCCCACTCTTTACAAAAAGGGAGTGCACGAGGCGAAAGAAATAAACGAGGGTAAGAAAACCCCGAGCCAGAAAGACAAGTAAGGGGGATTTCGACACGTTACCTCCATCCTTCAGAATTCGCTTCCAAGAAAAAGGAAAATATAATAATATTTATATGAAACACAAAAATATGTGCATGTGTGGGTGCATATATATATACACACATATATACATTATATATATATATATATATATATATATATATATATATATATATATATATATATATATATATATATATATTAATTCACATAGAAATAGATTTAAGGAAAAGGGATAGGAACATATATAAAGGTGTTCAAGTCCGGGTCAGGGAAATATTTTTGCCCTTGAGATCTGCTAGATTCCGCCTTCCCCACCTCACCTGTGCCGGTTATGGTTTCCCAGGAAGACCTGGCACCCGAAAAATCACATAGCTTGGGTGGAGCTGCAGGTGCCCAGAGAGCCTTGCCTTGATGGTTTTTATATATTGTTATATATACATTATATATATATATATATATATATATATATATATATACGAGACAAGACTCGTAAAAACTCTGATATGGAGCGTAGCTATGTACGGCGCGGAAACGTGGTCGCTGAAGCAGGAGGATAGACGTAGATTGGAGGCTTTTGAAATGTGGGTGTGGA
Source organism: Hetaerina titia (assembly GCA_037158775.1). Taxonomy (NCBI): domain Eukaryota; kingdom Metazoa; phylum Arthropoda; class Insecta; order Odonata; family Calopterygidae; genus Hetaerina; species Hetaerina titia. The sequence goes on along the minus strand of CM073773.1, from coordinate 97,157,600 downwards.
GAAGAATGGAGAAGGTGAAATGGACCGAGAGGAAAACAAATGAGGAAGTGCTGGAAATGGTGGGTGAGGAGAGGGGTTTGTTGAGAGAAATCCTATGGAGGCAGGAAAAATGGATGAAAGGCGTATTGAGCGGTAGTGGAATGTTGAAGAGGGTAATAGAGGGGAGAATGTTGGGCAAGCGAGGTAAGGGTAGGAACAGGATAGGGATGTTGGACGGGATGAAGGGAGGAAAGAAGTACACCGAGATGAAGAGGGACCTGATATAGATTAGTTTGCTAGGTGGGGAGTCAAAATGTTTATTTGATAGTTGTGTCCATCCAAAAACCTACCTTAACCGGTAGATTACCTAATAATAATAATAATATATGTATATATATATATATATAGTACCGAAAATACACAGAGACGTTAAAAAAGACTGTTCAGCGAAAGCGAGTGTTCAGCGAAAAAAGTAGACGACAGGATTTCCTTTGATGGATTGAATAAAGGTATTTTGACCTCAAAATCCTGGTATTTATTTCTCTCATTGCGTGCAAAAAGTGCCAAAGAAATTAATTTATGGTATGATACGAAGTTAACTGCAAGCTCCATCATTAAAAAAAAATAGTTAAATGGCTTGTCAGAGAAAAGAAATTTCTAGTTATTTTCTATCCAAGAATATTTTTCTTTTATTTTTAAAAATAAAAACTTTTGGAGCGTTTGTGAAAACTCACGAGATGAGTTGTTAATTTATTGTTGTAATTCTCATTTTATTTTTTATAATTTTCTTGCAAATTAATGGCCGTTTTGGCTGGTGATCTCTGAATTAATGTGTGTCGTCTTTGCCCAAAACTTCTGGTGATTATTTTGGGCCCGACACACTCCTTCTCCTCCTTAATCTTCCTCCCTGTTATCAATTCTATTCTAGCGATCCGTCTGCCGATAAGTACACGTTCATGGATCTTGGAGGAAGGGAGAATTCTAAAGATGGGGATCTCCCTGCTTCGCATTTTCTGGGGTGGGAGATATTTCTTCTGGGTCCCATAAAAATACATCTACTAAATCTCAATCTTCAATAAGCACGTTTATTTGATAGAAAAACTCCCAGAGTAATATAGCGGACGAGTTTGTTTCCCTAACAACACGCTGATTCGACCCAAACTTTAATGTTGAGTTAAGTCAGCTGTTCGGTAATACCGTCGGACAATGGCTGGCGGAACTTTTTAAATAACTTGACTGAGAAGCATTTCAATTGATTCAGAGGAAATTACGTCATTTGTTTATAACTGAGCATTGGTTTATATTTTCGTGTTAATTAATATGTGACTATTATATTTTTACAATGTGATGTAACTTGTTTGTTTGAATTTGGTATTTAAATTACAATCGGATATTTTATTTCCTTTTACTATCATATACATTGCATAGGTTTTGTTAATCATGAAGGTGATTAAAATTCCCTTCATTACCGCCTGTTTCAGAACAATTTGAAAGCTATATTGCCATTAAAATTAGGTAGCGGTAATAATTATTCTTTAATAATAAACAACTTCAGGATCGCGGCAGTCCAGAAGTAGAGCATTAGACTCCCGATCGGAGGGCCAGGGTTCGGTTCCTGGGCAAGCCTCACTGGGCACCTGCAGTTCCACTCAAGCTATGAGATTTTTCGGGTACCAGATCTTCCTGGGAAACTATAACCGGCACAGGGAAAGGAACTGGCCCCCCTACCCTTATATGTGAATTTCACATGCCATCGGGCTTAGTACTGGGTGAACTCTACCATCACCTACCAAACCGACCTTCGGGTTGATTACTGTGTTAATGATTTCGTATTGAACCATGCCTTTTTACCTATGTTATCATTTAAATGAATCTATGACACTATGTTTTTGTGAATGAATGAATGGTATCACTCCCATGGATCGCAACCTTGATGTCATAGAAGGGCTTGCACGTTCTGCTTACCTCTGGAACTTACTGTGGAAAGCATGGTTATTTACATTTAGGCAGATAAATCTCTTTATCCATGAGCTTTGGTTATTTTTACTGAGCACGTGGTGCAGTAATTCGGTTTAAGGGCAGAACCACTGGAAGGTGTACTAGTAAACATCCGCACTATATTCATTGTAAGGAAACTTCAAAGGTCTCTCCGAGACCTTACGTACTTTGATCTTGTGTCATTTGATATTGCCTATAGTCAGCACCAGAGAGAGGGTAGAATGGTATGGGAACTATGGTTGAGTTGAAACAATTGATTTTATATTAGTTTCATTTAAAAATATTGAAATTTAAACTATGCTCTTATGAGTGAAAATACCAAGATCTTAGAAAAATACATCACGTGACATTAGCGACGTGTTTTCTTTTACGGTTGACACTCGAAAAATAACATTTTGTCACCTTAATCCGAGGAAATCCAACTCTCAGACGGTCATTGATTACGCAAACAACCCACGGGTGCAACACCTCCATACCCTTATTCCAATGAGTGTCTAGAGATCATTCTGCGAGCGGATATTTGCCCAATCTGGTGACTGTGCGCTCAACGTGCGTCAAACACATTTCCGGAATATATGGTGGAAATAGTGTGGACAGATTAAGCAGTCGGATCATGCTCTCCTAAGAAGATATCTCGAATTCGGGTCCTCGCTGCGCTGTGAAGGTGGAAACCTATCCAAAGGGAGTATCTCCCCTCCCCCCCTAAGTATCGTGGAGGGACTCTCCTATCATAAGCAGAATGTGAGCGCCTGTTACTTGGAACCGGCGCGGCAGGTCCAGATGGTAGGAGGCGAAAGTTAAGTCAGTGAAATTAAATTAGTCTATAGAAAGGAACCATCTGTTACGCAGGTCAAGTGCCATTCGTGGGACTCTTTAATTTTTTGATAGTGTTTTTATTCCTTACAAGACATTTGCTTTTGTATTATTGACACAATCGGTGAAGGCTCTAGAATGAGACAAGTGAAATCCTCGATACGAATTTTCTTTTAACTTTCTATGGATTATATAATGACCACCAAGCAGTAGGCATTTTAATCTCACGAATCTCCTGCTTTGGACATATTTCATGAAAGAAGAGAATGATTTTCTCCAGTTTCCCGAAATATCTTGACTTTTCCAATCACTTTGATTGAGGTATATAAAGATTGAACTTAAATGCGGATAAAAGGGAGGAATCACTTATTCCTATTCCCAATTTTTCATCACATCTCGCTGAAGTATTTTATAATAGTGACTTTAAAAGTTCTTTTAAAGAAACATTTATTGGTTTCTGGAATTGGGATGAAAGTGTTCGGGAGAGAAATTTTGATATGGTTCCCATTAAGCAATTTGGAGCAATGGAATTGTCACTTTTATACTAAACCTGAAGATTGGATTGAGAACATTTTGAAGTTTTTAGTTTCTATTGAGGCGCTTTAAAAATCGTTAAAAATCACCTTTCCAATTTCGACTCTGAAAATTTACTTAGACTTAATTTAAGCCGCTTCATTATACCTGTTGCAAATACGGTAAGTCGCAAGTTCTTAAGTTACCAACCATTATCGACTTAAATGATTGCTATCCAGATAACCTGTTAATGTAGATTTGCATATTGTACTACTTTGTTTATTAAAATATAATTTTATTATTCATAACGTATTCATTTCTTTTAAAAAATAAAAATATTTATGGTGAAATAATAATTGTTTCTGTTGAGCAATTGTTTTTTCGCCTTCCGCTCAACCTAGAGATTATGGAGGGAGGATCTTTCCTTGGCGACGTTCTCTGTTGGCTAATACTAAAACTATTTGCACTCTTAGCAGCGGAAAAAAATTTATACAAAAAGATGCCTTAACGGGAAGAAGTCAGAACAATTACCTCAATGCATGTGAGCTCCGAGCGATGCATTGTTTCCCTCTCGTTTCCTCCTTGTTTCCACCTCACCCCGCTGTGCGTGAGCAAGAGATTGGACTGCGAAGGAGCACATCCGATCCTTTGATCCGACGGTCACTAATGTCGCGAGTATTCCCTCCATGATGTCTGGAATAGCGATGACGGTGAATCAATTTCCTTAAAATTAGGAACATTCTGTTTAAAGATGGAATAGGAAAGCGTGCGCCATTGGATTGACAAAATTGGCTTCTTTAGGCAATTAATCGGTTACGTCTCTTTCTAACGTAGTTCATTCTTTTCTGGGTATACCCGCCCAAAAGGAGCGATGGTGGCACAGAAACCGAAAATATGAATATTTAGGTGAAAATAAAACCCGAGAAAAGAGGTGTTTTAGGTGAAAGTTAATACAATACATGAAATCCTAACGATTACTTTAGGCAAATTTTCTCTCACACACACACAATTTAGTTTCTGGGCAGGACAAAATTTTTGAATTGGCAAAGTACCCGTAGGTATACATAGTATACATTACCTTAAATATACGCAAAATGTGAATCAAAGAAAGGGATTTATTCATGACAAATATTATAGTTTGTTGAAAAATATATCGGGATTTAAAGGTGGCACTTCGCGTTGGCAAAGGTGTGTCCCTTAAATATACGAGTATCACAATTTCACTCATTGTCATCAGCACAGTGATAAGGTTAAATTTCCATATCCTAGAATCACTGAAACTCTTATTCTTTTTTCCACAATACAACTATACATGAGCAATTATTCTAATGGCATACGCGCTTGGAGGTTTTATGGATGTCGTAAAAAAAGTGACTAGATTTGGGAGAAATGGAAATGGGGAAGAACAATTGACTGTGAAATCAAAGAAATAAATGCTGATTCTCAACCCATGTTTGGCCCGAGCCGCGCACATGGTGACATTCCAAAATTGGAATCTATACATCAATGTTCTAAAAATAATAAGAAAAAAAATCAGTCTTTTTCCCGGGTGGCGGGTTTTGCGAGCTATAACATTCTTCGGCAAACAAGAAAAAAAGGGGATATTCTACAAATAAAACCAAGACACCAAATAAATGAGGAAACTGCAAAGTGGCACACACGGGGAGAAACGTGAGTAAAAGGTGAAGTTGATTCCCTCCCACGGTCCACTTCAATATATACACCCCCTCTATTCATCTTGGGGTATATTTCCAAGGGGTTTTCTTGGAACGCGTCAAGGAAACGGTCTTTTTAATATACGAAAGACGCACTACAAACTCTCCCGTACCCTATACAATAATATCCTTCCTTTTTTATTATCAAGTAAATTTTTTAATACATAATCACACATACTTGAATACGTTATTGAATACATGACTGCATTGGCAGAAAAAAGTTCTGCGACTTCTATCACGACCGATTTGTTTCGATTCACATCTTATTTAACTATTGAATGTTCCCTCGTGCCAAAAAATGAAAGGGTTAACTTCCGCTCCGATTACCGCCCCGACAGATGGGATTGCTTTCAGAAATGCCAGTCATCGCTTCCCAGCATGACTCTAGGCTTCCGCATGGCGAGAGGTATCCAATATTTTGAACGATGGAGCGCATCACGGTGGACCGGAAATCGTCGTGCGATATTAAAACTTGGAACGGGGAAAGAATTATATGAAGTGGATGCGAGAGACAGATGGGGGAGGGAGGGCGGGAGTATGAGGGAAGCAAGCAGTGATCGCTTCGTCTCCGACAGCGGAATGCCATCCCTAGATCATTGACGAGAGACATTCCTTCGGACGCGGTGCCCAAGTCATCGCCCCCCCACACACAGACGCGCATATCTCCAGGAATACACACCCCTATCCCGGACGCCTTTACTGAGTGCAATTGCCTCCTGTTTTCTACTAAGTTTTCCATCAGTGTGTATTTAACTATGCGTTTTTTAGGAGTTTTTTCAGTGAATTTGTTTTCCCTTCCTCTCCCTTCTTTTCCCTTATCCATTATCCATCCCATCTGGTACACCCCTTGCCACAAACTATTTTGACGAATCGTGGGGCATATATGTTCATGCAGATGGAAAATATGATGGAATTTTACTGGATACACACAAATTTCCTTGTTGACTTTCAGCAAGATATTCACTGGAAACATGGTGAATGAAATCTGGACGTCTAATGGATGTCTAATGTGAATGAACGCGCGGTGGATGAACCTGTGCCGTGCGGGTCTCTCGCACTTGCCATTGTTCCCTACCGTCTCGCCTCTGGAGGGAAAGAAATAAGCGGTACGCGATGGCCTGGAGGGATTTTAACGTCGGAAATGAAAATGGAAGCACGTTGGGGGAAACAATCCACTTCGTCAATGTGTCGCCATGACGAAGCGGAAGGCTAGTGCCCGTTGTCTTGGAAAGAGATACTGGGTGAGATGGACCCTATGCGCATGGCGGGCTTTAATTGATTCTCAAGTCTTAAAGTCTACTGTTTTTTTCTCTTTTGATTGATTGGAGCTTCCGAAGCAGAGGTGAACTGTTGTTATTCAAACATATGACTCTCATACGCTCAGCAATCTTGTTGAAAACCACGTAAAGTTATTCAACAAAAATAAAAGGATATTTTGTAGCCATTGCGATATCATGATCGCTTAAAATGACACAAATTCGATGAACTTGATGGAAATCGCTGATACTCTACCTCCTTCATGCCGAAATTTTGCAACTGACTCAAGCGGAGCCATTTGAGAGTGTTTATATATATCCAGATGCTTTCCCTTAGCCACCTATGGTTTCCCAGGAAGGGCTGGTACCCGAATAATCACACATCTAGGGTGAAGCTGAGGGTACCCAGAGAGCCTTGCCCGGGAATCGTGCCCTCTGGTCAGAGGTAGGACGTGGTAGTCCGCTGTACCCCTGGACTACCACGTCCCATAATAAATAAATATGCATATGTAAATATATAAATTGTGTACACATATTTTTTAAGATTTCCATTCGGTCTAACCCTAAAATTGAACAGAAGGTAAATATTGTCATTTTATTACTTTCCACTATAGCCTTCCTTTGCTTATGGGCCGAATTTTCGACCCGCGGACGTGACATATTTTGGTACAGTTGCAGCCAAATTGCGTACAAAAATTAGCCGTAAATGAACAGTAATTCCGTAGAAATTTTATATTTGAATATACAATTAACCTTAATGTTTTAATAGGTAAAAACATGGATCTCGTACGAAACAACATTATTACAATGTCACATGTCACGGAAAACTATGGATAGTCCTGTTTCTGTCGCATGCTTTTAAAAGAGAGTAATCCGTAGCAATCGACTGCAAAGGATTAAAGAGAAACATAACTCCTGGGGGTTTTGTATTGTGCATCCCGATAACGAGGTGTCTCTGTAAGGGAGAGAGAGGAGACGGCGAGGAAGGAAGGGCGAAAGGCCAGGCAGGCATGCTGGGAGGAATGCACAGCTCTCCTCGCTTCCATAATATTTCCACCTCGGCACTACAGTCCACCCATCGACCTCGTCGGGTTCTCATTAAATATGGCCGCGGAGCGCAATACAAAGTAGAGAGCGGGAGAAAGGGAGGGCAACTCGCCGATTGTCCCATCAGCCAACCGGCCGACGAGCGTCCCTCCATTTGCAATGAGTGCGCTATGGGAAGGGTGGGCTATGGGGAGAGAGGTGGAGTGCAGGGGAGGAGGAGATGGATTGGGAATGCAGGGGGGCGAAGGCGAGCGAAAGAACGCACCCATCAATGAAAGCACGATCCACGACAAAAGAACCTTCCTGCGGCGCATTGTGCTGCGGTGCATTCTCATACATTTTGAGACGCAGATCATCTCCTGATTGTTATTTGGGAAGGAACTTGTTCAGCGACCGATTTCTTTGCTGACAGCCAGCTATATCTCTGAATTCATAACGTGCAAAAGTTTAACATCTACATAAATACCCTGCGAGCCACCAAAAAGGTGTGTGGCAGGGGGTGTAGCACCAGGAGGAATGGGTAAAAGATGAGGGGATTGGGGTTTTTCAAATAGATGGGGAAAGGTAGGAGGAACCTGTAACAATTATTATTAGGCAAACTACTTGTTAAGGTAGGTTTTTGGATGAACACAACTATTAAATAAGTATGTTGTAACTCCAAACAAAACACAATCCAGCAACCTATTCTACATCAGGTCTATCTTCATCTCTGTGTACTTCTTTCCTCCCTTCATCCCGTCCAACATCCCTACCCTGTTCCTCCCTTTCCTCGTTTACCTAACATTCTCCTCTCCATTACCTTCTTCAACATCCCACTGCCGCTCAATACGTCTTTTATCCATTTTTCCTGCCTCCATAGGATATCTCCCAATAAACCCCTCTCCTCACCCACAATCCATAGTACTTCCTCATTTGTTTTTCTTTCCTGTAACTATACATAAAATATATATATATATATTCATTCACATAGAAAATAGAGATAAGGAAAGGGAAAAGGAACACACATAAAGGACGAACACAAGAGAGGTGGGGAAGGCGGATTTGAGCAGATCACAAATATAAAAATATTTTCACATTTGTCATCTGCTCAAATCCGCCTTCCCCACCTCTCTTGTGATCGTCCTTTATGTGTGTTCGTTTCCCATTTCCTTATCTCTATTTCTATGTGAATGAATATTTGTTCGCCGTATGGCGGGATTTCGTGTTTGAATGTGTGTGTGTGTGTGTATATATATATATTATTATTAGGTAATCTACCGGTTAAGGTAGGTTTTTGGATGGACACAACTATCAAATAAACATTTTGTAACTCCCCACCTAGCAAACTAATCTATATCAGGTCCCTCTTCATCTCGGTGTACTTCTTCCCTCCCCTCATCCCGTCCAACATCCCTATCCTGTGCCTACCCTTACCACGCTTGCCCAACATTCTCCCCTCTATTACCCTCTTCAACATTCCACTACCGCTCAATACGCCTTTCATCCATTTTTCCTGCCTCCATAGGATTTCTCTCAACAAACCCCTCTCCTCCCCCACCATTTCTAGTACTTCCTCATTTGTTTTCCTTTCGGTCCATTTCACCTTCTCCATTCTTCTCCATACCCACATTTCAAAAGCCTCCAATCTACGTCTATCCTCCTGCTTCAGCGACCACGTTTCCGCGCCGTACATAGCTACGCTCCATATCAGAGTTTTTACGAGCCTTGTCTTAACATCCCTACTCAACGTCCCCGTCATCAACTCCCTCCTCTTTGAGAAAGCCTCCTTGCCTAGCGCAATTCTTCTCCTTACGTCCCTACCACTTTGACCGTGTTGGTCCAAAACACTTCCGAGATATGTAAACTGCTCTACCTGCTCTATTCTTTCCCCGCCTATTTTAATATTTAGCTTAGCCTTTTTCTTTCTAGAAAATCGCATAACCTTTGTTTTATTAATATTGATTCTCATCCCATATTTATCGCACTGAACCTCCAATTCACTCAACAATGCTTGCAACCCCTTGGCTGACTGAGCAACTAATGCTTGGTCATCAGCAAACCTAACCGATTTTACGAATTCCCCTCCGACTTTCATTCCTACCTCCAGTTCTTCCCATGCCTCTTTAATCATTTCCTCTACATATACGTTGAACAGTACCGGTGACAATGGGCAACCCTGCCTTACACCTCTTCCTAACACTGCCCATCCGGACTCTCCGTTCCCCACTCGCACCTGAGCAGTCTGAGACATGTACAGGTTGCGGATCAGTCTCCTGTCCCTCCAATCCATTCCTATTTTCTGCAATACACGCATTAATTTTTCCCAATTCACTCTATCAAACGCTTTTTCGAAATCTACAAAACAGGCAAAAACGTCCTGATTGTATTCTATATTTCTCTCGACTAGTGATCTCATTACTGCAATGGCATCACGCGTACCTCCTCCTTTCCTGAACCCAAACTGATCATCCCCTAAGTAATCATTTGCCTTACTCTCTATTTTTTTGTTGATGATCCTGAGAATAACTTTAGCTGCGTGGGATATCAAACTTATTGTTCTGTAATCCTCACATGACGAAGCCTTTGCCTTTTTTGGAATAGGAACTAACACCGATCTCACAAAATCTTCCGGCCAGATTCCTTCCTCATAGATACTACGAATCAGTCCATATATGGCCTTCTTCCCAACTTTCCCTAACCATTTCAACATTTCTACAGGAATATTGTCCACCCCCACAGCCTTGTTTGCTTTCATCTCCTTTAATGCCCTTTCTATTTCATCGTCGAGTATGCCTGGACCTAAGCTATCTTCTTCTACCTCATGTTCCTTTTCTATGTCTAACCTTGTCGGCCTAAGTTCTTTACCATACAGTGTTTCTATATATTCCTTCCATCTCTCTTGGATTTTTCCTGGTTCAACTATTATCTTACCCCATTTATCTTTAACTGTTAGCACAGATCTTGTCTTCTTACTTCCCGATAATAACTTAACCTTGCTGTATAGAGCACCAATTTCACCCTTCTTCTGTAAACTTTCCATATCCTCGCATTGCGTTTTCCACCATTCTTCTTTTGCTTTATTTGTGGCCCTTCTCAATTTATTGTTTAACTCTTTGTACTTCATTTTGCCTAAGTCTGTGTTTACATTTTTCCATTTTCTTCTCAGCGGGTCGCAGTGGTCTAGTGGGTAGAGCGTTGGACTACTGACCGGAGGGGCCCGGGTTCGATTCCCGGGCAAGGCACTCTGGGCACCTGCAGCTCCACCCAAGCTAGTTGATATTTCGGGTACCAGGTCTTCCTGGGAAACCATAACCGGCACAGGGAAAGGAACTGGCCCCCCTACCCTGATGTGTGATTGTTCACACGCCGTCGGGCTTGGTACACGGGTGAGCTCTACCATCACCTACTAAACCGACCTTCGGGTTGATTACTGTGTTTATGGTTATATATGTATATATATATATGTATATGTATATGTGTGTGTGAATGTACAGGGTTCGTCCGGAAAATAAGTTTATGATGCTCATTGTCTTTTTTTGACAAAGGGGGAGTCGTCCACTACGAATTTGTACCTGAACGACGAACTGTAAATGCTGCATTTTACGTCCAAGTGCTCGACAGGCTTCGAAAACGAGTCGCCCGCGTCCGGCCAGCGATCAAAAACATCTGGCGGCTGCATCACGACAATGCGCCGTCTCACACCGCGCTTGTCGTGTCGGACTTCTTGGCCAAGCACGGCGTGGCAACGCTGTCGCACCCGCCCTACAGCCCGGACTTGGCACCACCGGACTTCTTTCTGTTCCCGAAGATAAAGAGGAGTTTGAAAGGAACGCGATACGGGACTTTGGACGCCGTCAAAGAGGCCGTGACGACGTGTCTTCGAGAGGTTCCCGATGATGCCTTCGCGGGAGCGTTCCAGGAATGGGAACGCCGCTGGAACATGTGTATCGACTCACAAGGGTTCTATTTTGAGGAATATTAGCTTAAGATATGTAAAAAAGTAATAATTTTTTTTCCTGAGCTCAGTACACTTATTTTCCGGACGAACCCTGTATCCACGCGCAGCCCTGTACGTTAACCTGTACGTTAATACTTATTGTGTTGAACTGACTCCTGGGGTGCTTGGACTCCTGACTCCTAAGCATTCTAGTCTCTTATCGTTCTTGGAAACAATGACATTTTAAACCTCTTAGTCTCGCGGTATATCTCTCTAATCTTATATTCGTGATCCTTCCGATCGTAATATGTTGGGGTTCGTATTATATTCTTGGTGTCATCGGTAAAGGGCCCATATTTAAATGTTTTTAATAAGTTTAACCTATATTGTAAACGCCACTGTGTAAAAGAATCCCAACCTAAATTTTCTAGCAAAGTTGATACGCTGCTGCGTTGGTCAGAACAATGTTTGACGAATCTAACTCCCCTCCGCTGAACTCGATCTTATTCCGAAATCAAATTTATATTTTGAGGATTCCATATACTGGCAGCATACTCTAGGTGGGGTCTGACCAAGGCAAGGAAACATCATCCCTTCACTTTTTCGTTGCACATACCTAGCACTCTTTTCACGAATCCCAATTTTTTATTAACACGACCGCATATTTTTCGTATGTGTTTTCTCCAGGACAGATCTAGAGTAATTGTTAATCCCAAGTATTTAAAGGAATCTACCCTCGCGATTTTGTTTTTTTTCACTTTGTAACTAAACGAATAAGGGAGGGGAATACTCTCATCTTAAAAATGTATTACTACGCATTTTTTCAAATTTAATTCCAATTGCGATGTGTCGCACCAATTCTGAATTGCATCTAGGCCGTTGGCTAACACGACATAACTGTGAATAAAGACTGAAGAAATGAAAATGTGCGTAGATAGGTAGGAAAGCTTGGCATGGTAAGAAGGGTAAGGAGACAGGTAGAAATTACAATTAGGCAGGAAAGATGAATTCTATTTATGCCCCTCGAACCCACTCTCGCCCCACCTCTTCCCCATTTCTCTCCTGTGTCCAGCTTACTAAGATTATCTTGACGTTGTTCTCAGCTACTGCTCTCTAGTTTATTTCACTCAGATTTTACATGTGTTTTACAAATTTTTCGCTTCGATTTTTAAAAATAGTACAGATACTAATGTAGTATTCTACGTTTCGTGTAGAGAGGCTGATAGGCAGCATAAAATGGTGCTCGCTCGTATCGATTTTATGAGGTTGGAAGACTACGGTTAGCTATTCCCACTTGTAGCCAAACTACTCTCTTCTTCACGAACGGACAATAGTAGTAGTTAATCAGCCATAGTTTAGCGGTGTAGGAAGCCTTTAAGGGACCGCAGCATTGTGTGATAATTTCTATATTCATCCAAAACCTATCCTTGACCGTTATACTGCCGGTCAAATTACCCACTTCTGAGAATAACGGAGAGAGGGCTCGTCATCAACGAGAGTCCTCACAGCGAGGGAAGCGCCACTAAGTACATCCGGAAACTGTATTTAGGACTTAAGCAAACTGGAACGATGTTCCGGAACTTGCATTTAACCATTAGGATAATCTTTATAGTCTGAAAGTAGATGGAGATGGATTCATGAATGAATCAGGTCATTTTCTTATTATATAAAGTTCACTTTAATCCCCTTGGGAGATGTGATATGCAACCTTAAGCAATTTTATGCGCTTTTCAATATGAATTGATATCCTACGACACGCAAGGGAATATATGGTAATTGATAAAATATCATGAACACAATAATTGACCCGAGGGTCGGTTTGGTAGGTGATTATAGGAGAGTTCACCCAATACTAAAACTACGGTGTGTAAAATTTACACATCAGGATTGGGTGGCCAGACTATGGTATCCCAGGAAAATTCTGGCATCCGAAAAATTACACAGCATAGGTGGAGGGTAAGGTGCCCAGATAGGTGGGTCCAAGGATCGAAACCGAGCCATCAGTTCAGTAGTCCAATACTCTATTCCTGGACTACTATGTCCCTGACCCATGATAATTTTCGATATTTTGAATATGTCCATTCTCAACGCAGCAATATCAGTGTCAAAATCATTTGCATTGACAGGGATTCGAACCCGGAGCCGGGCGAGTCCTTTTGTCCTCTCACACTCCGAAATCCCGAAATGAATGAGGTCTCGGTAGCTTCTTAAGGTTCGAATCTCGGACCAGGCGAATGATTTTTACACCCGGAAATTGTTGTATTGAAATACACATTTAGCGGATGACTCCGTTAAAAGTTACTGTTCTTACTGCATCCTAAGGTGCAATCATTTGTTAAGATGATAGCATATGTAATTGCATACGAGTAGAATGAAAGGAGGTAGATGTGTATTTGCATGCGTGTAAAATGATAGGATTTTTGCATGAATGGATGGACCACTGTGGGCATGGGTTTTCATGTATGTGTTGGTTTTGAATGCGGTTTTTTTCCCTTTTTTTGGGTAGTGACCTAACAACCCCCCCCCCCCCACACGCCCTTGTGGTGGCTTGCGTGGTATTACGTTGATGTACTGTCTCTTGCAATTTATTGGACTGCCCATATTCCTTTAAAGTCGTGATGTTTTCAATGCATCGACACGAATGCGAATGGATTTAAAATGTAAATACGATATTTACGTCCGAACATGCATGTAAGTAGATTAAGAAGACAGGGTATATCAACCACCCTAACTGGAGATCATTGAGTTTGTGAGGGGACTGGCCGAATCGACCTTCATCGCAATTCTAAGAGGGGGTCGAAAGGAATAGCAGAGACCTATTCTTCCGGCGCCTTGCGAGAGGAGAAAGCGGAGGAAAGGACCCCCAGCCCCATGGCCGGGGTCCTCATCCCCAGGGTCGCCCCACCTGGTGAGAGAGAGAGAGAACAGTGGGCAGGAAAGAAAGAGGGAAGGGAGGGAGGTGGGTGAGGGAGTGTGACGTCAGGGGCCCCGGGGGAGGTAGGGTGGATGGGGGGGGGGAAGGACGCCCGTGAGGTGATTAGTGTGCACTTTCTCCTCTCACCCTTCCACATTCCCCTCCTCCTCCCACCCAACTCCCGGTCCAGATGGGGGCGCCCTTCTAATTCCGCCATCCGAGGAGGAAGAGGCGCCTTTTATATTGCACACTCTCAAGTAAATGAAGAAGGGCCGGGAAGGAGGGCTGGGTTTGTGGAGGGGGGCGATGTGTCGGACCAAGGGGAATCGCGCGGGTCGACGACGGCCCTAAGGGAAGGATGAAGAGAGAAAGCCCATTCTACATTCGGGATGGATGTAAAAAGATTCGGGATGAAATTGAATCACCATATTCACCGTAACTAGAGTAGCTTGTACGGCGGCGCTCAAAATTAATAGCAATACTTTATCTTTCTATTAGGACTAGCGCGGTAACCAATTGTTAATTGCATTAGTGTTTGTACGCCAAACCAAAAGTGTAATTAAAAAGGATGGACGATTGGGCTCCATTACATTTAACTATAGATTTTATAAAAAATGTCCACTTTAATGGTCTATCACCGTTTCCCGCATTCAATTGGAAGAATCACAGCCCATGTTTTCAGCCAGTGCGGCAACTACCTGCGCTAAGGAAGTAAATTTGAAATAACCCATGATAGCTTATTTTTATTTTTTAATATGAGATAATAGTATTGGTTCAACCAGAAAATATTCAAGAGAGATGAAAGGAATATTTAGAATAACTGGAATAAAGACATAAGGCCAGCAAGGTTGCACATAGAATGAGAAGTTATCCAGGATTACGCGATGGCGAGACAGAAAGGGCATTTAGGAAAATGAAATGAAATAAGGCCGAGGGGGTAAACAACATTCCAGAAGAATTGCTTAAAGCTTTGGGTAAAGGTGGCAGAGAGAGTTTTAATGGACTAATTCGCAGCATTTTTCAGAGAGGAATTTGGACAGAATTCTTCAAAATATTACTCAGCAAGGAACGTAGCAGTAGTATATTTTTCATCGCTGGTGATATGAATGCACCGTCAATGAATTTGGACTCACACTGCATAGTAAAATGTGCAAAAAACAGAGATTCATATGAAGAACTCATCCATATATTCGCAAAATACTCTTAAAAACAAATTTTTAAATCACCAGCAAGGACTCACAGCATACATGATAACTTCGTAACATCTAAGAACAAGATTATCACAAATATTGAAATAATGGACGGCATCAACGACCATAAAGCTATTCTTGTAGAAATAAATGCTAAATTTGTGAAATAAATTAAAGAATAGCATTTCCACGGGCATAAAGTATTAACAATTTTCTCAAAATGCAATCCTAAAACCGGCATGAAATAAATTTGGTTTTGGTGTATTATTCTCTTTGGAGATGCAGGCATAATTCCTAAACCATTTTAGATTGGAATAAAAATTCACCATCTAATGCCATTGAGAGCACTTCAGTAACCCTGACCGAGCGTACGAGTAAAAGGATAAAGGTTTTTCAGTAGAAAAATTACAGAAAAGTAGACTGAAATTATGACACTGGAAAAACAGGTTGCATCACGTGTGCACATTGGAACGTTTATTAATGGAAATGAGTGAATTGAAATTTTTGAAAAGGTTCGAAATGATATGGTATGGATCAAAGGGTTTGGAGACAGTTGAAGTCCATTGATACAAAAGAAATGGCAGAGAAGTGGTTATTGAAGCACTGAGAGCAATTCGCGAAAACGAAGGAGCAGACGGGTCGTGCCGCGAGGCGGAGTGAATTCGTTAGGGGAAGAAAAGCGGGAAGAGAAGGGAGGGGGAGGGGAGCTGGGGGAGTGCAGCGCGCGGGAGGCAAATGAAGAAAGATGAGAGGAAAGTAAGTTGCAAGAGGATTGAACGAAAAAATGAGGAAAAGAGAGAGTTGGAGGGGGAGGAAAGGGGACTTGGAGAAAGGGAGGACGACGTTCGCTACTTCCAAGGGGAAAGAAGAGATGATAACGCACACGCACCTTACATTACATGTTTGGTAAATTACACGCCTTCCCATATATATATATATATATATATATATATATATATATATATATATATATATATATATATATATATATATATATATATATATATATATATATATATATATATTCGTACAAATTATCTCGTTTTAAAGAATATAATGTATGTTAGGGAACTTAGCATAAAACGGTGTTCTCGACAGCCTTGATCATATACCCTAGAAATATATCGAATACAGAAAAAATGGAAACCTTCAAGGTATTATTTATGATTATTTTTCAACAGCTCCATTTCAGCTTTAGAAATATTTCTCGCAGCAAAGTGGTTGAATATAAAAAAAGGCGGATTACACAGGCCAACAGTGGTTTTGATGCCGGAGCTTTTAATGTTGATTTAAAGAACAATTGGGGTGCTGAATTCAATTATGACACTAGTTTTTTCCTATCAGCTATAGTTTTCAAGATATAGATATGTTGTTACTTACGTAAAAAAATCTCATACATTATGATATGGGAATATTATATTAATAAGACAGGCCAACAGTGGTTTTGGTGCCGGAGCTTTTAATGTTGATTTTAAGAACAATTGGGGTGCTGAATTCAATTATGACACTAGTTTTTTCCTATAAGCTATAGTTTTCAAGATATAGATATGTTGTTACTTACGTAAAAAAATCTCATACATTATGATATGGGAATATTATATTAATAAGACAGGCCAACAGTGGTTTTGGTGCCGGAGCTTTTAATGTTGATTTTAAGAACAATTGGGGTGCTGAATTCAATTATGACACTAGTTTTTTCCTATAAGCTATAGTTTTCAAGATATAGATATGTTGTTACTTACGTAAAAAAATCTCCTACATTATGATATGGGAATTTTATATTAATAACACAGGCCAACAGTGGTTTTGGTGCCGGAGATTTTAATGTTGATTTTAAGAACAATTGGGGTGCTGAATTCAATTATGACACTAGTTTTTTCCTATAAGCTATAGTTTTCAAGATATAGATATGTTGTTACTTACGTAAAAAAATCTTCTACATTATGATATGGGAATATTATATTAATAACACAGGCCAACAGTGGTTTTGGTGCCGGAGCTTTTAATGCTGATTTAAAGAACAATTGGGGTGCTGAATCCAATCATGACACTAGTTTTTTCCTATCAGCTATAGTTTTCAAGATATAGATATGTTGTTACTTACGTAAAAAAATTTTCTACATGATGATATGGGAATATTATATTAATAATTATTAATAAAGCTCTTAACCGTCGGAAATAATTATTTCCGACGGTTAAGAGCTTAATTAATAATTATTAATATAATATTCCCATATCATCATGTAGAAAATAAAATGAAAATAAGATAATAATAATATCAATAAAATGTCGAAAAAGGTGTGAACAGTGAAAGGGTAATCAATGAATTAAAGTAATTCATGTCTCAAAAAATGGGAATGTTTGGTGAAGCTTTAAAATAGGAGGGAATGAACAAGGAATAGAGGAACAGTTCACATATTTGAGCTATATTTTGAGAAAAATAGGCACAATATTAGGGAATAATAACTCCATTGAAAGAATACTTAAATAAAATTGATGAAAAGTACACATGTAAGTGAGTAGGTGTAAATAAGAGTAGCAAAGAAGGCCAGGCCGACTAATCATATGGAGAATCACCTGGTGTGGATCAGAAACCAGGTCTGTGATACAAAGTGATTTTTGTATCAGAGACATTTGAACTGGGTAGTGGAAAAGAATGGAACATTAAGGTGGGCAGGGGAATGTTTAGGTGGAATATTTATGTAAGTTGGGTTAAAAGATAAGTTTCTACGTAAATTCCGAAGAAGGCGAATAAAGTGTTACAGAAGGATATTGAATACCGTGACTGAAGGAAGACTTTTAGGCAGAGGAAGGAAAAAAATATGTGGCCATCAAGGAAAGTAGATGCTACGACGAACGGAGGGAGGGAATCAATGTAAGACAAAAAGGAGTAAGGTTTGGTAAAATGTAAAAACCTACCATTGACTATCCAAAATCAAACACACCCCTTGATGATTCAAAGAAACTACGGCAGTTGCCACGATGGTAACTTAAACGGAGTCAATGAGTCAATCGCTAATGCGCATTAGAATGCAATAATTTCAGAGTGTAAAAAACGAACGGGCCTTGAACGGGATTCGAATCTGGACCCCTCAATAACCCTGCGAGTACTTTAGCCAGTTAAGCTACCGAGGTGTCTGAGCGAATGATGAGCAGGAGATAGTAACGTATTGTAAACGCAATCATATGTTGTCATCCATTCTCACTCCCCAGAATTTCCATCTTCACCGCATCTTTTCCTTATTTGGCATGACTTTGCATCCACGCAGGTCTTTACTCCAGCATCTTCAACTTTCACGGGCCCCGGCCGAGGAGGGATAATCATCACTGGCGGGCCGGAGTTTACGGTGAGGGTGACGGGTAATTCTTCTCTCAACTGAGTTGGGAGAACCGGAAAGGTTTCGAGAATCTCGAATTTGGTGCCTCCGGAGATGGTTGCATTTGTCTTCCCGAAACAAAACATTAAGGAAAGGCGGGGATTCTCCATCTTACAAGAAAGGGGAAGATTTAAGAGTAAAATTGGGTTGTATTACGTTGTATGTCGGGGATGTCGGAATGCATGTGCAGAACACAAGATGTGCAATACTTGATTCGATAATTTTAGTAATTTGGAAGGATCTTTGTCCCTTTAGATGATCATCTCTTAAAGATTACAGTTCTTAATGAAAAAATTTAATGTTTAATCCTCAATCTGTCTTTCCTTCGAAGTTTTATGAACAATTTTTCTGTTAGTGACCTATTACTCCAGTTTGCAGAATGTGAGTCGTAAGCATTATATGCAGACAATAAAAGAATACATGTTAGGCCGAGGTGGTGCTCCAAAGAATATCAAAAGCGTGTGGAATTGATCGATAGCCCAAATGTGACTTGCTTCAAATTTTGAGCAAGGTATACGGAAACTAATGTGGCATATCCGCAGTTTAAGTGTAGAGGAAACCGAATAATGAATTGCTAAAGGAAGCCGCCGCAAGGGCGTGTGGCTGGAGGGGGGGTGTTAGGACACCTACATAAGCATGTTAATCTCACGTGAAATACTGGTAATTACAAAATTCTGTTATTTAAGGTACGTCAAATAAACGTGCGTCAAATTCGTGGAAAGAAGACCATCGCCATTTGTAGTGAGTTAATGCTAGCCATGCAAAAAGGTTGATAACTATTTAATATTTTCTTGCCTGCGAAGCAGGAATAAATCTAGCATTAACTATGTAAGAAAAAAAGGAAAACATGTGCGTTTCATTACATAGATCATAGCTGTCAAAATAGCTGGTACTCACACCTAAGAAAAGTTAACCAAGAAAAAATAAAATTTATTAATAATATGAAACTTAATAATAACAGTAACTCCTACGTTGTTATAACTCAGGGCTGTTTTTTTCTCAAATTTTTCTTAAAAATAGGTCTTAAAACAAAAATTATACGTTTCTGACCTTGAATAACCTTACCTTTTATAATAAAATGCAGTTTTCAAATGCCAGACGTCTTTCGAAAACTAATCGCCTCAAAGTTATTGAAACGATTGAACCTGGGATTTCAATTCATAATTTAGGACAATGTGGATCAATGACAAAAGGAATTCCTGAATGGGCATGGAACGGAAAGGCAAGCTTACGTAAAATTTGATGAGTGTACTTGGAATTCTTATTTGACCGAGTTATTGAGAGAACTCACTGAAAGTTGAGGCGGGGGAAAAACTGGAGCATTTAATCTAAGTTTATAAGGGACGGAATACAGAAAGTTTAAAGTTTAAACTCTTAAAATGAATGGAAAAAATGTGTTCTGCACATGCGTATTATGCGTATATAAAATAAAAACTAATTAAATAAGGCAGAAATCAAGTCTGCTATTAGAGCAGAAAAGTAAGGTTTTCAATGATGTGCTACAATTGATGTGTGTGATTACGACAGCAAATTGTGAGTGACCTATTCAATTATTATTCAAACATACAGAGACATAAATGCAGTAGACATTATTAGTTTTTAATCACTTAAAAAAATTAAATTTGAATGGTATCAGTCTTAATGATCATGTTTTCAAAACATAATGTCAACTAATGACCCAATATATTTACGAGACGATAAAAATGAAATTGAAACGCACTCTCGCAAGGACGTAAAACTTCGATGAAAATATTTGCATTAAGTGCTCAATGGACATCACTCGGGGCTCAAGCTCAATAGATATTACTAGGGATTGTGAAAACTGATTATATCGTATCGCTAACCCTCACCCTCGCCACAAGTCCTTATAGGGGCAAGTGAAGTAATATGCAGAGGTAAAAATCGCATTTACATACATCAAGGAGAGGAAGGAGGAATACGTGGTGGTGGGTTGTTGTCTGGAATATTAAAGCATTGCAGTTAAGAGAAGGAGACAGAACACCCAATGGGGTTTAGAGAGTAAGAAGAGGCGAGAAAAAATGAAGGACGAGATGAAAAGCCACTGAGGGGAGGAGAGGATGGGCTGCTTGTTAATTTTTGATATGTCAAAAGGAGGTAAAGGGTTAGAGTGAATAACCGTGGCTAAGTTCGGTGTTGAATCAGCTAAGAGGGGTAAGAGGTAGTGGTAAGTGAACTAAAACATTAATTTGAAACTAACCGTAATCAATTTACAGAATAGCTAACACGTATCATGCAACTATCTGCCTTTCTTGTTTTTAGCTTGCTATGGACTTCAGGAAAAATCAAAATAATCACTAACGTAAAAACGTATAGCTATATTAAATTAATAATTATGATTTATTTGTACCTATCTAATTAACATAAAAGTTTGTCTCCCCTCTTTTAAGTTCTGCCCAGCTCGTCCAAAGAGCTACGCATTTTAAAGTAAACATCATCGTAGCTGAAACGCAATTAGCACGCTGTAATGCACCGACTCTACAGTCAGGAAATTAAGTAATTTTTAAAATGATGTTAGTATAGAGAAGGTTTTAGCATTGTTAATTAACTTCAATAATTCTTATTGGAATGGGATTTGACCCATCGCAGTAATTAAAGGCAAGAAATCTACAACACTGCCACAACCAAGTACTCAAGCGTACTGTTTTTTATCACTTCAGAAGGAAAGACAGATGATTAAGGGCATGTAGGGATGGATGAGAGAGGGGCATAAGGTCCTTTGTCTGGTGAAAATAGAATAAGCTAAAAAGGGATATTCGTGGCATAAGTTAACGAAGGGGTCCCCGGGCTACGGAAACTCACGACCAACTGGACAGGTGGAAAAGGTTGAGGGTCCTCGCTGACCGAGAAGAGCATCTGGAGAGAAAGACGGAGGAAAGAAAAGACTAGGGTGAAAAGGGTGACTGGAGATTCGTCCTGAATAAAGAGTGTTAGAAAAAGGAGAGCCCGGGAATACGAAAGAATGAAAGAAGGAATGTTGACCAGTAGTGAAACTTTTAAAAGAACGAGTGACGCATCAGATGACAAATCACTTCGTTTGGAACAAGGAAAATGTCACAGTGCACGATCATATTTTCTCATTTCTGCCTTCCACGGCGCAAAATTGTCCTCTCATAGGGCCCCACGTTCACTACTTATTTTTGAACTAAGGGAAAGAGGGTGATGAATGATTGAAACTTTTTTCCGACCATCTGAGCAAAAGAAATAGGCAAACATTCAAAACCCATCTCCCTTTGCAGCTCGCAGACATGCACTCCTGAAAATGGACGATACTAATTAGGCCAAGTGTTGCAGCTCTCTGCTCAATTGGGACTTAACCTGCTTTCTTCAATTGGCGCAAATTTGCGAGGGTCAAATTGATGCGGAGGATATAGCGTACCAATCCCATCAATTTATCGGGCATTGCCGTGTTCCCAAGGAATTAAAATTCCATACTTAACGTATAAAATGCCGTCAATCATATAAGTCCGACCTATGCAGTTGGTTGTGCGCCACAAGCAGATCTACAATTACGTCCAATATCTCTTTAACAATCCTCCCATGTTTAATGCCTCGTCGCCACTCCCAACTACCGAATAAAAATAAAAATCCATAATAGATTTTATGTGCCATGAATACAAAAAACGGATGAAACTATGCTTGAAATATAAATTCATGAATTTCCTCATTTCACACATACTAAATGATATTAACTTAATTACATTAGATAATCCTGATATTTTACAAAAAGGTAGGACTGATGATATTTTCTGCCAGCTCCGATGTGTTAAGTTTGGTAAATTCGTTGTCTTCTATAGGTATATAAACTGAAAGTTTCCCTCTTTATCTTTTCTGAATGATATTTCATTGATATTTTTGATTATCTTTTTACATAGCGAATGTGAAACACTTTGTCGCCGGGGGTATTAGGGCACTACCCATAATTAAGAAACAATCGCATGCAAAAGCCACAAATTTACAGTCCACAAACAAAACGTGGAATATATCCATGCAAGAACCTTACACCCCACACTCATTCTAACACACAAACTACCAACCATCATAACCATGCACCTACAGACACACCTATCTTTGCAATGTTTAATTTTGTTCGGGCTGGTAAATTAAGTATTTTTAATATTTCTAAAATGACTTCGGTTTCTTACTGTTATGATTTCTGATTGTTCTGGGAATGAATGAGTATTTGAATCTATCTGTATAGGAATATATCTCCCTTATTTCATCTTTGTGGTCTGATCTACGTAAGTAGTGTGGGGCCATTATACTATAATTCCTTTTGTGTCATCGTTAAACTCGTTTGTTCTGAATCTTTCTAAAAGCCTACGTCTCGCTTGTTCTCTCCGTATTTCAAGTGGCTCCCAGCCTAATATTTGGGAAATATACTTTCTTGTTGTCGAGGATCGTCGCATTAAAAAAAAAGAATATCGTGTTAGCGTACTTCTCAGGTATATCTTTTAATAATTTAAAGGGATTAGGTTGGGAATAACTCACCGCGTGAAGATGAAATTACAGACTAAATCTCTTGTATAAATTGGAAGAATATACCTTTAGCGATATTGTAGCAAATACACTATTAGCCCCATCGCACTGTGATAGGGGAGGTCATGTCATTAAATTTAGAGAGATTTAGTATAGAACAGATAAATTTGATATGTAATTTTTCTCAGGAAAGATAAGGGATCGGAATAAGGTTTTTCCATCACACTAGTGGGAAAAGTATTTTGTGTCAAAGGTAGCCTGTTGTTCAATTCCCCCTCACCACATATCCATGCTGAGTACTGTGTAATGAATTAATGACTATTTGCAAACATATTGTCAACTGATTCGATATCGAATGCAACATCTATATTGATGGGCGGCAGTGCATGGCCAACCGTGACCTCCGCGACCCCCCATCCTCCTGAACCTTTCACTACTCACTTTAGGGGTTAGGTGGTAGAAGACTCCATAGTCTCTATCTCGCCCCAAAATAAAGATGTCTATCTATTTTTCCAGCCCATGCTCTTCAGCGTTTTTGCCCCCGGCAGGCTGGCTTTCGAGTCCCCAGCAGATTTCTTGCCTCCCACTCCATGCGAGCACACTACGCTCGCCGTGGGGGAAGAACCGAGAGGACGAAAGGCGCGGGATGAGGGAGGCGCGGGCACCTGGTGTGAGGGCGCGGGGAAAGACGACACTCACCCGACGGCGGCGTGGAGGGGAGAAATGGTGGGCGAAGGAACCTCAGGAGAGAGAGAGAGAGAGAGGAGGGTGGCGGGGTGGGATGAAGGGGGGAGGTAGAGGAGATGAGAGTTGGTTTAATGAAGAAAGACGGGCTCGTATGTAAGAAGAGAACCGGGAGGAGGAAGTAAGAAGTATTCGCGAGTCGTTGAGGGAAATCAAGAGTGGAGAGAGAGAGAGAGGAAACTGGAATTAAAAGACCTTAAAAGCCGTTGAGTTCACTTTCAATTAAACGCTTTGTTCCTGCACGCTTTTCAATTCGTCGAGGGATTGTCATCGTCAGGAGCGCCAGCAGTCCTAGGATTGGAGCTGTTCGCTCAATAAAGCTCCTCCGACGCAAAGGAGAGAGGGAGAATATAACAACGCCTTCCAATGGTCGTCGCTTTCCGCTCTCAATGATTCCGCTCGAGCATTTGCTACGCGTCAACTCACTCCTCGGCTCTCTCGTCCTCTCGATCGCTCACGGACGGACGGACGCCTTCCTCCTCGAGTCACTCCGCCACGGACCAAGTGTCGCCGTGCGTCGTTGGTTTCCTTTCCCGCGTTTCAGCAGACGCGCCCACATCCATTCCTTTAATTTTCTCGCGACACCCTCCGTCATCCATCCACTTCGCACGACCTTCACCATCTCTACGGTGCACCTGCGTTCATACCATTCTACCATCAAATTTTCCTTTAAGCTTCGAGGTTCGAACAAAAAATTTAAAGATATTTTTTTAATAACGCTTTTATCAACTTTTCTGCCAGTGTAGTTACGAATCAGCGACAGATAAAGGAAAAATTCCTGGCTGTAATAATCCCCAACTTCGTAAAGTACAATCCCAAGTTTATTTGTTTAAAAGTTGCACAAATTACATTTTCGCATTTACCGGGAATATAATGAAAATATGTATGCATGCAATGCTAGAAAATTTTCCAAAACTGAAGTAAAATTATTCAAATTGAACCAGATATATTCAACATGTCTACAAGTGGATCATGGTCTTTTTTGTTTGGCTCTGCAGTTAGGTTCCTGCTGTTAAAAATCTTCCCCCCACAAGAGAATATTGTAATTTCAATAATTTTAAAAATATGCTATACACAATATACTCTATTTGAATTCAATATTTGAATACAGCTACTGATAGCGAAATCCTGTTGCCCGATACTTCCACACTCGGTGAATAGTATTAATAAAAATATGATTCTAAAATTACCTAAAATTTCAATCATTTTTGGCTATATTGGATTGATTTAAGTTCACCAAAGATCATCAGTAAAATAGTTCATATTTACCAAGCTTTAAGAATTTCGATTTTAAATGGGGAAAATCTTCTGCAAAACCTGTCATTTGCTCACACCACTAAGTCATGGAAGGAAAAATTTTGATAGTGGAAGAGAAAGCAAATGATCTATTAAGAGATATTTTTCTAAACATTTTTTAGGAATTCAAATCCTTTTATTTTTAAACCCATCATGAAGCAATTAACCTAACCTAGGGGTGGTTAAGAAATTGAACAAAACCTTAAGACAGTTGAGAGCAAAATTAATATGAGGTAGAATAGCTCTAATCCGGTTTTAACAATGTCAAAAGAGAACAAGTCCCTTAGTTATGCATTAAGTAACTTTAATTGTTACAACATTAAACGGCAAATATTGACATAGGTTGAGTTCATTTAATGAATTTCATACGAACTGTTTACATTCTTATCTTGATGAAGGGATACTATAAATAAACCCACTGTCGAGGGAAAGTTCAGTTTTCCTTGTTAAAAAAAAAAAAGGTTTGACGAACTCACTCGAAATGAACGTTTCATCGCACCTGTTCTAATTTGAAAGGTTGACCTATTCAACGGTCGCACACTCTTGGCAGTGAACGCCCTGCCGGTGATAGGTAATGCAATTTAAAGGAGAATGAAATGGGTTGGGATAATTTCTAGGAACAAAGGGAGCCCTGAATGTAATTGGAAGATAAGGGAGGAGTAGGCGAGAGGGAGAGGGGATATTGGAGCGAGAGTTGGGACAGGCAAACTGGAGCAGAAGGGGAGGGGAG
The DNA here is from genome assembly GCA_037158775.1 of Hetaerina titia. NCBI lineage: Eukaryota > Metazoa > Arthropoda > Insecta > Odonata > Calopterygidae > Hetaerina > Hetaerina titia. Next base: position 97,131,615 of record CM073773.1, on the reverse strand, counting down.
TGAAGCAGGCGTCTCTGGAATGTCCCTGGAGCGGAGGAGGATTCACTCCAGTTACCCTCTTGAAGATGAACCTCGAATTCACACTCAATATACTCCAGGTGAAATAGAAGGAGGATGGCAAATAAATAATTTACACTCTCGCTTATTCCAGTTCCTTGTTAAGGAGTGGGAAAAGACGTCTCACTTCATTTATGACGCAAGCTGCTCAAAGAAATTAGCCACAAGGAAGTGTGTGCAGAGGCAGGGAATGAGGAGGTAATCCGCTTAATTAGGCACCACTATATAGTGTGCCGAATAATGAACGGTTTTGGACGTTCCCTGAAATCCATAGTATTTCGTCGACGAAGCACTGCGAAGTGTTTTCTTCTTCTGTTCTCCACCCTTTCCTCCCCTTTAACAAGGGCTTCTCGAAAACCCATGCTTTACCTCTGCCCGCCCACATCATATCTCCCCTCCATTCACTCTTTACACCACCTTCGAATTTTATCGAAAAACTTCCTCTCTTCCTCCTCCTTATCTAACCCTTCTTCAACCTTCTTTGTCAACTTTTTTTCTCCTTCCTTCCCCTTATCCTTATCTCACTGATCCTGTTCTCTTTAAGTCCGTTCTCTTTCGTGGATAATGAGTTTCTTGTGGCACAAAATTCTTATCCATGTAAACTACATCAATCGATATCCTTTTATTACGTATTACGGAAGACCTTTCCTGCAGATGTATATTTTTTTAGTGCACATGTGAAGTCAGCCGTAATTAAACGCCTTACATAACATGGCTACATTTAGCGGGAATGGAGATTTTGAAGATTGGTCTTCATAATGTATGATAAATTTCGTTTTATCCCTCAACCCATTCCAAAAAATATGCGGTACAAAGTCTTATTTTTTTATGTCTAAAGTGGTGTGTTGTGTGTACACCCCCTGCCACTTACCCTGACGGTCGCTCTAGATTGGCTGTATAGAATAGATAGAATTATTTTTCATGTAAAATAAATCATATCAAGAATATAAAAGGTATTTACAGGCAATGTTCGCCATGTACAGTAGTAGTATAAATTGAGAGAGGTACCAATCAAATTCTCACTTTGTTCTTGCTAAGCTTGTCAGTAAATAAATATAACAAAAATTATAATAGAATTACATTCCAATTTAATAATGTAAGGGAAACGTGCGTTTCTCTAGTTGATCTAGAGTTTAGACAGCATTCGCTCCAAATCCCATAGTAAGGATTAATTCAGAAAACTAAGGCATCAAATCTATTCTGTCATATGAAGAGGGCATACACAATCTGACCAATAGGCGGTGAAGGATGAGGCTTTAAATAGAAAGCATGCGATTTAGTACGTTAGTTTAGTAACGAATATCTAGAGGCACTATTGTTGAGCTTACATGTTGTAACTATACTGACAGCATAGGAATTAGACTCTTGCATTTAAAAATTGAACGCATTCCAAAAAACCGGTTAGCAATAAATGTAGGAGTGCAAGAGCTAACATACTTTTGACATAAACAACAGATAGTTAATTGTTCATAATGACCAATATCTTTTGAGTTCAGTGAGTATTTTGAATATTTTTAAGAGTTAGTAATTTGAAATTTGGTCTGTAATAATGTTTACTCCTGGATTTATTCCATTGTATTGGGACAGAACCTGTACATATTGAGATAGGGTTTCACGAAACGGAGAGGGGTTGTGGAGGACGATAGAGGAGACGTATTTAAAAAACATCTAATGTGTCATTTACTAATATTCTTCCATAGATTTTCACGTAAGTTTAACTGATTAAGTGGACGGTGGCAGTTAACTCAATCTCAAAGAAAAAAGTCTTTTCATAACTTCCTTATAACACCCTTTGCGTCAGCACAAATAATCGTAAAATGTGAAAAATCTGGAAAGACGCATAATAGATAGGCAGGATAAAAGATATATGTTTTTGAAGAACGTCGCGAAATAAGAAACGACCGTCATGTCTTCAAGGAACGCCTTCGCATGAAACTCTCCCTTACGATGGAATAAAATAATAGAGGCTGCGCTGCCATAAAATCTGGTCAAGGAGACGCACTCGGCGATTGAAAGATAAACTTGAGGCGAACTTAGAAGCATTCTAAAAAAATTGAGTATAATAAAATAAGGTCCCTGAAAGAGCTTTCGAAAACATGCTCGACCACCAAACAAGAATATTGATTTGATCAGGACAATCCAGTGCCTTTCCCAATTAAATTCTTTCCCTTTTAAATTGCTATATTTGTATGTGTTGACCAATCGTGGTCAACTATTGTAGTTGGGTATGGGATTAGTGGAAACTACGTCAGCTAAACAAGATATACAGGTATAGATATCAGTACATATACCGTCACAACAATTGGATATTCAACAGGGTATGCCCATATTGGTCCTACAAATATTAGTAAAAATTCTTTCATCTTGTTAACTAATATCTGATTGAACTCATTTTCTGCAATGAATACGGTAATGATTTATGGTCAATCCATTTTCCCCGACTTGATTTATTGTAAAGGAAATAGACAGTAATGCGACAGGAACGAAGGGATGTATATATTCCCTTACAAAGACAAACACATTACACGAGTACTTAACCTCTTCTGCATTCATTTATTAAATTTTCACTGCTAACTTTTAGTAGGCATGTAATGTGAGTGAACTTATGTATAATGTATCATTAGTATTTACTCCCAAGGTCGTAAATTTCTCATGATTACAGTATATTCATTCAACCAAACTTATCTGATTTATTATTCATATGTGAACGATAAATAAATCTAAGAAGCAAGATGGCATTGACCAATACAATGTACACGTAGATACATGTGACTGTGTTTTATGTTTCTATTTATATTTGTGTTGCTCAACGACATCTCGCTTCTTTGAACGATGTGTCTGTGTGTGTGTGCATATATATATATATAAGGAAATGGGAAAGGAACACACATAAAGGACGAACACAAGAGAGGTGGGGAAGGCGGACTTGAGCAGATCACTCAGAAGAAACAGTACTACTATTTCTTCTAAGGAAGACCCAGCTAAATTCTGTCGAAATTATTAAGAAATAACGTGCTAGTGCTCTTTTTATGTGTTCTTATATTGTTTGTTGCTTTCCAAGTTTGTTTATTCAACACTTCCGTGTTACTTCGACGAAATCATCGAAACATATACAATGCATGCTATACATACATATATATATATATATATAATTATTATTATTTGGTAATCTACCGTTTAAGGTAGGTTTTTGGATGGACACAACTATCAAATAAACATTTTGTGACTCCCAACCTAGCAAACTAATCTATATCAGGTCCCTCTTCATCTCGGTATACTTCTTTCCTCCCTTCATCCCGTCCAACATCCCTATCCTGTTCCTGCCCTTACCTCGCTTGCCCAACATTCTCCCCTCTATTACCCATTCAACATTCCACTACCGCTCAATACGCCTTTCATCCATTTTTCCTGCCTCCATACGATTTCTCTCAACAAACCCCTCTCCTCACCCACCATCTCTAGTACTTCCTCATTTGTTTTCCTTTCGGTCCATTTCACCTTCTCCATTCTTCTCCACACCCACATTTCAAAAGCCTCCAATCTACGTCTATCCTCCTGCTTCAGTAACCACGTTTCCGCGCCGTACATAGCTACGCTCCATATCAGAGTTTTTACGAGTCTTGTTTTAACATCCCTACTCAACGTCCCCGTCATCAACTCCCTCCTCCTTGAGAAAGCTTCCTTGCCTATCGCAATTCTTCTCCTTACGTCCCTACCACTTTGACCGTATTGGTCCAAAACACTTCCGAGATATGTAAACTGCTCTACCTGCTCTATTTTTTCCCCGCCTATTTTAATATTTAGCTTAGCCTTTTTCTTTCTGGAAAATCGCATAACCTTGGTTTATTAATATTGATTCTCATCCCATATTTATCGCACTGAACCTCCAATTCACTCCGCAATGCTTGCAACCCCTTGGCTGACTGAGCAACTAATGCTTGGTCATCAGCAAACCTAACCGAATTTACAAATTCCCCTCCGACTTTCAATCCTACCTCCAGTTCTTCCCATGCCTCTTTAATCATTTCCTCCACATATACGTTGAACAGCACCGGTGACAATGGGCAACCCTGCCTTACCCCTCTTCCTAACACTGCCCATCCGGACTCTCCGTTCCTCATTCGCACCTGAGCAGTCTGAGACATGTACAGGCTGCGGATCAGTCTCCTGTCCCTCCAATCCATTCCTATTTCCTGCAATACACGCATTAATTTATGTATATATATATATATATATATACACACACTTTCATTCAAAGCTTTACTAAGCGCAGGAATACAAATAAAGGACACACGTATATATTTGACGATGCGACGGCAAGTTCGCCATCTTTAGAATGCCGTTCTCGAGGGAAGAGTTGAGAAAATGAATGGGATGGTGAGAGGAGGTGAGGGTCAAAGAAGGAAGGGACAAGGGGGTGAGTCGGAACGACGGCCAATGCCGACTGGGCAATACTCAGTTCTGGAGGTTTGAACGATTTAAGAACCCATATGTGAACCGTCTTGCGTGTGCACAGCTCTCGCCTCACACCCGCAAGCTGCATAGAAATATCTATTTAACTTTTAATCTATCTGCCAGTTCGCCCCCTGCCATAAGTTCGTTGGAGCAAGGAGAATAGTGGCAATTAGATAAGCGCCGGATTCCTCCCTCGCCATGAGCAAATGTTGTGATAACGACTGCTTGTGTGGAATAAACCCCAGAGACCCCTTCCACACCGGTCCGACTCGATTTACGGCGCGGATCTGCTAACGAAGATCAGCGGAGAGTTCAATTTGCGCCCTGCTCCCAAATGACCAACACTCAGGAATCGCTGACCCCCTCATTCCCCTGGTCGTCCTCCCTTCCTGCGGTTGGTTTGGTGTTGCGGAGGCGAAACACGAGGCACCCGGGAGGGCCTGGGGGTGTGTTAGAGGGATTATTGGCGTAGCGGGCGGATAAGATGGATGGGGAAGCGGGAACTAAGGGCCCCTTAATGACCATCGGATTAGGAGGCGGACTTAGTCGCGAACTGCTACGGGAAATCTCGGTTTTGGGGGTTGATTAGCCCCAGGGATGTAGGATTGAGTTTGGGTGTTGAGGGTGGAGAAGATATTAGGGGGCGAAGTTTAGAATCGAGGGAAAAAATGGAGATTTGGACACGGTTTTGATTGATTGATTGATCCGAGATCCGTTCCAATCCAAGGTCAGGTCTTAATCCTAAGTTGTTCCAGAGAAATCCATGGGAAAATTCCCTAAATTTAAGTAACGACGATATAATTAGTTTAAAACGGTTTTCTCTAAAATGAATTATTCTCCTCCACAACTAATCTATTCATCATATTAGGTAAAGATATTTCAAATGTGTGACAAAATATTCCTTGTTTTACTATGTTGTCTCGATTGACATAGGCGTATTTCCTCCACTCTGAATATCATTTGGCAATCCATCTAAATGCACAGTAGTGAATCACAGTGATAAGCTGCACTAATGACAAGTTTCTTTGAACTTATATCAACTTTATCGCTATCCTCAAGGGAAATAACAAGCAAGCAATCTCTACCGTCATGATTAAAGATGTGTGAGTGTGTGTGTAATTTACCATAGTTGGATTGAAATATTTTTCAATTCTATAATGAAATATATATTGGTAATTCTTGAAGATCTATTTCGATGAAGACAATACCCGTGCAAGAATTTGATATTAAAACTTCGATCGTTCCCAATGGTTAGACAGAATTAAATAGTTTTAAAGAAAATATCATCGCTAAAAGGGGATTCTCAAAAAGTTTTTTTTTGGTTGGCCAAAACCAGATTGTAGAGCGTTGATATTAAAAATATTTAAACCATTTTCAGAGGCATCACCTGTTCGCTAACTTTCTTCGAATTACGAGTTATTCCAATTCCAGAGTAAAATTTTCGATTAATTGATGATTTCTCTAAGAATATTTTGACCTCAATTACTTAGTAAACAGGCATAACCAATGAGAAAAATGTCTTTTATTTTCTGTTTATTAGACTTCCTAAAGACAGAGTCGCATATCCCTGCAATTTGTTTCACATTATATTTCACATATACGAGAGTGAATAACATAATTTATTATTACATAGTTATAAAATAACTCATTACAGTCCAGTTTTTTTATACCCAATATGTTTTACTTTTATTGTACTCCAAAAATACATAACTCTTATTATGCATGAACGACTAAATTTAATTTGATTCCTCGCACCGTTTAGAAATGCCGAAATCCCCTGCATTTACCTTAACTGTCTATTTCTAACGTGAATACCACGTCAACGGAACATCCCTTCTCCAATATTGATGGGGCGGACCTAATGCCTTCGATGTTAGGATCACCCTATCACTCACCCTCTGGCCAGCTGTAGCCGATAAATTGTCGCCTCTTTATTTGAGTCACTGTAGGAAGGACGGAGGAGGAGGCGTGACGTCGGAAATTCGCAAAGGTCGGAGGGACGCATGGTGTCAACGACCCATCCAGTGCATTCTGTTCCGGGTGTATGAGTACGTGAGTGAGGCACTGCTCTCTCTCTCTCTCTCTCTCTCAATTCTCTCGCTCGAAATGACCCACAGGAAGTAGAGAACGTGCACCCCGCGCACTAATGAAGTGTGGTGCATCCGCGAGGGGCGTGCCGGAGGCGAGACTTGGAGGTCAGATTGTTCATCTCCATCTATTACTTGCCTTACTGTTTCATGCAGAAAAGGGTATTAGGCCATCCTTTGGCGATGAATAGTATCTCGTGTCCCCTTATTTTTGGGAATTCCAATATATCGTTTAGTCCCGAATTGCTTGAGTGAAAACAGATTTATTGCGTCTCGGTCTGCCCGGCAGTTTATTTCCCTATGCAAGTGGATCTCCATGCAGCTCTCTTTTTGACATAGAACCTCCCAGCCTAAATGATACTTCTACTACCCATCACCCTCACTCTCTCCTCCTAGCAATTGTAACAGAATATAGTGGGTTTTCCCTGAATGTTTGAATTTATTTTCAAGTGTTCTCCCATGGACTCCATATACATGTATACACGGAAATTTACACACTGGACTGAATAGTTCGCTGAAATTTAAAAGTAAACTGAACCGTTCTCAGTCTTTCCAACACTGAATCTGGAGGTCCGGTGGTTTAAATCTCAGTTATGGAAACATCGAAACATTTCATGCCACTGCGATAGTGCACGAGGGACCGCGCCACCGTGTCATTCACCATTATTATACGTAATCTACAGGTTAAGGTAGTTCTTGGATGAATAAAAGCTATAAATGGGTACAGCGACAATTCCCTTGTCTTTCCTTGATAAAACACAACCCTACATCCTACACTAAAGTAAACCGCTCTTCAATTTTGCATACTTCCTTCCTCCATTCTGTCCAACATCCCTTTTCTCTTCCTGCCTCTTCCTTGATTATTTAATATTCTCCACTCTATCATAGTCACTATGATCCCACCGCCAATCAAAATTCTCTGCGTTCATCTCTTTTGCCTCATTTCGATTTCACTCAGCAATTTCCTCTCCTTCCCCAACACTTTCTCGCTTTATTTCCTTTCCGTTCCCTTCACCTACAATTCACTTCATCTCCTATTTATCGCCCAATTCACGATGGCACGAATTAATATTATCTGAGTTGGGTTCCCATGGGTGGGACAATAATCTGCGTGCTTATGCTTTCTCACCACAAATTAGCCTCGCGAGACGCTAATGTGACGATTTCTGCTAGGTCATAAGGATTCCTCTGAAATGGTGAGCTTTTGTCTTCACCCTTTTTAAATCCGATGTTTTCGAAACTTGTCTAAATATTTCCAAGATTTGGAGATTTAGTCGAGGTGAAATCTAGAAAACCCTTTAAAACACCCCTCATGAGTGTTTTCATTCGAATACTTCCAAGATTTAGCTTGATTAAGGCCAGCTTCTTTAATGCACCTCGTTCCAAATGTGCTTCTTCATGTAAGGCCCGATGATTGCGTGAATCCCAGGCATTTCACCTGGTCCCCCAATCTTGAGTCCACACCCCTTGGAGCCTGTAGTAGCAAAGGTTTAGGATGTCTTCTATGAAAGGAGGAAGGAAGACTGGGGAAGGGGGAGTTGTGAGCAGAGAGCGGCGTCACCCTTCTCTTACCCTATCGCTTCAGACGCCACCGCACAACCCTCCCTTCTCTGAAACCTCTCCGGACCCTCCGAGGGTAAAGAGGTCAAAGGTTGGGGGGATGGAGACCCCTTTCTTTTGATAAGGAGGGTCACCACCCACTACTTCCCCTTCACCACCACCCCACGTGTATGTAAGTCTGAGGTAGAGGGAGAGAGAAGGGGGGGAGAAAGAAAGAGAAAGGGGAGAGAGGGGGAGAAAGAGAGGGAGAGGGGAAAAGAGAGGGGAGAGAGAAAAGAGGGAGGAAAAAACAGGCAAAGGTTGGCGAGGTTGGAGGGAGGGTGAGGTCGAGAAGGGACTGGGCTCTCCGTGGGGGGTGTCGGGGATCGGTGGAGGCGTTTTCTGAAGGGAAGTGAAGTGGAGTGAAGGGTTTGAGGCGTGGAGAGAAAGGATGGAGTGAGTTTAAAGAGGCAGAAAGAAAGAGTGAAGGGGGCAAATTGAGGAGAGCAAGGATGGAGGCGATCATAAAAGGGTGAAGACGGCAGATCAGAGATTTTGAAGAAAACCTTTGTTCAAGAGTCTTTCGAGACATCTTCTGCAAGTAACAATTTTCCTCAACTTTCAGGTCTCAGCTAAAGTACAGTTTATATACACGAAATTCGGCCTATTAAATAGTTAAACTACACGAGGAGTATAGAGGAAGGAAAGAAAACATATTACACCACATGCTATAAAGCGATTACCACATTATAGTAGGTACATAAAAGAGATGCTGGGCTATTAAAATACTGGTGCTAAGGAAAAATAGATGTGACGGGACCATAGGAAAAATTTGAATGGTAGATAGTCTCTATGAGCTCAGCCAAGAAAAAGAATTTTAGAAACGCAGACATCATAAATAAAATATGAGAAATACTATGACAAGGAAAGGTATTCTTTCTTCATCCACAATTTTCCATAAAAAGAGGAACCCGTTACCCTATGAGCAATGATCGAAGAAACCCATTGTTAATTGAAATTCCTGTTAAGAACACAGCATATTCGCATTAACTTCTTTGTTAAAGAATGGTCTACTAACAACCCTTCAGGCAAAAATAACGTATGTAAAGATTTCGATCCTCAGAGCGGCAGATAAAATGTGGCAGCATTGGGAGCGTCCACGTTTCATGTGACCACTGAACGCTGGTATGTCAATACTTGTAACAAATATTGTCCGATGCATTACCGAGAGTACCTTTGTTAGTTGATATAACACTATGTACATACATACTGGTGTACATACATAAATGTAGGTAACAATAATATGAATAACTTTTAATTTCTGTTTTTGTGGCATTTCCTTCCATTGGAGGGCGTTTTTATTCGGAACACCTAGTGAGGCTTCTTTCTGACTGTGTGCCAAGAGGGGAACATCCTCTTCGTGGCGCAAAACCGCTTGAATTCGAAAGGGGAAAGGAGGAAAAAGGTGGTGGGATCGTGAGAATAGAGATAAGGGAACTCTTCATGGCGTGAACAAGGGAAGTAGAGTTTCTTTATTTTGCGCGGCGAGAATATTTATATGATTTTCGCAGTGGGGCTGAATGAAATAACTGTATCATATAATATTAGGAAATTGAAAATTAAATACACCAAAGAAGAAAATGCACAAAAATTAGCTTGCCATCGAAATCAATACCATGTAAATCATGCGCCAAGTTGTTTAAAACTATTAAAGTCTAGTAACATTTCTGTTTTTGTCACGGGTTTAGCGGATGATAAAATCGAATAAACTCCCATAAAATAGATACTAACAAGACAAGAGTAGACCATTTCATAGATTAAAATCGAATAAGATTAATTTAGTATTTCTCCATTAGCAGAAAAAGCCATCTGCAATGCGTAGACTAAAAATTGATTTGGAAGTTCAATGCTCGCTGTTCACTGTAGCGTTTTCGGGAAACCGTAGGATAAGCGTTAAAATAGGTAGAGAACAGACTTTTTAAAAGAACTTAGACCTTTTTAGGACTACTTTATGCTGATGAATATTAACAAAAAATGTTATAGTTATTTAGCATACATATACTTTTTGAGGAGAAGTCATGTGGTTATCTACGGGGTTATTGGAGATACTCTCAATTCAGCAGGATCCAAGTCAAATGATCGATTAAGGCGCGAGGGAAATTTCAGTAAATTTAGCGTTTATTAACTTCATTGTGTTCTGAAGGGAAGTGGATTAAACTATATCAATAAGATTGACGCAGGCCCTATGTATAGAGCAGATACGAACTGTTGATAATGCAGAACTGAAGTTTAAAACAAAAAAGAGGCAGAACTACGTCTTTAAAATCACAAATCATATTATATAAAATGAAATTCCATAACGGAAATTATTGAAGAAACACAAGATCTTAAATGAGTATACGGTTATAAGATGACCGGCAGAGGTTTAATATGTATCCATCTCTGTATCATATCATAGAAAAAGACCAAGGGTATTAATATTTAAGTAAAATGCGATAAAATAGCAAATTACAAGTGTGGACAAAATTGTATCTGAGATTTGGTCAGCAGGCAAAGTTTGCAATGAAATCTTTTCATGCCTCTGTAGGATAACATGTTTGAAGAAGTGAAAAGAATTTTGTTGTTTAGATAAAAGATCTATGTTACAATATAAAGAAGAAATAAGCACAAATAAAAAAAATAGTGAATAACATTTTCATATTATGCTAATGAAGAATAATGGAAATTAATGTGAATGATTTCTGTTACGCTCAAGAAATAGCGGTACAGCGAGTAGGCAAAAAGGCTCTTACCAGGAAGTGAAGAGAAAACTTAATTGAGAATGCAGAACACTTAATTGAGCACTTAAATTAAAATAACCTGTCGAAGTGAGAAATTTTGAAGAAAGGCCGCGAGTGAAATTCACGAAGAAAGTGGAGGAAGACATCATGGAATGAAAGATCTGATAGGATGTAGAGAGTCACGGGGAAGATGATAGGAAAAATGAAACAAATTTATCTCGGATTAAAAATCTATGTTCTAAGGACTGAGAAATGAGGTGACTTATGCTGAATAAACCCAAAATACATTAACATCAAAAGTTGGGAAAAGATATGTACGTCCCTCTCCACGACGGAGTGACTGTTTTGGGAAGGGGAAGATGGAGAATCGCCTGAATTAAACTGGAGGGCAAATATTAGACAAGGGGCGGAGACGAGGCGGAAAAAAGGGGAAGGGAGAAGGAAAACAAAAGTGAGAGAGCCCGGGGGTCGGAAGCAGTTGGTTCTGGTGCAAATTGTGCGTGGGAAAGGAAGGCCGTCGTCCTCTTTCCGTGGAAGCAAGGGCGTTTAGGGGGCGGTAAGGGAGGAGCTCCGGAAGCCGCTTTGAGGAGGGGGGCGGTAGGCGGATGCAGAGCTACCTTTATTATTGAAACCGAGAAGATAAAGTTACACTTATAGGATTCATTAAAAACATAAAGCAGTAAGGCAATTTTAACCGCAAATTAAAGATATTTAAACTTGAGTCAGCAAGACTACGTTTAAAATAAGAAGTAAGCCCGCAATAAATATAAAATGTGTAACAGATGCAGAGAAAAAATATGTCAACCGAATAGCTCACAATTATTGGTCTTTTATCGCTTCAAATTCCTTCGTTTAAGGTAAGTTTGGATGGAAACTGATTAATCACATCTTCAAATCGTAGTGTCACCTAACAAGGCATAACATGAAACTCGACACTACAATAAAATGCTCTTCAATTCCTCACGTGTAATCAAACATGCTTATCAGTTTCCTATTATTCCGATATTTCGGTGACCCAAGCCACCATCGGGTTACAAGGATTCACTGAGGTCAGTCACTTCTTTTACCCTGATAAAGGTGTTTGGGGCCACAGAAATGTCGAAGTGAGTTCTGTTTGCGTTTTGGTTAATCTTTAATTTTTTACTATAATAAACGCAATTGTGCATAAAAATTATAAAGAAATAAATGTATGCATAAATCTTGTAAGAAAGTCTCATGGATTTGAATAATACTTTAAACTAAGAAGCAAAATTGTGCAAGCTAACATTAACACAAGGAAACGGCTCCTTCTTTCCCCAGAGAAAAACGGTCAGGCCACCGGAAGTTTGTAATACGTGTGGCTCATTTGTGTTTCTCTGTGTTTTAGTTAGTTAGCGCTATCTCGCTTCTTCATATAAGTGCGTACATGCATAAATATATATTGAACATATGCATGTACTCATGCATATATATTCATTCACATGGAAATAGATATAAGGAAAAGGGATAGGAACACATATAAAGGACGACCCCCCCAAAAATCGGGGCACTTGGTCACTTATAAGACCGCAGATTACATAGTAAATTTCCTCGATAGCTCAAGTGGTTATAGCATCCGAACGGCAAGTGGAAAGATCCGGTGTTCAAGTTCAGGTCAAGGAAAAATTTTTACACTTGTGATCTACTCGATTCCTCCTTCCCCGCCTCTCCTTTGTTCGTCCTTTAAATGTGTTCCTATCCCTTTTTCCTTATATCTATTTCCATGTGTATGAATATTTGTTAGCCGTACGGCAGGATTTCGTGTTTGAATGTACATGCATATATACACATACATATATATATATATATATATATATATACATATGCTCATAAATAGTTATACATTTTTGATGCAACATGATTGTATTTTTTGAGCATTTATTTGCACCAATTAACATCTTTTTGAGCTTTGGTCAAATTATGCGGGACCCAACGCAAAAAAAATTTTTACACAGCCAAATGCTCATGGAATATCTTATTGATGCCCGTCATACTAATCCCCAAGAATATCTCAATCTCACGATAAGTCACATGACGATCTTCCTTTCGAAAAACTCCATTGTGTCGCTGAAAAAAAATTTTCAAGTCGCTGTAAACAACACAAGTTATGATCACACGAGAAAATGTTCTGAAAAAATTAGCGTGAAAAGGGTCAGAACGTCCGATGGCGTTTAAAGCCCTTAGTGTTGGCTAGGCTCAATATATAAATAGCAACCGTCGTATATATAATTATGCATATACGTATTATGTAGGATGAGATATTCAAAGGGCATACATAGATAGAAACAGAGGGTGGTAGAGTATTTTGCTCGTTGTTCACGAGATAATATTAAATGCTATCAATAAGAGGTAATTAAATTTTTCAAAAGCTGGCGCTTCTTGGATTTTTAATCTGTGTTCTCGCTCTATTGTACAAAATACCTAATTTTATTCATTATGGATAATAAAATAAACTCCCTAAATCATAAAAATTTTAATGTTGTTCATGTAATACTGAACTTTATTTGAAAAATTTAATAGCAGATGTTAATCTAATTAGATACATTTTTACTTTATTAAAGAATTTAATTAAAAATTCTTAATTATTTTACAGTCGCTCAATGGGTCGCAATCTTATTTCCAGAACGAGGTTCTTTTTTAGAGCTTTATCTCGTTCCTCAAAATTTTCAACCGTTTTCCAACCTTTTCATTAGGAAGTTGAATAATAACTTGGTGCAATTCAAAATCTCGGTATACTACAGTCTAGATCTCGGTACATCCTCAAGACACCCATCCCATCTGGTCCCTTGCTATGCACCCTTTTAGCTAATGGCGGGATATTTATGCAGATGTATAAGTGGAGAGAACTCATCAAATCTTCTGGCGCACTTCGAAACATAAAACATTCCTGTAATTTAAAATTCATACGGTTTTACTAACTCCTTCGCTATATACGATTATTCTTTTTATTTGCACATATATTCTAATTTGATATGATGCCTGCAGCAAAGGTTTCTCATGTCATGTAAATATGATTGCAATTATAATGCTACTGTTATGAACGCCACTCACCCTTGTGGCAGTTTGCGGGGTATTAGGTAGAAGTACATGTATCAACTCGCGCTCCCTTGGAGTTGAGGCATTAAGCCTACGCTAGGTAGGTACGGGGATGACTATTCTGTGAGCCTCGGGACCTTTAAAACTCTAAGAAGCAGTGGAATATATAACATCGCAGGTGGCATATTTACCGATTCTCAGGGGAACCGAAAAAGAGAGGGCTGTTTAACTGCTAACCCTTGCCTGAAAAAATTTAATAAAATAAAATGCTCAAGGTTTTTTCCTCTCACCTTCTCGGTTCTTTTAGTTGGTCACTTGGAATGGGGTTGGAAAAGGGTTGAAACGGAAAGAGGAAGAGTGGCAAAAGAGTTTGTGGTGTGATACGTACACAAGGCCGACGGGGGGTTTTAGTTATTTAAACAGGCTCGTCACCTTTATACTAACGGTAGCAACACCGTACAGTACGAAATTGTTATTAGGCTAATAACACTAGAGTACTTTGCATACGAAACTACATGGTACCCTGCAAGCTGGGATGTGTGGCAGGGAGTTTTGATACACGAGGCTACTTTTGCCGCCAAATACTTTCCTCCCCTAGCGTGGTATGAAATCCTTATTCTGATCCCTTGTCGTGCGTGGGAAGGATAAAACATTAAACCTATCCGTTATGCAAATTATCTCTTTAAATTTAACTACACGGTATCTCCAACCACAGTACGATAGGTATATAGATATATATAAATACAGGTGTAAATATATATATATATATATATATATATTACAATGCATTTACATAATCAATCATTAAGAGGCATGTTTAGAATATATGCAAAAGATATAATCTGCAATTAAGCTTTCGCTCCCGTGAGTGAATCCCAACCTAGCTTCACTAATAGTTTTGATACGTTACTCAGCTTATTATAACAATGTTAAAAAAATGTTTTTCTAGGTTTCGTTGCAAAAGTATCTACAATATTAATTGTTTCTCATATATGTAGCGTAGAATTAAAGTACTAACATTTTTAATTTCTTCTAATTGTATAATGATGAAAACTGCCAAGAAATGCACATTATTTTACCATGCTCTTCTTTCGTTCTCCCCCTTTCTGATATGAGGTAAAACCAGCGCTGGCCTCTAGAATAGAATTTTGGGTAAAAAAACTTGTATTAATGGTTGCGTAAGATGCAAGAAGAATAATGTTAAGTAACTCACCTATATTATTTATTCTGCGAGAAAATTAATGATACATTTGATCATATTCGTACTACTGGTGTATATTTTAAACGAAAAATTCCTAGCCATCGGATTGAATTGAAAATTACAACTGTTTTTATTACGGTTAAATCAGAATTTTTTTTGCCTTCATTGGATGTTATTTAAAATAAATTTACGAAAAACACTATTTTAAAAATGTTAACCGTTATTTATTTAGCTCTCCCAACATAGTTAAATACCACTCATGGTGAATGTCTTTGATTTACATTAATACTCGTCATATAAGCCCCGTCGTACACGTCGTATATATACACACACAAACATATACGTATGCGCACACATATACATATACACATATAAATATACACATACATATATAACATTTGCATGCCTAACATATTCTAAGGGCATTTATCTGGGAAAAGGAAGACGGAATATTTAAAAAAAAATACGGCTCGAAATTTTTTCCACTCATTCGGTACGAAATTATCACTTGATAATTCTAACGAAACAATATCCAAAATGAAATGATTGTGATACAGGGGTTGAATATTATGGATAAGAGAGAAGATAGAGGAGTAGGGAGGAAGAGGCGGAAGGGGGAAGGTGGGGACAAGCACCCGGGAGCGATTCCGGTCGAAAAAATATACAGCCTACTTCCGCGACCGCATACGTGCGCTTAATTCAAAAAATTAAAGAGAAATTTATATCATGCTATAGTCGGAACCAGCAGGCACACACCTCAGACTTGTAAATACTGAGAAAATCCAAATCAACTGATTTTTGCGTGTTTGATAGCCTTTTCTCTATCATACGATTTATTTTGGAATAAAATATCCAATGATTACACTGTCGTAAATCCGTTAAGGCATAACTCGTGAACAAACTGCATTTAAAATGTGATATTAAAAATGTTTTTTCCTTTCTGATGTGTTTCATTGATCTTTCTTGCTCTTTAAGAAGACCATGACCCCGACATATACACTTTTTCAACACCTACCCGTCATTATGCAAGCCACAATGTGGCTGCCTTGGGGCGATTCCGTACTGAGTCTTCAATGTCAAAATCTGATGCTTCTTAAATTTGAATCACCAAAAGCAATGTTGAAAGAATGTTAATCCCACTGCGATATCTCAGTTTCAAATGATTTTCTACGGTGAATGAGCTGCTGGTCTGGAGTATAATGAAGTAAGGGTAATATTAAATAATAAACACAAACTACGCTACATATGGTAGCAATGGACAATATTTCCCCTAGCGCCTTTTTAGTACCTTTTCTGATCAGTTTATATCCCATACCATGACATTCACAACTTTTGACGTGATTACAATGACCAGACCGATACGAAACCAAATGTTCTTGAACACTATCATTTTCATTACGGTGTTGGTGATATGGAAGTATTGTTTCAGTATATGACGAGTGAAGTTTATTCCACTGTTGCTGCTCTTCCACCGTATAACCGCAAAAATCGTCTGACTATTAAAAAGACCAGATGACACGAAATTCAACAACAGTATACGCAATTTTGCTCGCAAAAAATAGTCGAAAACATTGTATACCAGCCCGCCAGTGTGATTTTATAAATATGGTCCAGAATTTCCTCCAGCAACCAATGTAACCCTCTTACCCAAACCACTTAAGGACTGTGCCATGCTCAAAATTGCTGGATATGGTCTTCAAGATACGTAGGAGTTTCACCAGAAGGATCTTGTTCAACAAACCTCTTGGGGCTGCAACGCCCATGAGCGCAGAAAACTCTGTTAAAAATGGTAACGCTCGATCTCCTTCAGGTCCAGGTTCTAGGCCACAAAAAGCCATTAGAGTTTTAGGGCATAACGTGAGCCTACTAGGGTTATTTTCGGCATGAGGGCAGAGGGGATTTGAAGGGTCGTTTATAAGGGTGTTCCCTTGGGACGAGGTCAAGGGGAACCAATCACGGCAACCGCCGGCGCCTTCCTTCAGAGGGGGTGCCAGGATGGGGTTTGTAAGGGTGTGAGTCAGAATATTGGCTGGAACTTTGGAAGCAGAGAATGTTCAGAGAAAGAAAATGAAGGGGAAAGAGAGGACTCTCCTGGAGGTTTGACTGGAAAAATAGTCAAAGGAAAGAGTCAAGGGAATGAGTTACAAATATGAAAAACGCATATACATCTTACCCAGCAACCTGCAACGAGAGCGTGTACCTGGGGTTTTATGTCAGCACCTTAAAACCCCTGGTGCACATTACTGATCATTGATATGAATTTAAATATATTTTTGAAGGCGTAAATGTCATATGCTAACTTTAACGTGTCGTTCTCACGAATAATGCTATGGAAGCATAATTCGCTACATCGGTATGATTTGCAAAGAATTTCCCTAGGCTAGGTAATTATGAAAACAGAGTTTTGTGGCATTGTTTCATTTTATAAAGAAAAATAATATATTCTTAGCAATTTTCCACGAATTAAAAAAATTATGGAAGAATACATAGAGTTAATAATTTTCTTCTATAAAATTCCCTTAGCATGTCGTTGCAGGGCCAAAATTAGTGTGGGGTAAATAATAATTATGTGATCCATCTAAATGTTTAATTTTAACCTTGTTGAGATCTTTGGAAAAATGCTCCGATTTACTAAATCACATTTTTTATTTGTATCCCAGAATCAAACTTATCAATGACGAATATCGAGGCTTCATTATTATTATTAATGTCTTTTCCTTATTCTTATCAATTCCGCACTATCACAATTTTTATACCATCGTTTAAGCATGAATGAGCAGAATAAAATATATTATGAAATATATAATCAGTCCTAAATTCGGTCGGTTCTGTTATAAATTAGAAGTTCTCTTCATGGATGATGTTGAAAATATATTATGGTAGGACAAAACTATCTCAACAAAGTTCAACAAATTTAA
Organism: Hetaerina titia; assembly: GCA_037158775.1. NCBI lineage: Eukaryota > Metazoa > Arthropoda > Insecta > Odonata > Calopterygidae > Hetaerina > Hetaerina titia. The sequence goes on along the minus strand of CM073773.1, from coordinate 97,113,524 downwards.
TGGCAAACTAAGAGATTTAATATGCGATTTTTCCCACGAATAATAAGGGAGCAGAATCCCCTCGACCGCGCTAGAGGGGAAACATAATGTGTCTTTCAGGTCTGTAAAAGTATCTGTCATACCCCAAAGTGATGGACTTAAAGGGTACCATGCATGTAACGGAAGTATAGGTCCCGTTTCCATAGTGCTATTTGCCTAAACTCGGGAGTCATTCAATGTATATTAGCCTGAATATGTAGATAATTATTCGAAACACGCGAATGAACTCGTGCGATAGCAGGCGACATATTGGGATCCCTGAACGCGCCACACCCGACTCTCTCGAGGGGTTGAGGGGGTGGGGAAGCAGCGGGAGGTTTGGGTGTCAACCGCCGTTGGAGCGTTCGCGCGTGGCCTGCCTCCTGATTTCAAGATGCGGAGCCGCAGTAGAGACAAGGGCAGACATCCTTCGGAGACGTGGGCGAGACGGGGACCGGATCGAGAGTGCTACATACATCAAAAGGACAAATCTGCCAAATCAGTATACCTTTTCCTCGAGTACTTGAACATATCGGAATCGATGAGCAGTAGAAATTTGATCTCCAAAATTAGAGTTAAACTTTAAAAAGAGCGCAGTGATGGATTTTTGAAATAAGAGCATATTATACCGAACGCCTATTGCATCAGGAATACCGATATGAAAAGTGTAGACTCGATTAAGTACTTAGACGTTACTCTCACTCACGACATCTCATGGGTGAAACACGTAAGGAGAAAATGTGAGAAAACTATCAAAATGTCGGCATTTATTTGAAAAGCATCGGGTAAATGCGACGAAAAAATTAAAGAGCAGCGTTATCTTTCGCTGATTAAGCTTCATTTAGAATAGGCTGCTAGTATCTGGGTTCCTTAGAATTATTGGGAAGTTGGAATTATTTCGGAATTGAATCAGGTGCAGAACAGAGGAGCTAGATTTGTAAAATATTATTACAATGACCTGAGTGGAGTATCAAAATCTTTCGAGGAACTAGGTTTTATTGAATCACGGAATGAAGGTTGAACTAACCAGCAAATCTCTTGCATACATTGTAAATGATTTGAAATCTTGATTACTTTGAAAATGTGTTATTAGCCCCATCGTGTTACGGGAGGAAAGGTCATGTTTATTACATTGGAGAGGTTAAGTGTAGAACAGGCAGAATTAAGACATCAGAGAATTAAGTCAGAATTAAGACATAATTAGACAGAAGAGAATTAAGGGATAAGAATAACATTATCTGAGCGGGATAACAGGAAAATTATTTTATTTTAAAAGCAGCCTGGTGTAAAATCACACCCTGCGTTACACCTTGGTGGCTTACGGGGTTCCATGTATATTTGTATGACCTTACGGTGAAGGAGGTCTAGAGAAAATCAGATGCTAGTGGCTTTCGATGAATTAAAGGCTGCCTTAAGACAAGTAGTCACAACTCAGGGTAAGAAAACATGGCAGGCGGAGATTTAAAATACGTAACCTGCAGGGCAAAAGACCGTTAGGTCTGCATGTTGTTTCTCGATTGAAAATAATAGGTTAGAGAAATTTGCCATAATTAGCCGGAGAATAGGGCTCGTTTTCATGACCCTTTCCTTCTTATTTACGGTAGAAAAAAAATCAAAACTCCCCCTTTCCAATGAATGTCCGCTTGTTATTCCTTTATTTATTTATAAATCTATATATTTAAATATATTTCAATCTATATAATTAAAATCACCGCATCTCAAAATATTAAGACGATTTTTCTCTTTATTAGCAAACGGTTTGTACCGATCTCATACTCCCTCAAAAATTTCTGGTTCCATGGTAAAAGTAAGCATGATTATTATTTTCGAAGTATTCTCCATGATAATCTATACACTTTTGCATGCGCTCAAAAAATTTTCGTAACACTTCTTCCACTCCGATTGAGGTACCTCCAAAACATGGTTTTTGAATGTATCAATGCCTTCTTCAGGCGCCGAAAAACGTTGGCCACCCAATTTTTTCTTGATAAACGGGAATAAAAAGAAACCGTTTGGTGCTAAATCAGGGCTGTACGGAAAATGACCCATTCAATTCGACGTTTTAACCGGTCAAATACGTAGTTGCTTCAGCCGATTTGTGAGAGCTTGAATTATCATGATGAAGAACGATTCTTTGTTGCCGATTCTTTTTCCGTATTTCACCAAGCACTCCTGGCGAACAAATTCTCGTGTAAAATTCAGAATTTACGTTTCTACGTTGCTCTAACGGTACGGTTACAACATTTGCAACTATTCTGAAGAAACAGGCGATCATTTGCTTCGATGTGCTTCGTGCACGAATCGTTTTTGTCGGATTTGGCTTGCCTTGGAACATCCATACAGTGGGTTGCTGTTTTTTTCTGAATCATACGCATAGATTCAGTATCCATCACCTGTGTAGGTGTTATAGAAAGCATTTGATGCACTAAGATAGTATTTCTTAAGCATTTCTTTGCACCAATTGACACGAGCATCTTTTTGAGCTTTTGTCAAATTATGCGGAATCCAACGCGAACAAATTTTTTTCCCTGCTAAATGTTCATGCAATATGTTATACTCGTCATACTAGTTTTTCAGGCACAACAACTGATTTTGGACAACCTTCACGACTTTCGTTGCTGAGCGACCGGCGATCGTGACGGAATTCGTTACACCAGCGTTTCACAGTGGCAAAGGTTAGGGTTTCATCGCCAAAAATCATCGAGCAAAGGTGCTTACGGGTTGACCTAATTTTTTCGATGAGACAAAATTTTCGAACCACTGTAAACAACAAAAGTTATGATCAAACGACAAAATGTTTTGACGGAAGTTAGCTTTAAAAGGGTCAAACCTCCAGGTGGAAACGTTAGATGGCACCTATAAGACTTAGGGTTGTCAAGGCTGAAAATATAAATAGCAACCCTCGTATAAAGTTAATGGCAAGCGTAATTCACAACCCCCGCACCGGATAAGTTGCCACTTGTACCTGCAATTCGCAGTCATTGTGGAAGAGGGTCTGGTCTCATTCTCGTCGCTGCAAAACGTCTCGGTCGACACAATATATAAAGGCCACTGTTTGCCCTCTGATTATGTGGAGCAAAATAGGCTGCCTCTCTCTCTAAGGCGGTCCGAGTGCGACCGAGCCCGGGCCGGGGGTAGGGGGAAGACGCCAATGGCGGGGCATACAGGGCACGCTGCTTTCGAACACCTTGGCGGGCTCCCCTCAGACTCCCCGGGAACGCAAGAGAATATGGAGTGGAGACCAACTGGGATTGGGGCGGCGGGGAAGGAGGGCCGGGAGGATTGGGGTAATGATTTTGAGCTCACCACGCTGCCGCCACGGAATGCTGTTTCATCAACATCTAAATGGAACCCTCCTAGCCGCCGTCAGAGAGTGCTTCAGGGGTCGACTCCACATCTGAAATGGATGAGAAAAAGGATATGCTGGACTGTTAACTACTATAACATTGTTAAATAATGACATACACACAAGGCACCCAGTAAGCCTCCGCTAGGATGTGTGGCAGGAGGCTTTACACACGGAATACTTTTGACTCCAAATACTTTCCCTCCCAGCTCGGTCGGACAACAATATTCTGGTCCCTTATAGTTTGAGGGAAATATTTCATCTTAGATCTATCTATTCTTCAGTTAATCCATCTAATGTTATTTACATGATATTTTCTCCCGTACCACAGCGGGGCTAATAAAACATTTTCAACACTATCACTAAAGAGACATTAAAAATGTGTGCAAGGTATTTGATTTAATCTACGTTATTATGCTTAAATATGTGGAAACTCATTATGGCTGAAGTATAAATACAATAAAACTGGTGGAAATATACATTGCGAGTATGTTTTACCTCAGTGAAGAAATTTAATGATTAGTTCAACCTTCGCTCTGTGAGTTATTCTCAAACTAGCTCCTCTGATAATTTTGATACTCTACTCAACTCATTATAACAGCGATGTCTAGCTCCTCTATGCTGCATATAATTCCAAAATCAATCCAAATTCGTGACAGACCCATATTCTAGCAGAATATTCTAAATGAGATCCAAATAGCGAAATATTAATTCCAAGAAAATACGGTAGATGCCGCATCAGTAACTTTTAACGGAGTCATCCGCTAATATACATTTCAATACAACAATTTCAGAGCATAAAAATCATTCGACTTGCCCGGGATCCGAACCCGAATCCCTCGATATGTTTTAGCCTCGAGGCGTCCTCTTTAACTTTGAACTTTTTGGCTGTTTAAAAGAACAAGATGTTGTGACGAAATACCGCAAACAACATGCAAATAAAATATGCAAAAATATCAGAGTTTAAGAGGAAATGTCGATAGCTTAACTGTCTGAAGCAGTCGATCAGATATCGAGGGATCCGGGTTTGAATCCCGGCGAATCATTTTTATCTTCTGAAATTGTTCAGCGAAAGATAACATTCCTCTCTAAACTTTTCGTCACATTTCGCCAAAACTCTTCTAATAAATCCTAATTTCGTGTTAGCTTTTCCACTTATTCCTCGTATATGTTACACCCATGGTAAGTCGTGAATGAGGGTAACGCTTAAGTATATAATCGATTCTTAACTTTATATATCAGTATTCCTAATGCAGCCATAATTCGTTGTGAAACTACTCCTATTCCAAAAATTTATCCCTAAACAGTTTTTAAAGTTATTCTAATTTCCAATGGTCTACCAGCGTTGTATAGTATTTAGATCATCGACTTAGGCTATTTCATCTTCAGGACTACGGATATATCTGTAAGTTTCTGAGACGTCACCAAATGAAGGTATCTTATTATTAACCACGGAGGTAATGCCGTTAATTTAAAGAAGTAATAAAATAGGTCCGATAATAGCTCTCGGGAGAACAACATAAGTGAATTTTACTGCATTTGAACTAACGGCAACTATGACTACGCTTTTTACGCGACCATTGAAAAAGACTTTAATCCAGCTCAGTATATTTTTGTCTATTCTGCAAAATTAGCGGGTAGTTCCCTCTGAGGTACTTTGTCAAAAAAGCCTTTAAAAAACTAAAAAACTTGTCGAGTGGAACGTTGTTCTCTTCCGAACCGAAGATGTCATGAAGAAAAAGGACAAATTGTGTCTTGGAGGGTATTTAAATATCAACCCAAAAGGCCTTTTTCAAAGAAAACTTTATTTATCTTAAAATAAATAAAATATTAATTTAAAATTGATTCGGTTCGTGAGTGATTACCAACAGAATTCCTATGATAATATATATTTGCTGCTAAATTATATGGTACTGGGCTCAACTCAAATGATCCACATGGCGAATTTTGAAAAATAAAAATTATATTTTCAACGAAATTTCATTCAAAATGACGTATTTTATGGATCAGTTGACATAAACAGCTAAATATTATAGAATATTTTTGGATTTCAAAAAATCTTTATTTTGTTACTGACGATAGAGTCTATTCTAAAAAACCCGTCACTTGGAATGAAATTTAGTGGAAATTACATAGTTTATATTTTTAAAAATTCATTCGCCACTAAGTTTACCATACCAACGTTTTAAACATCGCTCTTCGGTGAACAGATGCGATTCGGTTTTCAAAGCGATTTTGTGAGGCTCCACTATAGCAATTGGCTGTCTATATTAAGTAAATCCAAGCATGCAACGGAGTGAGCGTGGCTAATTGACCCTTTCGCTACACTTTCAAAGATATATTTGAATAAATTATTATTTTCTGCCCACTTGCTGTAATTGTTGAAGGTGAAAGTGGTTGTCCTTACGTGTAAGGTCGATGAGGGGGGGGTTGTCGGCTTTCGTTGGGAATCGCCGGGGTTACAACCACTCTCCCTACTTTTTCTGCCGTCGGTGGCGTGTGTCGCTAGAGGGAACGATCGACGGAAGAGGGGAGGAAACTGCGTGGCGTTGGATGGAGGCGGGAACAGAGTATAGTCGGCGAGACACAGTGAATGCTCGACACTCCTCCAGCTAGCAAGAGAATCTTTCCTCTTTGAAATATCACGATTTGATCTAAAATTGCGATTAAATGCGATATACGTGTTCTGTGCAATAAATCCGCGAACTGGTACAATCTGGTGGCCGTGACGCGGACTATAGCCCCGCCCATTATCGGTGTTAGTTGTTTTGAGACACAATGAGTTGTCTGTGCTTGGCGAATCGTTGAGCTGTGCGTATAGTGCCAGTTATGTTAGTTTCTGTTCTTGTTTTTACAGTTTGTCGAAAATGGAAGTTGACGAAATCATGGAGCAACGAATCAACATTAAGTTTTTGGTGATGTGTGGTATAAGTTATCCAGAAATTACTGAAATGTTGACAGCTTTTTATGGTGATAATGCTCTGAGGAAAACATCCGTTTTCAAGTGGATTAACCATTTTGAAGATGGCCGACATGACGTCATGAATGATGCAAGGCCGGGACGACCTTCAACCACCTGTGTTGATGATAACATTGATCGTGTGCGGTCCCTTATCCTTACCGATGGTTTAAAAACTGCCCGAATGATAGCTGATGAACTGAATTTAGGAAAATCAACAGTGCACACTATTTTAACCGAACATGATGGATGGATCCTTCACCATGACAATGCACCTTAATTGTTTGTCAGTTTCTGGCAAAATATTCAAACGCCATCCTTGATCATCCTCCTTATTCCCCTGATCTCGCTTCATGCGAATTTTTCCTATTCCCAGAATGAAAAAAATGTGATGAGGGGACACCATTATTGTGTCCAAGATGTGGACACAATAAAGCAAGAAACGACGAGAAAAATATAAAAGCCCAACTTCCGAGGACTTCCAATGGTGCTTTAAACAGTGAAAAAGAAGATGTAATAAGTGCATACGAACAAATGGAGAGTAATTTGAACGGGAAAAATTCGATGTACCCAAAGTTTGCAAAATGAATTTTTCACGGCCTCAGTTCGCGTATTTATTGGACAGACATCGTAAGGACATTTTTCTCTCCTTAGGGTTCCTAGATAATGGGGGATGGCGAGAAAATACCACTACCATCACTTCAATGCCCAGAAGTTACATTCCGTACAACTCATCGAGTAATAATATTTTTGCTAAAAATGCTGTGATGCACTCCGGTTTGAGGATAAGATACCCCGTTAAGGAAAGCACTTTCCTAGAAAATGACCAAAAGATATCTACATGAAATCTGGACTGGTGTTAGCTAGCGAAATGAGTGCTACATATCACCATCTTTAAATAGAAATTGAATTAAACAATCAAATTACCAATATCCTCATTTGAGCTGGTATGTTGCCGATACTTTTACTACCTATTTACAAATATTTTATTTGTATCTTTACTTGGTGCAACCGTCATAATTTCTCTTCTTCGTACATATCGTATTCTTCTTTCATAAACAATTTTTTTTAAAGTGAATAATAATAACTTTGTAAGTTCCACTGTTTTTTATTTTAAAAACGACCGGTTTTGTCGAATATCGGGCACGATCATCTGCTGATGATGTCGTCTATTTGACGAAACTGGTCGTTTTTAAAATAACATTCAGTGGAACTTACAAAGCTTTTTTATTCACTTTTCATCGTGAAGTTTCATCAATTTGAGCCGAAAACCATAGAATTAATTTTTTTGTCCTAATATTCCTTATTCTATGCCATTATCCTCCAACACACTGCTCATATAATTGAGCTTTTCTAACTTCTCTGTTTTTCCTACAATATTTAATTATGTAAAAACGTAATGTATAATTTAATTATTTAAAGACAAAGGATTTAAATCTAATAAATCAAGGTACTCAAGCTATTAATGGCACATTTAAGGACTGAAAACTATTAGTTATAATAGTCATCGGAAAGCACTTCCGGCCCACCCACAGACCCTTCCATTTGCATTGAATCATTCTTGTTCCGACTTTCCATTATTTCAGTACCACTCCGAGATGCGCTCATCTCTCAGCTTACATAGCAGTCCCATCCTTTTAGAACATTCTTCAACATCTAATAACGCTCCACCCATTCTTTCTGCCTTCGTTTTTTCTAACTTCTTCATTTCCCCCACCATTCATATACTTAAAAAACGAATGAAATACTTCAGACAGAATGGAAACAACCGCCTGACGCCAATGGGATCCACGCAACAGTGAATCAGAATATCACTAATAAACTAGAATAACCCAATTCGATGCACTTTACGGAACATTAACATGATAATGAACTTAGGCCAATTTCCACAATGCAACTGATTTTATTTATTTCCGGAACGCAATTAGCAAGATGCTTCATTGCACCAGGGAAATTAATTCCATTGTTCGATCGGCGATTTCTCGTCGAATTACGGACTTCATCAGTTAACCACTGCCTAAAGCAATATTGTTTGATTATCTCACTCAAAAAGCATTGCTGATGATGTATTTCTCGTGTTTTTTTCGAAATGGAGTTTAGCGATAAAATGTACTGGTTCGTTTGCCTAATTACCCCAACTAATTTAATCTCCCTGAACAAAATTTGTCTGTGTTTCAATGTGCCACATATAGTCAATTAAATGGTCCATTCTACAATGAAGGGTTTCGGAATGGGTGATATGGGAGTATGGTTATGTGTGGAATGAATCCCTCGAAGCAGGTGGAAGGAAAGGAAATCTGCTGTTTTCGAAATACCTGGATATGTGGAAATCTGGTTTTTTTACTCAGCGGCTTTTTTCGCCAGTACTGTTACCACGATAGATTTGTAAGAGTTTAAGTCAATAAACAAATCGCAAACGTAATAAAGAAAGACGTAGAGAGTGTTCTAAACATTTCATTGGGAACGCGAGTGATTTTCATCTGTTCAGGTGCCTTAGAAATCATTTGGGTGGCCGAAGTTTTGGAAATAATACCGCGGTCCAAGAGGTTACTCGTTCGCTGCGACAGCAGACAGACTAGTTTGCTGCTGACTATCACTGAATTGCAAATAGTGTGACTTTGCAGGGAGAATTCGCAGAAAAGTGAAATGAATTTCAGGGATTTACTTAGATTATAATTAATGCATCTATCCGGTTGCGAGAGTTCTTTATTGACTTACCCTCGCAGAAAATAATAACGCACTTTAAAAAAAAATATATTTGATCTAGGTTTCTATGTTATTTAGTCATCTATAAGTACATAATGCTGATACATCGTTTGAATTAAAACTATTTCGGAAAAAAAAATATTTCAGATATTGCTACAGCGCCTCAGAACTCATCAAAGTGATAGCTGGAAAAAGTGTGTCAACGCTCCCTTGAGCGTCGACACACTTTTTCCAGTGACTTTTTCACGACTCGAGTTGCTCCCTGATAGACGGATTCTGGAAGGTTCTTAAGGGTACGCGTTCAAGCTTCTTTGATGACACTTAGGGACCCATGGTGGTGTCCTTTGAGGGAGGATTTACCTTTTGGGAATAGAAAATAGTCTGTCGGGACCAAGTCTGGACTGTAAGGTGGTTGGGGAATCGTCGCGATGACGTTGCAGAAGGTCTTCGCAAGCAGACACTCGACTCTGTTCTTGGTCGCCCGGCAAGACCTTCGGGACGGGTTAAGCGCAGGTCTTTCACATTACCAGATTCTCAGTAATAAGGATTGCACCGTTATGTTAGCAATACTAATACAATCTGCGATCTTGCGCACACTTAACCAACGATCTGAATTCAGTACTTCACGTACACGTTAAGGAAAAATTCTTTCCGATAATTTTTATACAAACCTTGTAGATGCAAGCTTATAAAATTTCCTCAACGATAACAAGGGAGGAAAGGTTATGGGTATATGGGGAAGAGCAGGGTTAATAGAAAACAAAGGAACTAAGTAAGGTTTAAAAAAGTTACACACTGATACAGAATGTCAGTTCATGTTAGGGATAATGAAGGCTGGGTGGAGAGATGGTCTAGGGATCCACGCCAGTGGGTGAAGGAGCCATCAGTGGAGGAGGGGCGGGAAGCCTTAAATGGCTGCACCCCATGCGTTGTCCTAATCTATAATATTTTGCGAATTTTGCCAACCACGCTTATCCCTCTCCTTCCACTTTATCCCACTCCCAACATCTCTCCTTACTATCTTAGAGGAAACAATGCAAGTTTGCTACTATCAACATTATGTATCCGAAGATGACGAAGTTACTTCAAAACCTAGTCCGAAATATATTTTATCAACAGTTGGAACAAACCATTATCATTTGCAACGAATTGATCATGTTCGCCTTCCTCAATATCAGGCCTGAATCGCCTAATTTGACTATTACCCACAGATCAGAAGACTTCCCCTCAAGTATTAGTAATAAAATATAGATATATCGATATTACCGGACGCGACCGACAGGTTAGGTCATTTGCCCCAGAGCTTGAATGGGTTAAGATGTTTCATCAAACGAACGACATGTTGAGAGGAACCTGACGCCGGCATTAGCCTACTATTAGCAAAATACACCAAGTGATTCACATTTTAACGTTCCATCCGATTGATAGGTGTAGTCACTTAAAAGTGCTCTCCATAAGCCACCCAAAGTAAGGATGTAACACCAAATATCCTGCCACCTGCGAGATTCGAACCCATTCTCTCAGGATGGGAAACGAGTACATTAGCAATCTCATCATGGCGAACCCCGATTTTCCTTAAAATTATTTCTCTACAGCATCTTGATCAAATTTAGACGGTTTTATATCCGGAACGTGTTGCATGTCTACGTACAAACTTCGAAATTTCTAATAAGTTCAGTATGTACACGTTCCTTTGATAAATCTTGCACGATGCTTATTCAGGGTATTTGATAAACCAAGCGCTGATCCAAACGGTGGTAAAATATTATATTTTAATATTAAGAACAAATATTTTCAAGATAGATGCAGATTACTTCAACCGAAACCTGTGCTAAAATAGATAAGTTGGGGAAAATTCATTATATTCAAAAAATTTTTAGGAATGGTTTCCTCAAACCAATCGATTTACTTGTGGTTTTTGTGTCTGGAGATCAGAATTGGTTTGTAAAAATTCCATGTTTCGATGTGAAAATATTATATTATATTCTAGAATAACGATATTCGAATTATCCACAAACTCATGTAATTGGGTTCGATTTCTCAGATAAGAGCTGTTTCGTATTCCCCAAATATATAATTCTGCATTGTTAGCCTTAGTCTTCAGAAACTATCACCAGGGGGAAAGTATCGCCTCGTTCCTGCATGTAAATCCCCATTCTTAAAGTAAGTGGGTCTCTACTTACGACAGTTTGGGGAGAAAATGAAAGCGACAAAAACTCAATTACCCCCTCGGGTGTCGGTGGGAAACCGTCAAAGAGGGTGAAATTCTTACCCTCACACCTCCCCTCTCCCTCTCATGCTGCCATATCTCCATCCCTATCTATTTTTTCCTCCATCCCAACCCTCACTCCACCTCCCCTTTCTTCCAAAAATACCTCGTCTTCCATGGAGATCCCCGCTTCCTCAACACGCGTCGCAGGCAACTTCTTATTCCCCAGTGGCACGGACGCCTTCCTCGGTTTCCCCTCCCAATTGTTTTGCTACTTTCTGCTCATTTTATCTCCCCTTCCATTCATGCTCCCTCTCCCTGCATTCTCCCCCCTTCTCGTGTGCCATCCCCCGTGTGTCCCCGGAGGCGGGGGTGGGAGGCGGTGAGACCTCGTTCTAAACCTTACGTCGCGTTAACCGATATGAGATCTGGGGAGGTAAAAAAAAAGATATCCTCCCCACCTGCACTTTAATCTCTCCTTCACGAGGGAAAACAAGCGGACCGAGAGGGATATGTTAAATATCCTTTTGCCCATTTTTAGTTGGGGAATAGGAAGTTAAAGCGGGAAATACCAAAAGAGCAATGTGCTGGATAAGAATTTGTGTACTCACGATTTGGCACGTGAAAAAATAAATAGTGGATTTGGAACGGTGGGAAAGTAGGTTTTAACCGTAATATACTGTAACTAATTGGAATTCCATTGCGCGGGGTGCTTAGATGGTGACTTAGAAGTTCAAATCCTTTGAGTTATATTCTGTTTACTAGAGCGCATGCTTAAATGTAGTCTGAAAAAAATCGAAGAGTTGATTACTCAATCAATGGTGATGAACCAATTGGGGCGCGTTGAGGGACTTAGCTTGGGGCTGATTTAATGGGATGGAAGGGAAAGTGATGAGTATTTTGTACTGATATATGCAATAAGTTTACGTTTTATTCCTGTAATCTCCGTCACTACAGCAATTGTTCAATACCTTAATTTTCCTGTGTTCCAATTTCCAATATCGATCTAATTCATGGCAATGTGCTTAATAAGTATATTTATTTTTAATTGGTATGAACATACCTTATTAAAGTGAAACTGATGACACTTGTGAAAGAAAAACTTTGCAAAAAAATCTGTCACTTCAATGAGCATACACCATTTCCAAAATTACACCCGAAATAATTGTTTAATCCTATAAGACTTAAAAACATCCATTTTCACCAAAGACTTTTGTCCTTTTATTTCATAAATTCATACAATATTATCCGTTAATTTTTTGTTAGGGTAAACATGAATAAATCTATGCGGATAATTTTTAATTATGTTAAACTATAATTTGTTAGCTTAGTCTAAAATATGTGGAAGTGTACAGTGCACAGTGTATGCTCATCTATAACCTCCATGAAAATGAATCTCCAGTCTTAATCCCTTCCTTATATTACCCATTCAGACTCTCAATCAGTCACTCATACGAGGGTAGTCTATGAATCTTGCAAGTTCCGTAGGTCTCCTATCCCTCTAATCTACTCTTATGTTCTGCAAAACTTTCATTAATTTACTAAACTCTCTATCAAAACTCTTCTTAAATTTTAAGAACAAAAAATATGCAACCTCATTCTATTTAGGTTCCTCACTATTGGTGAACTCATTATTCCGTGCTTCATGTATATATCCGCATACTTTACACGCATTGCGTATACCCGATGTTCAAACACACACACTCACATACCGTGTACAAGGGTGGTCTAAATATTTTGCCGGCCTAACAAAGATACAAGATATTTTTTCTGAAATTTTTTAGGTCTGAAACTTTTCAGACCACCCCGGTATAAATATACCATAAAAAACACAATAATCAACCAGAAGGTCGGTTTGGTAGGTGATGGTACATTTAACCCAGTACTAAGCCCGACAGCGGGTGAAATTCACACACAAGGGCAGGGGGGGCAGTTCCTTTCCTTGTGCCGGTTATGGTTAGCTTAGGTGAATCTGCCCAGATAGGTTTGCCCGGAAATCGAACCCGGGGCCTCATGTTAGTAGTCTAATGCTCTACCTCTGGAATACCGCCACTTTCTTCGGCCTTGGCAGTTTTGTACATATAGAATAGCCAAGGAGAATTTTTGATGCCATCGTCAAGAATTCCTTTTCTGATGCGACACGAACCGCTCGATACTATACTGGCCCAGACCAAAGGTGGATCTGACCGTGAGCCGAGGTCAAGATGTGTTAGACATTATGACAAGGAATGTGGAACATAGAGAGCGATGAATGAACACAAGATGCTGAAAATTATGAGTAATCAATTCAGCATATACCAGACTTCCTCCTGTTGTGGATTTTCACACTATTATGCTCAATTACCGGAGACATTCAGACGATTCTGATCCAAATGGCGTGTCCACTAGATTTAGAAAAATAAGTGAAAAGTCAAATAAATACCTTTCCGCATAATTGCATTAGTTTTATATGGTTTACTGAAACCTAAGCAGACGACTATTGAGGTCAAGAAAATGAGCAGTTAAAATATTTAGAAGGCGGTTATTTGATGAGATCCATTAAAAAATATGCATGACGTATTATATGTCAGAGTTTGTTAACTATTATGCCAGAAATATGCGAAAAATAATTATAAAACTACTTTCTCTAAACGAAAGTTTTTATGGCAAACAGAAGTTTATATTTAAAATACATTATTACGAGCTAGGTTGTTTACTGACACATTTATGTCATAATTTGAAATCATATAATCCAAATGATTAAATCACACATTTTTGCGGAAATCTGTGATATCAGCTTAAAATCTTGCGTATTAAAATATTACAGAAAAGAATTTATTTTATCGAACTACGCGTACATTAGGGCTATAGACCTATGGCTAGAGAGATAATATATTTCGTATAATTCACAATGAGGTGATAATTCAGAATAGAAAAATGTGATCGACTCTTAACTCTACACCTGACAGTCTAGGCTTCGATCAATCTGGGTATAAGAAAAGGGAGTAAATATTATCCTTTGACGTCAAAAGATAATTTCTCAAATAGATAAGGCAAGTTTTCATAGGATTGTTATACAAACAAAAGAAGGATTAGACGTTTCTTGACGAGATAATAATCATAAAATTCTAAAAAGAGATTTTTTCTAAAGAAGTAGTAAAATGTTTTCTCTGACACAATGAAAACCATTAATTCATTGGACAGATAATATAATGCATGCATATTGTCAAAATTCAGACGAGAAAACTCCAGGGTGCTTCAGACGATCTTCGAATCGCTAATGATGATTTAATATTTACTTACGATTCAATTGTTATTGCCAAAGTGTGTCATGCTGCGTAACTTCACTCGAACCTTAGACTCGAGTCTAAGGAGCAGAATTAGAAATTAGATAACATTTTTATAATACGTCTAGGTATGTAAAAATAGGCACCTTGTAAGATATAAAAAAATGAAAATATTAATGGAGCCATCAATGAAAAGGTTTATATTTCCTACGCATTTTGTTACCCAAGTTTGGAAAAAAATAGCAATATTCTTACCCCATCTTATATCTAACGAATTGCTCTTGTTTATTAAAACATTTAATATTCAATCAATAAATATCACGGACGTTATTGGCTATTTCATTTTGATTACGAAAGTAAAACACTTAGGAGTTTGATGATGAGAAAATTTGGTGGCTCAATCACATTCGCAGTTCTAAATCATGCAAAAAGCTATGGATATTAAAATGTTCTCACCTAAGATTGGTTTGCGAATCAATCCAACCCAACTATCTATTTCTATATTTAATAAGTCAATTTCACAAGTCATCTGACGAGTGAAATTAATTATTTTAGGGCGCACGGGAATATTCCTTTGTCTATTCTCCTTGGGGAGTCCCAAAATATTCACTTGGCCAGGAAATTATACACAATAACGGAATCTAGTGTTATCCTGATATCAAAACTCGGATATCAGCCATTGGTCGTCTGACTTAAATATGAACGGAGGGACGTACTTAACTGTAAAGAAAACATCCTGTTTAAAATCACCCAAATGAGACACACACATTACAATAATTGTTCAAATATTTTACCAACAAGATAATTACTTGGATTTTAGGGAGTAAAATGACACAGTACTATAACTTGGGAGCTAAAAGTACTTTGTAACTGTCTTTCTGCTTCTCTTTACTGTCCTAACAAAATTAGTGACCAAGAGTTTCTGAGAATACTTTAAAGGATTGCACTATTATGAAATTCAATAGCTAGGTTGCGCACTAAGTGTTTCTATGAATATTCATAAGGATGAGTTCTAGTTAATTGAACAAAGTGCTCCTCAGATAAGCCTCTTAAAATCTTAAAAGAAATTTCCCATGACAGGGAATGGGGTTCAAGGATTTTAAAAGAAGGGGAGAAGGACGAGGCTCTTACCTCAAAGAGGGAAGGGCTTCCGAGGCACAAGGGCCCCTCTCTCCTTCGGGCTGATTTTAAGACCTCATAAAGTTTTCTGCCATATTTGTTCCACCTCCTGAAGTACCAAGATAGATTCTCCGTCACCTGGTTTTATATACTTCACTCCCGTTAAAATAATGTGCATACGTCTTCAGTTCGATATTCCCCTTAGAGACGCCGGTTGTATACATATCGCGGAGGTTTGACGACTTGCAAATTTTAATGGAGGCAGTTTTATACTCAAGGTAGTCAAAATTAGCGATATTTCTTTTTTATTAAACAGATTTTAGTAGACGGATGAGGGAAGGAAGGTGAAATATGTTCACTTCATCTTGTTTCAGCGCCCGATGAATTTACGAAATTGATGATGCTATTTTTATTATTGAAGAGAAAGGAAAACGATATTCCCTCCTTTCGGGTTCGATTAGTGTCTTCAATGACAGTCAAACGTTCATCGCACGCGATGGTCTTTCATTAAACCGTTAGTTGCCGTCGTAGTATTTTGCGGCGGGCAAAGGTAAGACCTTAAGACGGGGTATTCGCACCAGCAAGCATAATTTAGGGATGCATGTACATGATGATGGCCTACTCGTAGGTGGTCTTCATCAAGCCGGAACGATTGAATGGAATTGGATTGAGAGCGGGCTGAGGCCAGAAATCAGTAAATATTAATGGGCTCAATGTTTATGGGTTCTCTAACGGAATATTTCCCACGTTATAAATATGTGATGAGTGAGAATGATGGCAGAGCAGCGACAGCTGCCGCCTACTATACCAGCCGACCGAATAGAAGGCAAGGCTGAGGTCGGGGTCAAAGATAAAGCTGATTGCCGTCAGGCAAATCGGTGTACTTTTACTGTCGGATAGCTTAAGGGCTTCAATACGCTGGTTAATTTCTTCGAGTTGCGATAAAAAGTGAGGGAATCGATAATTTAAATCAAGTATAACGATAAAAATGAAAAAGAAAGAAGGGAAAAAATAAGAAACGAAAAATTACCGAAAATATTACTGATTCATAATATTGATGTAAAATAAATAACAATTAAAAGTTATCAGTGGAATACCATAATGGCGCAGATATCATAATAAGTGTTTATAATTAAAATCATTTATTTGAGAATAAACTCGTCTTAAACGAAGATAGTTTGGAAATGAGAATAGGTAGAATTATTGCATCATTAGTGTCAATGACTAAATATGTGTATAATATGGTGATAATATATATATATATATATATATATATATATCATATAATCAACATATTGTTCACATATTTCATCATTGACACTAATGATGCAATAATTCTACCTATTCTCATTTCCAAACTACCTTCGTTTAAGACGTGTTTATTCTCTAACAAATGTTTTTAATTATAAACACTATTATTATGATATCTGCGCAATTATGGCATTTCACTGAAAAAATTTAATTGTTATTTATTTTACATCAATATTATCAGTATAAATCAGTAATACTTTCTTTAATTTGTCGTTTCTTATACGTATAAGTAAGGTAATTTAGGCAGGAATAATAGCATACGTTAAGCATATTAGTGTTTTTCATCCAACTGATCTTTCGAGAATAAAATCCACTCTCAAATGAAGCATCGTTATTTTAAGTTCAAAGAACGGCCGGGTGACGTTAAATTTTTAAAAATAAAATCTATCGCATAAAATGGGAGAAATTAAAAATATCAAAAGTGAAACGCAATAATTTACGTCGAGACAAAGTTTGGAAAACTGGCGGCAGATTGAGAACACTGGGTGACCGGGAGATATTTCATTTAACGGTTCCTAAAATAAATAAAATGGAGCCATTTTTACTTTATCTATTCCGAAAGCTAACGAATATGCATGTATGTAAATTTTCATATTGTCAAGAATCACCGACGAAGAGCGGAATCAATTCTTATACTAAAAAAAGAACCATGATAAACCTACAATGAACTGAGCAATTATATGTTCTCTAAATCCTCAATTGTAGATAAAACTATCAAAATATATATTAATTAAACAAATTCGATGACATTAGAGGCAAAAATGGCCAAAAACGCCAAAACCACAGAAATAAATTCGCAAAAATTCCTAACGCTCCTATGACTCAAAAAAAGTCTAAATTTTCTCAAACAATTTTCAACAGTTCAATCATCATTCATATTACAAATAAGGGAAAGAAAGAATGAAAATTTCTAGAGGAGAGGGCAGAAGGACGAGAATGCTGGATGGAAAGGGAAGATGGAGAGAGTTTTGTGAGGGGAAGAGTTCGGAGGGAAGGTTTGGAAGGGTGCGATTGATATTGAAGATTTTAGGAGCGGAGGGGAATGTACTCGTAAATATCTGTGGAGTTTGAGGTAATTAGTGTCTAATATTGAAACCAGGTTTATTACAGGAATTAAGGAGCCAGATGTATCCCGATTTTATTGTTTTTAGTTTTAGCGGAGGGTCGGAGGGTGGGAGGGATGCTAGAATTGAGACTCTATAACATTTATCAAAGGAAGTGTTATGTTTGGAGGCGTGCTTTGAGATAGGGAGCATCTCAATCAGGGAAGAATTCTTCCATGAGGCACGGTGATGCTAATATTTAGGGGTGTGGTACACTGTCCAATATAAAAGGCAGGGCAAAGTTAGCACTTCCGAAGTCTACATTACTGGAGGTGCAAGAGGAGTAGGGAATTGGTGGAAAAGAGTTAAAAAGCAGGTGGAACAGAGATTGGGATTCGGGTTTTGAAAATATGAAAGATAATATACATAAATTTATGTGTGTTTGTACAAGTTGAGCACTAATCATGGATAGCCTAGCAGAAATATATTTTTGAGGACTGAAGTTACTAAGTGATGTAGTGAGAGTTAAATATCATTTCTCAGTAACATCCACTATTATTTATTATCGTACAACTAGATTCAACGGTTAGACGTCATCATCATGCGCACAGTGTGTTCTTTATAAAATAAATAATGGACATGAACTTCCACAAAGTTGAACCTAAAACAATAGAAAATCATTTCTAAGGTTTAAATTTCAAGAAGAAATAAATACGTGGAAGCAATTTCTAACTAATTCATTAGTTTGTACAGTTTTTTACAGGCCAACCCTTCCACTGTTGAAATCTGACTACAGCCCGCCTCCTCCATTCCCTCAGCAACGTACTTAGGGGGAAAAGGAGATTCAAAGGACAGGGAGGTTTGCGATGAGCGATCCCCGCTGGGTAGTGAGAAATGAACGCGGATACGTGATTGGTTGGGGATGGTGAAGTAATTTAGGCGGATAATAAGGCAGAAGGGGAGGCAGGGCATCTGAAAGGGAGATTGTTTCGCGTTTCCATCCGAACAACTCATAATTCTAGTCCCCCTAATAATGGACTTTTGAACTCTCAGAGAATATCTTTGGATAGGAGGGGGCAACGGGAGGGGTATCTAATGAAGGCGCTACTCTCTCCATCTCTCTCTCTACAGAGAGGCGCGGGGAGTAGGTGGTCCACGTGCCTTTTTCCCTTCCACTACCAATTTGTCCTTTTACGTGTTATCTGTTTTATTCTGTGTTCTATTGTGCCGTCCAAAAGTTATATTGCTCTCGTGAGTACTTCCGCATCATCGATATAATATATATATATATATATATATATATATATATATATATATATATATATATATATATATATATATATATATATATATATATATATCTGAGTCTGACCTGAAGAAGGCCTCGGGAGTATCCCGAAAGCTTAAACAATCTACAATGTGAGTGTCCTTTTACGTGTTTTCTATTGTATTTTATGTTTTATTGTGCCTTCCAAATGTAATATTGCTCTAGTGAGTGCTTCTACATCATCCATCATCTATACATACATATATAAAAACATACATTACATATATACATACACATAGAACACTCACACATGTATTTATGCATGCATGCATATATATATATATATATATATATATATATATATATATATATATATATATATATATATATATATATATATATATATATATATATATACACACTCAAAAAATATACATACTCGTATATTTTACAAAAATGTTAAATTTTAGTGCTTAAGTTTGTTAAAATAAGTATTTCCTTAAGGTAGATCGAAAGAAGGCGGGATAGCGAAAAGACCGCTGGGAAATAGGAGAAAGGCATTAAAATACGGGAGTAGAAATAAAGATGAAGGTCCCTGGGGTCTGAAAAGAAGAGGATGGGCACGGGGAGAGGGCATATTTATACGAAAAGCCAAAAAATTAAATATAATGGGGCAGGGGATGCGAAGTCACCCACCCACCAGCGGCGGCAAAGATGCAAAGTGATTGGCTGCCTGCCTCGGGATGGAGACGGTTTCGGGAGGGGGTTGTTGTCTGTGTTACTCTTTTAGCTGCTTCTGAGGAGAGGGTGAGAGAGGGGTTGAGAGTCTGGAAAATATATGCAAAATATGAAGAGGAGAATAAAATATGACGCGAGAGATTTGCACAAAAGAAGAAATGGCAAATGTTATTCAAGGGAGAGAAGCAAACACGCGTACGGTAACTTTCGTTTCCATTTTTAAAGAAACACACGGGGAGGAATTTAGGACCCAATTTAAGGTCGTGGGGTGGAGGGTTGCCGATACGAAACTTGAATATACTTATTCTAAGTCCCAAGGAAAAACAAAAAATTATTTCCACTATTATCCACTTCATAGTCTGGAATTTTTTATTCAATCTTCTAACTTGAGTAAATTTTTTTTCCGATCGCAACAATTTGTACTTTTACCATAGTTTCCATGTATTTTTGAAAAGAAATATCTATTTAATATTATTTACATATCTTTTAAAAAGAGATATCGAAGCTTTCTCATCTTTTTACCTTATGCTTGATTTTTTAACGGAATAAAATATAAAAAAACGAACGAGGTTATTATTTTAAGCAAACATTTGTACAATTTATTCCTTATACAAAAATTCCGAATACGAAAATTTATCACCTAAGAAAATAAATTTGCTATTATTTGCGAATAAGTCATTTAGCATGATTGAACATTGTAACATCGGCAAATATAACACCAGTACCCAATCTTTTTATCTCCGAGTATCTGCATGGAACTTTGAAGGACTAATAGGCACTAATAATAATTGAATCAACACCTCCTTGCCTCAAACAAAGTAATATTTTTTTAAGTTTTTTTTTCAATCACTCAAAAGGTCTCCTAGAAAGGTGTAACAATATCAGTGGACAAAATGAAAACGCTGTCAGGTAAAATATGTTGCGACTGGAGGACGAGAGTAAAACGAGGCTGTTGAAACTACATTTCAGTCTTGGTGGGCTCCGTTCCAGCATTTGAGCGCCCGAATTGCACTGATTTAGTAAGCGATTTTCGAAACTTGCTTCCCATCACGTTGGCCATCATTCTCCTCTGTGACAAAACATAACGCCATCGCCAACATTTTCCCGTCCCAGGGATGTTGCAAATTTTACGGCCGACACAGGACGGAGAGAAGTCGTTGCTTAAAGATCATAGATCAGTTGAGGCGATGGCGGCGACATTTTTTGCCTCTGGTCGAACTGTCAGGTTCGGTCAAGTGTTGCCCGAGCCGTTCCCCTCTACAATTGACATACCACATTCGCAAAAGAAGCGCTATACTATATGGCGTCCCCCCCTCCCAACCCGTGGGACGTAGGTTGCCGAACACTCTCCTGGATAATAGGAAAAGTAGAATAGATACTGGAGGCGAGGGAGTGCGGCCGGGGGTGGTTGCCGAGATGTGGGAATGGTGTGGGAGGAGTTGTGGAGAGGAATAACTTCTGACATAATTTATGAACAAATGGTAGCACTTCTACAAGGCATTGATTTATTGTGCGACCGGTTTCGATATACTACATCACCTTCAGGTCAAATATGCCCTATTATTTCAATATACGACACAATCATGAAGATAATGTACGTATTGCTAGAAACTGGTATATATATGGTATATAACTGGTATATAACTACTATATATAGAAACTGGTCGTGTAAGTAACATAGTGGGAAACTAATAGTGAGTAATATAGAGGCAAAATGTAATAATTTGTTCATAATTGTGGCAAAAATCGTTAAAAATAAAGTGTTTATTTTACAAAAAAAGCATAGCGTATTTACCAGACGGTTTTTTGATTCCTCAGGCAAGTGGGGATGCTTGGAAAAAAGTACCTTTGTAAAAATACTAAAAGTTTTGAACTAAATGTTTTGGTTTGCTTTGATAAACAAACAAGGAAAACAGAGAGAGGACATGAAATATTAAAAAGGTTTCATTCATTGTCTTTCTCTAAACAAGGATAATTTTTGTTTAAATAAAGACAATTTCCCGTCAGTTATAATGATTATTTTTTTCACATTGATCAATGGACACATTTCTTTCCATAAGTTTTCGATCGAGTATAAGTACTCTCGTTAACTTAGGTTAAAACTTAGGACTGACTTAAAATTACTTTAATTTTCATTATATTAATGTGACTGAAATTCATTTCATCGGGCAATAAATCGGTTAAAAAAACGTACTTAACATGATCTTAATAAACTTGACTTAATAACTTCTCTGAGTCTGGTAACTCATGTGAGGCAAGTCACTCGGCGGCGTTGCACGCCAGCCGGTCGGCCGGCCCCGCGGCCCGCCGTCCCACTGCCACATTCCGCCGTCGAAGAGAGCAGGGGGGCATTCATTCCCTCCCATTTCCATTCGTAGTTCCAATCCGTTTTGATCTTCACTGGCAGACGAATCCATGCATAACAATCACATTGCTTCGCATTCCAGTATTTCGGTGGAAATTCCCCAGGAGGAATTCATTATTTTTTCCTTAAATGGCATGGAAGGAATAAGAATAATTTAAAGAATGCTCGTTATGCTCTCGCGTGGTTAATGGAAGTATGCTAAAACGAAGAAAGGTGGCCTTCTTTAAGGCCATTCGGGGTGCATAAATAAAAAAAGGAACCTTTATTACAATTTTGATATGCGTGATTTGTACAGTTTTATTCAATTTTGTAAACGCTTTTGAATTAATGAAAGGAGGCGGATAACGGATCACAGAATATATCAAAGTCGAGTTTTGAGAAATATGTTTTTCTGTTAATCCTTTATTTGTGGATTTGGCAAGGCGTTTTTGAAAAAGTGGATTATTCAGAATACCGGCCAGTCTTACTAAACGCAGTGAATAATGCCCGTAGAGAAGAAATTAGAAGACGATTCTACCTACGGTAACTCATCACCGTTTTCGTAAAAAACTAACGATTTCCGGTAAAATAGCAATCCATTAATGATAGTCCAAGATATAAAGTATTATCCATTTTTTCCCTAGACCTAAGTCCCTTTCCATGTAACACTATTTCTATCATGCAATTATTAGGCCTTAAAACCTTTGAGGAGCTCATGGAGGGCACTTTTGCACAAGCGCTAGGCAACGCTGACCTGGAAGTAATGTTTGGAAGTTTCTAGGACAGTAATGTTCCGCTGTGGAACATGTTTTTTCCTATATTAGCGCCATCTATTCCTTCGACTAATATCTACCTCCATTGCCTTCATGCCGCGTTATGCACATGTACCCATCCCCCCGCCAGCACACAATTTAATGCCTGCCTATGATGGTTCTGTTTCCTCGGGAATCAAGTTTCCGTAAGCATATGGCGGAATTTGATGTTTTGTAACTAATTTGCTTGGGGCCATTAAATGGCAAAACATATCTTAGAAAAAAAATGCTCCAATGCATAATTTTCCACAAAATACGATGCTGAGAACCTTCTCCAATAAGATAGAGTTTTGTGTATTTTTTATACCCAAAGAAACAGATTCTAAAACCCTCATCCTTCAGAGTCTCTAGCCGCAAACGAATATCTCCAACTTACAACCTTCAAACTTCCTCTACCAAATGTATCTCTTCCATTTTTCCAGTCTAATGAACCTTTATTAGTACCTACCTACCTTCTTACCTTAACCGCTATTCAATCGTCACCCTCGTCATTCTATATCGTCTTATATACTCAATTTACACGTGCGTGAACCGCACCACCTGGAATCAAGCTGGAACGTGTTTTTTTGACCCGATATTTATTAAATTTGGATTTATACAATATGAGAGCGTACCTTTTCCCATAACTTTTAAATAAGCAACAGTGAAATAACGAACAAACAGTAAAGCCATTCATTCGGCTATTCGGTAAATTCATTCGATATCTAATGGTGTAAGTACACCTATCATAACTTGTGTCCGGTAAAGGCTCTTTTGATAGCCATAAACTCTCACAGAATTTTATATACGAAACAAATACTTTTTAAAACCGTTAAAAAATAAATACAGCTACGGATTCTGGCATAGAATAAATCATTCCCCCACTGATCATTCCCCAACTTTATCATCAGCATCATCATACCCATTTAAATGATTGCGGCGCTCGACTCTTCTACGTATTTGTATATTCAAATGTCATCTCCCTTAACCCACGATAGGTCTGATTATATCAGAGCGCTGGGTAGAGAAGGGGGCGCCTCAATTATCTCTGCAGTTATTCCCTTACTCGGCGGAGTTCATCCTTTGGTATGCCAGGGCCACGTCCGTCTTCGACCAGCTCGCTCTCTCGCGGTTATTTCATCTTCGTTTTGTACTTTCAACCTTTGTTTCTTCAAATTTTAACCCCAGGCCATGGTGCATGTTCCTTCAACGGTTATTCCTATGGATATTTTTTGTTCCATTGCAATTGACGTTTTTTATTTTTGGTGTCCACGGAAACCATGATTTTGTCACTATGTACGTGTAGCATATCTGCATCTAGATTAGCCTTACACTGCTTCTTGATTATTATATGCCATAAAGTATATGTAATATCAAATTTAATGGAACATAAGAAGAGGTTAAAGAGTGATGTTATATTTCGCTGGTAAGGCATTCTTTTAGAATATGCTGCTAGTGTATGGGATCCTTATAATGGTGGATTGATTCCCGTATTGGATCGTGTAGAGTCGTAGAAGAGCTAGATTTGTTAAACGCTGCAGTGCCAAAGAGAGTAGCTTACCAAAGTTATAAGAGCACATAAGTTGGGAATCCCTCCTGGGTCTCAGGTTAAATTGCAGTTTTAATCTCATGCACACTTTTGGACCATGTATCTTAGAAATGATGTTGGAAATGTTTTATTAGCCACATCATAATGTGGTAGAAAAGATAATGCTGATAAAATTAGAGAGGTTAAGTGTAGAACAGATAGATTTGATGTCATTTTCCCATGACCGATGGGGGATCACAATAGTGTTGTCCGAAATGGATGAAAAGTATTTTGGGTCAAAAGTAGTCCGCGTGTTATCACCCCATGTCAGATACCCTAGTAAAGGCTTGCAGGATGCCACATTTGTACGTATATGTATCCATTAGCAAAAACAAAATAGTGAGTGTCATAAGGATACGTTGATTATGCATGCAAAAATATATTTAAAATATAATCTTTTTATTTTGTTACGTTCTCTTTCTTATCATATTAATCGACTTCAATGTGCCTCGAAAATAAACGTACCGTTTTATTACGTATCCTTCCTTTGTAGTGATAGAGGTATAAATATTTAAATCTGCCCTAACGAAGAGGAAAATTAATTTTCCCATTGAAATCTGATCCTCAGCAGTTTCAAGTGAGTTCAGAGGCAACAGAAATATTGCGCAGGATAGGCGAAATTACCTTCGTCTTCGTTGAAGTCATGAATCCGAATACTTAGCCGAAAAACATGAAATACACTGTAACCACCGATTATTAAGTTACTAAACAATTGTAAATCATAATTTTAAATAATTTTTGACCAGTGAAATTCCCGGGGGCACCAGGCACCGATTTTTAAGAGACCAAAAGATTTACGCATAAACAGTGGCAGGAACTTTGCTAAATGGAAAACTATTTAGAAAACATACACACGCGAAAAGTTGCTATGGCAGTTGAAAATATTACTGTCATCCGAATAATAAAAAATTGAACTATGTGGCTCATTTCAACCTGCGAGAAAGGGAGGGGTTGTAATGAACTGACAAGTCAAACTTAACCTTCTCCTCGGCATGAGTTTAAAAGCATCGACAGGTTTCATGCGGGGAAAACGAGTGTCGAGCTCCGAGGAGGCACTTTGGTTGAGGTAGCGAGGCAAGCACGCGTCTCAATGGAGGCGAGAGGGAGATTATCCCGCCTGATCTGCACCACGGCAGAGGGGGGCACCTGGTCCTCCTCCCTTCATGTGCTCTCGTTACCGCGTTGGCGGATTAGCGAGGCGTGAGGATTTAGGATGAGGTGGGAGGGGCTGGAATCAAAAGAGAGGGATGAAGAATGACCCGCAATAACATCAGGAAACATGAAAGAGGCGAAATAGGGCGGGAAAGGTTTCTATCTGGGGAGAAAAAGGGATGAAATATGGGCAGGAAAGTTAAAGGTCTCCCATTAGTACGATCGTGTTCTATTACTGATTAAATAACACTACCATAGGAAGAATAATGTAATATCAAACTAAAATACCACAAAATAGACATATCAAACTTAAAATATACAATACTTTGCAGTGTAAATAAATATTATTATCACTTTACGTATTAACAATTCCTTACTGAGCGGTACTTAGCCATTGAAATTTATTGATTTGAACCTCTTTGGGCATATAAGGAAGTTAATTGTCCAGGTTTCAGATCAGTAGTTCCGGATTCAACTCTGGCGATACTTCAGATTACAAAATCGGGCGATCCAGTGTCAGATGTTCTTAAGAAACGGCAGGTTGCAGACCGAATAGGTAACTGCTCTGCTTTCAATGCCCTGTTAATGGGTGATTACCACGAAAGGGCTAATTAGGTGAGCAGCATCCACAAAGTCAACCGTTGGGGAGATTTGGTGATCTGGTTTAGATTACTAAGCTTATCTGTAGGTACAAATGTCGTGCGGTGCCTGCGAATAAGGGGCAATTAAATGATCGATCGATTGACCCAGAGTAAGGCGTGGTGACCCTTAGGATTTAAAGCTAGTTATTACTGCGACTGGTTGTGTTCATGTACTTATGTTGCATTACTACCAAACCATAATATATAGGGCGCGGTTTTATGTGACATAAGTTCCACACTAGTTCTTGTAACATGGTAAACGATAGATAGGTACTTCTGCATACTACTACCATTATCATATTATTCTTAGTACATAGTACCCTGTAAGCCTATGTACCCTATGATGTGTACTCGTAGCAAGGGGTGATCACACACCAGACAATTTTTCACCCGAAATAATTTCCCCCTTAGCGCGGTCGGATAACGTTATCCTTATCCCTTATCGCTTGATGGGAAAATGACATCAAACTATCTGTTATACACTTAACCTCTCAAATTTTATTTACATGATCTCTCATACCGTATTATGATATATCCAATAGCCATTTCCAACATCATCGCTAAGTGGCAGCCTTCAAATTAACCAAGAGATTAAATCAGCAATTTAACCTTCGATCCATGTGTGATTCCCAACCTATCTCCACTTTTAATTTTGGTACGCTACTCAGTTTGTCATAGCAACGTTTCACAAATCTAGCTCTTCTATGCTGCACGCAATACAATATGGCAATCGATCCAGCATCCTGAGGATCAAAATAGCAGAATATTGTAAATGAGACCTGAAGAGGCCAAAAGATGACGTTTCGCTTTAACCTTTCAGATCCGTCTTGCGCTGGAATTGTACCTTATTCACGCCTTACGAATTCCTCTTCCACATTTTGTCAAAATAAGTCTCTAATCTTAGTCGCCAAGTTTCCTGCGATCGAGTATGCCACTGCTCCTTGTCTAATCGCGAAACCGTTTAATAGACACCGTCTAGCTGTAAGAAAATAGACCGCAGAGCGGTGAATTTTCTTGCAGCTTTTCCCCTAAGTTCTGTCATTAATATGGGTCACAATTATTTTACTAATTAGTCAGTGCTATCAATATCCTAGGACAGTGGCCGTAACCACTCTGGTGCAATTCTCAGAGGAAAATCAATGCCTCAAGTTAACGGTATAAAAATATTTTTATTTTCCGTGGTCAATGAAACAAAATATTGTCTCTCTTTTTCTTTGATGTAATTATATTATAATATAATATAATAATTATTAATATAATATTCCCATATCATCATGTAGAAGATTTTTTTACGTAAGTAACAACATATCTATATCTTGAAAACTATAGCTGATAGGAAAAAACTAGTGTCATAATTGGATTCAGCACCCCAATTGTTCTTTAAATCAACATTAAAAGCTCCGGCACCAAAACCAATGTTGGCCTGTGTTATTAATTAAGTTTCTCAATATTTTATACTTTTTCCGCCGTCACGCAGAGTCATTGAATGCGGTCAACCTCTCCTCCATTCTATTTTTGAGGAATTTAAATCCCATGGCAGACACAGTTTCCTTTCTCATCGAGATAATTTTCAGTATTCTTTATTTTAGTCGCCAGGTTTCCAGGCGGTGGCATACATTCTATTTACACTCATGCATAAAACTTCATATATGTGTAAACAACTCAAAAATGTTTTCCACCATTTCTTACTAATTATTTTCCTTTCTTGGATGAAAACAAAACAAAAACTCACGCAAGCGGTTGGAAAATAAAAATTAGTATTATCAAAACGAAATTATTTTTCTCCATTGTTCTATGTTGGCGCACAATATGCAGTGTTTATCGTCATTCTCTTGGTGTTTTGAAACATTGACAATAAATTCGTGTGAAAACTTATTCGAATCAGACTTCTTTAAACCCACATTTTATTCCATTTATTTAAATGTGTGCTTCAGAGTGACCAACTCTCTTTACGTGTATCATGAAGCAGGACGGAGACAATACACATTGCATCTCGCAAGTCTGATTTTCAATTTTAAACTTACGTTACCCACGAAGAGCCCTGTCCGAGCTCTGTATATCCTCGTTTTTATTTCTGCAGATATTTTCCTATTTTCTTGTAATTAAAGCTAAATCTCATTTTCTGAAATTATTGAAACATTTTTCCTCTACCGGACATAATTAATACTATATCAGTGCTGTGATTCTGTGAATCATGGCATATATTTTAACTCTGTTGTAGACATATTCGCGATATCGCTCCAATATATTCTTTTTCTCTCTAATCGTCATTCCATAGAATGTACGGGCTGCGAATGTTTGGTTTTCTTGTGGCGGTCACTCGTACAAGACAGGAAAGGAAAGCGTAGGGTAAAGTGAGCGGCGAATGAGGAGAATAAGTCAGAGGCACGGAGAGCGAGAGATGGATAAAACATGAAAGCAGTGAGAGACATGTGGTGTCGCAGGGATTGACGCAGGAGGAAAGGGGAGATTGGAACCGGCGGGCGATCGCGATGAAAGTCAGGCGCTGAAATGTGGAACCAGACGTTATTCATCAGGTGTAGAAATTGAGTATGTATGTGTATACCTTTCCTGATATTTCTATGCATGGCACATTAGTCTTGAGTTACCCAGGCGTTTTCTTTTCCCCTTCATAAGAAAATCTCAAGGTTCAACACCCGTGAAACGTTTCTTGCACAGTACGACGACTCATAATCGTGAGGATGCGCGCCTCTAATATTAAATTAGAGCCATATTAAAATATATTATTTTTTTAAGACAGGAAATAAATTATGTGCATACGTTGAAATCATATGCGGAAATATCACCATGTAAATTGAAAGAAAATAAATTAAATATTAATCTAAGAGAGTGAAATTTAGATTGAGAATCGAAATTTGTTGCATTGGGCTTTATAACCGCCGCTAAAATGGTATTGAGAATTCTACGCGTATCAGCTTGTCTTGTTTGTCAACAGCCTAAAATATCATGGGAAAAGTGTTTTGGTCAAAGTTAGCCTGTTATTTAAACGATTCCTGCCACAGGGGGTGATTACTGGCTTGCTGGATTCTATGCAATATGAAGTTGGTCCTGACTTGAGACGATTGAATTCATTATCTATATATCACACAAAAATGAAAGTAAACTTGAAAAACGCCAGTAAATGGATTAAAACAAGGGTTTTGTTCAAAACGAAGCACACACTTTGAGTGAATTCAGGGCATTATGCACGTCAGTGTTTTCAAAAAGTATTAGTAATTTACTTTACATTATATGGGTCTAGTTAGCAACTCCACATGATATCCTTTTACAATTTTAGCTCCTGGTGACAAAGAAAGAAAGATGTGAGAAAGGTACGTGAAAGGGAAATGAATAATAACTAAAAATATCCAGTACTGATGCATGCCGACTTAATCAGTAATTGATAGTAAAATTTAAATGCCTATCAGAGAAAGTATTTGGTAACAAAGACTTCAGGGTTTACACGTACGATTAATTGCAACCATGTTCACTCAAAATATAACGCCACATTGATTAAACATAAAAGTTGGTTTGATTGCTGTGATAGTAACGATCTCTTTTTTATAACACCAAGTCTCGTTGGTGGCGCGTAAAATTCACGAAATAACCGAAAACTAGTCCCTTTCCGAGCCGCCAATTGCCTTTCAAGATAGAACACCTGGAAGAAATTAAAGTTACGTTCAGATTGGATGAAGTTGGCGGTGTCCGAAATCCAGGGGCTCAGAAGTTTTGTAAGGCTCTCTTCCGCTCTGCTACTACGCCTCTATCAAATGAAGAATACAAAATTCAATTGATCCCTTATCAGTAAAAATAATAAACTTTTAATATTGTTACGAACGTTGCATTTAATATGATCCATATTTGAATTATTTCGTATTCTTTGATGAAGTTTTAAAATTTGAGGACAAATGTTCCCTCTTTTAGGAGTTCTTGGAAAAATACTCATTACGAAACTCCAATACACGGATATTAAAAAATTCAGACAAGAAACGGAGTAACAATTTTTCCTAAATTTATTAAAAGATATGTTAGGTTATATGTTTTCAGCATTTTTTCATCTCTATTAGACATCAAAGATCATTTCTGTTTTTACGCTTTTACTATTTACATTTTCTAAAAACATGACCTTTAACTTACGAATGGATAACCACATGGATATGCATTTTCCAGATGATTTAACCCTCATTTCCTTCCACACAAGCGGAAATTGCCTCACGTGATGAACGCGAGGATCGAAATCCGTATATCAACCATCACAATGCGGGTGACGATAAACCTTAACTCCCCTAATTTAGAAATCTCCCGCCTTAGGATTCCCTCCTCTGGCCGGAAACTTTTTCCAGCACACCCCCTCCCACACGATGACGGTTTAATTTCCGCATCTTGCAGTGAATCTGAATCTGCTGTTTTCCTGACATAAAATACGGATGTCTTTTTTCGGGCGACCTTTAATGGTTCCGCACGTCGCTGAAGTATTAAAACGGAACTTTCGTTCGCCGTCGTTGAATCATTGCCCCCATCAGTATCCCCACTCGTGAAGATTACTAAGCACGGCGACCTCGCCGACGTGAAGGGGCGCTTCCCATTCTTTCTACATTCTCTCTAGGGAATGGCGAGTTAAAGGATCCATTTAGCCGAAATGCGTTCCATGGGCAGCAGGGCACTGAGCAAAGGACTCGACGCAATTGAAGTGGGGAACCGTACGCGCCAGCTGCTCACAAGTCTTCTGCCTGCCACACTTGAAACACTCGATGGCAATTTGTCCGCTTTTGCACCTTTTTTTCCGCCGCCGAGTGCCTTAATTTCCAACGTCTGAGATTCAAATCTCACCACACCAATCTAAATTTTACAAGTCGACAAAAAAAATAGTCATTAGTTTGGCCGTGGAAGTTTCTGACAATTGCACTTGAAAGACCACTTCTCCCATTCTCTATAATTAATTTGCGTGACGGATTATCCTTAATGCGAATTGATCGATTAAGCGCTTGTCACAATTTTTTGACAAAAACTTCCCCTGGAGCTCTACCCTCTTGAAATTTTATATAATTTCGACGGTTTAAGAGGAAAAAGAAGATTAATTAAAACTTTTACCCTGTCCAATGCAATCATTTGAAAAAAATGTTGATCACCGTTGTCGAAAATTTGGGAATTAATAAAAGGGACTTTATAAATGAACAGAGAGCAAGAGTTGAAAAAGTTTTGCACCAGAGGACGCCAGAAATTATACATATAAAACTTGAGATAAATTATTATCAACAAAAAACTCCCCAATTTTTAAGTGTAAATACGATACGTCCATTCTCATAATAAATCATGCTGGAGTAGTAGCACCAAATTGAAACCTCAATTATATTATTAGTCATTATGTTTCAAAATCGTTTTATTGCACTGAAACCTTTTGATGTAAGCTTTAAAACCCTTACAAGTTGAGAGGAAATATTTGTCCACTGGTTATCAAAATTGACATTGATATGGTTTGTCACAAGTTCTGTAATCATATTTATTTTGCCCATTAATGGAAAACATTCGTAACACTTTTCTGGCAGGAAAGTAAAATTTCTCCCAGTGATACCAATCCACCAAAAGAAGCACTGTTATCCATTTTGCCATTTCGGCCCAAACATGATCAGAATCAGGTTAATATTTTATCTGAATATTAGAAAAAATTTTGTATACCACAAAATAAGAGACTATGTGGATAATCATCGAATCACTAACAGATACTGAATCCACGCACCAAGTCGATCCTCTATCAAATAAACAGAATTTGCGTCATTTGTACGAGGGTTACTTTTTATACTTTGAGCCTAATAATGAAAAGACAGTAAATTATAGTTGAAAATAGTTTTGTTGTTTTTATTGAAGTATTCTCCATGATAATCAATACACTTTTTCATGCGCTCGAACCGATTTTCGTAAGACTTTTTCCACTCCGATTGAGGTTCCTCCAAAAAATGGTTTGTGAATGCATCAACGGCTTCTTCAGGCGCCGTAAAACGTTGGCCAAGCTCTTTTTTCTAGATAAACGGGAATAAAAAGAAGTCATTTGGTGCTAAATAAGGGCTGTATGGATGATGACCCATCAATTCGACGTTTTAACCGGTCAAATAGGTAGTTGCTTCAGCTGATCTGTGAGAGCTTGAATTGTCATGATGAAGAATGATCATATGTGCCGCTTCTTTTTCCATATTTCACTAAGCACTCCTGGCAAACATTCTCGTGCACCATTCAGAATTCACTTTTCTACGTTGATCTAACGGTACGGTGGCCACATATCCAGTTATTCCGAAGAAACAGGCGATGATTCGCTTCGATGTGCTTCGTGAACGAATCACTTTTGTAGGATTTGCTTCGTCTTGGAAGATCCGTATAGTGAATTGCTGTTATGTTTCGGGCTCATACGCATAGATTCAAGATGTAGATGTTGTACACAGCTTTTGATGCACTGCCAGTGTATTTATTAAGCTTTTCTTTGCACCAATTGACACGAGCATCTTTTAGAGCTTTTGTCAAATTATTCGGGATCTAACGCGAACAAATGTTTTTCCCAGCTAAATGTTCATGCAATATCTTATTGATGCTCGTGATACCATTCCCCAAGGATACCTCAATATATTTATAAGTCACATGACGAACTTCCTTTACTAGTTCTTGCACAGTATCAATTTTTCTGGCACAGCAACTGATTTTGGACGACCTTCCCAACTTCCGTTGCTGAGAAAACTGAGGCCGTGATGGAATTCGTTACACCAGCGTTTCCCAGCGGCAAAGGATAGAGTTTCATCGCCAAAAATGGAAGTAAGTTGATCGATGCACTCCTATCTTGATAATCCCCGTTGAAAGTCGTAAGAAATCATCGCACTAAATGTTCACGAATTAAGTCAATTTTTTCGCAGAGATAAAAATTTCGAGTGACTGTAAACAACAGATTTACGACAACAGTATGATCAAACGACAAAATGTTCTGAAGAAATTTAGCGTTAAAAGGGTCAAACTTTCAGATGAAAACGTCAGATAGCGCCTAATGCACTTAATGCTGTCAAGGCTATAATTAAAAATAGCAACTCTCGTAAAACCTTTGCAAATTAGTTCCTATTTAATTTAAGCAAAAAGTTCTTTTATGCTACAGGACTATTGATACTAATACGTGTAACTCCACTATAAAACAAAAATAACATAAACGAACTAAACATAATTACTTAAATATAACTACCCATAATTTCTACATTTACCCCTTAATTTAGGTCATTTTTAAACTCCATATTTTGTCACAAAATTCCTGAATATATATTTGATGAAAATGTTTGATAAGAAAGTTACCCAAGTATGGTTTAAGCTTTTAGAGATACGCTCTCTGAGTGGACACCATTAAAGTGCGGAAGTTCATCTATTAGTGCGGTGATCTAGCACATGGTGTTTCTTGATAAGAGGACTCATCCAACTTTTGCTCCGTCCAGCACACGAGCCAACTTTAAGAACGTGCAGCTGGCTTAATTCCTCGAGATATACAGCAAAGGGTGCCTGTAGGCATCCACCTCACAAAGTAAACCCATTATATCTGGACGTGGACGTATTGTCATCAATGAACACGTGGCTCAAAAGCCGTATGAGGTGTATTAACGCTTGCACTAATGTGATCCTCATACTTATATGAAATAATTACGATTTTTAGGTTGATATGAACTTTCATGATCCGGAAATAAGCACCTTTACAGCTTAGATTTGTCTTTACATACAAGTGCGTGCCAAGTATAGTATTGTAAGATTAAAAAACATCAAAAATGAAACTGTGAAACATTTACTTTGAAAATACTTTCATTCGCAAGGAAGAAACAGTAGTCTTAGTAACTATACCTAAACTGGACTTACTAAATTTCAGTAATTTTTCTTTTTACGATTGGGAGATAATTGTATCAACATTCTTTCTGATTAGAATGCACTTAGATGTACATATATCAATTTTAACTGTTAACTGCCACGTTGTGCACTGATAACCATTCTTTTAAATGAGTAACCAATTTCAGCTCAAAATATATGTTCACATCTTTGGGTTAAATGACATGTACGAGTTTTATGACGATATCAAGGCTTTCGTCTAATGAAAGAGAAAAATATAGTATTCCTCGGGGCCTTGGGGATATTTTAAACTCTCCATGGAATTCGAATGCTGAAAGAGTGTAAAACAGATGAGAGAGGCAATACTATGGCTAAATCCAGTGAAAACTTGAAATTACCGAGCCTCGGTGAACACGAGGTCACCATTCATGAATGTGGGCGGTCTAGTGTCCTTCGTGAACACGCGTCCCGGAGTCTATCTGATCCGAGGGGTTAGAAGTAGAAAAAAGAAATAGGACGAGGGGGGGAAATTTTAATGGGTTTATTGGGGGTGGGAGGCGGTTGTCGAGAGGGTGATATTTAAGAGAAGGGATTGAAAAGTTTAAGAGTTTTGATTTGCGGGGGGTGGTCGTGTGTTCGTGCTCACGGGAAGAGGCGTCGGAGGAAGTGAGGGAGGTGGTGAGGAAGATGGGTTAGGAGTTGTGGATTCTGAGTTTCTATGACGGTGGGCCTCAACGAGAAGATGGCCTGCATAAAGGCTGATGTGGGGGAGAGTTTATAAGGGCGGGGTGAAAGGTGAGCTGCTTAAAGAGACCATGGCGGCCGTTAAGGGAGAGAGTGAAGAAAGTGGCAGGCGGAGAGGAATGGGTGGGACGGGGTCGAGAGCAAATGACGGTGTGGGGGTGACACGGCGCTATCTAACTCCCGGTGGATGCTCCGAAGAGAAAAAAAGAGGGCTTTTTTAACTCAAGGAGGCTGACTGTTAGGGTTTTGGGGCTACGAATTCCACAAAGCACAGTCGATATCAATTTGACATGAATTCATCATTACTTTTCATACATTACATAGTACCCTGCAATCCACCGCTATTGTGTGTGGCAGGGGTTGATTACACAACACATTTCTTTTTGACACAAAATACTTTTCTCTCCTAGCGCAGTCGGACAGCGTTAGTCGGAGTCCTCATCGTTCATGGGAAAAATGACATATTAACTCTATCTGCTCGACACTAAATCTCTCAAATTTTATTTTAATGATCTCTCCTGCCGCAGTACGACGGGGTTAAAAATATATTTTGCAACACTATCGTTAGAGACACATCATTACAATTTGTGCAAGAAATGTAACCATGTAATGACACCTTTACTCCGTGAGACTTGTTTGAGTGTTACAACGAATTTGAAGGAATGTATCGGAATATGATAAGAATTAACCAGGGTTAATGCAGCTATAGGTTCTTATCTAATGGTGTATTAGACCGTAGAAACAGGTATCGGGTCACCAGTGCCCATTATTCATTCAATAAATACGGAGAACTAAGGTACAAGAATGACTTGTATTAACTTTTATTGGGAACTGCTATTTGTTTCCTAAGTACTGGTGCCGAGATATCAGCCCAACTTAGTTGCCATAGGCACCAACCCTCTTTAAGTATTTGCGAATGTTTTCCTTGGTTCCGCGATTTACTCATGTAGATTCGTTATAATACTGAGAATATGCATTATGGTCTCCATTTTTTGTTTCTTAAACCAAAATCACACGGTAGGGGATTCATCTTCGGTGCACCCATATACAGGTTATTTTAATCTCTCTCCATTTTTAAGCACAAACCGACATGCCGTTATATCCTCTATGTTATGCCGAAGCTCGATACTGACAATGTGATACTTCACAGTCGCAGACCAGCTCATTGCCAAGGAGAACGTGGAGGCTCTTAGAAAGGGGAGTGGAGGAGACGTGGAGGTAGGAAAGGATGCGTCGGTACTCTTGACTAACCGTTATATCGTCCGATTCTAGTGAGACTCCCGGAATATCGCAATAATCTTAACACCATCAAACCACTCCTCCTCAAAGCTCGGATCTCATGGTCTCTCTCGCTCTATCTCTCTGCCTTTTTATGCCGTCATTCCATCAAATCACAATTAAGTTGATCACTGCGGGGGGGGGGCACTAGATCGCGGGCTTACCATTTCTTGCTATCGTATCAAACACCCATCCTTCCTTACAAAGTTTACGGTTTGTAATTAGTATCCTTAGTTTCAATAACGGCAGTCATTCACGCAGTCTGAATTAATATGAACAATAGGCTTACTTCCGTTGCACATTTTAAAAACTCTTATTTTTCTCAATCAGGTCGAATCAATTAAGCAAATTTTTACCCAAATCTTATAAATGGATTTTTTTTAAAGAAATTTTTTGTGTTTTATATAAATAGCTTGCTTAAAATGCTTTCACTTTGGACGCTCATTAGTGAATTTGAAGCGATAAATTTAAAACTATGACGTTCATGAGTACCCTAATTAAAATTTAAACATTTATAACATCGTAAATGTCCCATGGAGTACCAAGGGATAACTTGGATAGGGTTGCAGTTCATCAATGGAGACCCTTGAGACTTCACAAATACCTGCTGTGTTTTGCTACTCCAGAGGATATCCAGGGATCGCACTATCACGGTAAGCATGCCCGGGCCAGGGGTGGCGGTGACTACGGCACCTGGTCCAGGATCCGCCTCTAATCCATCCCTTCCCCGTCCTCCACCCTCCCTCCTCACCCCCGCTGCCTCTCCCAATCGGAGGGAGAGTGTAGGGGGAGAGGAGGAAAGAGAGCGCGGCGAGGGCGGGGAGGTGAGACCGGGACTCTCTTCCTTTTTCCCGCGTCGGAGGCATTGCCGAGGAGTTTATGAGTTGGATGCGGGGAGCCGTAACGCCTCGAGTATTTAAGGAGGAAGAAGTTTGTAGCCGAGGAGGCCTTTTGAGTGGGCGAGGGAGTGGAGAGTGGGGAGGGTTGAGAGGGGTGTGCCTCCACGCCGGAGATTAACCCTCGGCCTTCCCCTCGCCCCTTCCCTATACGTCTCTTCACTCGGCTTTTGCTTGCTTCTTCATCATCTCACTTTAGAAACCTTCGCCTCTTTCGCTCCGACCCTTCTCCACACCGCTTTTTGCAACACTCATCAACGTTTCACATGTTTGGGTGGTTACCTGCAGAGGCTTTCATAGGGATAAACGCTGACATCTTGGCACTTTTCCACCCAAGTGTGCAGCTCTCTTTAAAACGTGGGTACGGATATATTTTGATTACATTCCAACGGGGAATGCTCTTGTAAATTGATTTCAATTATTATTTTCTCTTAGTACATTACTTTATTTGACGATGTACTAATGTGTTTATATATATATATGTTTGAATACATAAACATTGATTTTATAGGGTATGCGGATATAGCAGTCCATGGGTAGAGCGTTATACTTATGAAGGGAGGACCCGGGTTCGACTCCCGGGGCCGCCTATGGTATCCCTCAGCTACACCCGAGAAGTTTGCTTTCTTCGGGTATCAGACCTTCCTGCACAGGGAAAGAGAGCCACAGGAAAAAGAACTGACCCCTCTACCCTGATCTGTGAATTTCACTAGCCGTTGGGGTTGTGAAATTCACAGATGAACTACCTGTACTATGTAGATGAACTCTATCCTCACTTATCAAACAACATGTGGGTTGGGGTTAAGTGAGGATATGTTGTAATTTGACTAGGGATTATTTTTAATAAAGGACTCGATTAACCGCAGATATACGTAGGGTATTTACACCAAAATATACTCCCCGCGTGGCATGATCGAAATGAAACCATTGGTTTATTCAAATATCTTCACTTCCCTAGAAAATATGTAATGAGCCAACGGTTTCTAAATCAGTATGAAAAAAAATTTGAAAGATGAAATTCCATAGAATATATTGCGTTGTCAAAAGCTCCTTCAATCAACGGATTCCAAGTTGTTTTCGCCTAATCGAATCTCAATCCCCAAATAAACAATAATTCCCGTCCCCTTGAATGCTTTCTAGATTTTAGGAACTTTACTTAGCGGTCTTCATTAAGAACTTGGGAAAGAAATTAAGTTTTCAGAGATTCAAAATATGCCTTTTAAGGTTATGTCTGTGTTTATACCATGGCAATAAACTTTGGTGTCCTGGGGAAACCTCTTGAGAGGCAAAAATTAACTTACGCATATCACAGGTCGCTGTAGAAACAGAAAAGGTACCCCATTTAGATTATCAACAATATATACATATCCTGGTCAAGGAAATTTTTACACTAGTGATTTGCCTGATTCCTCCTTCCCAGCCCCTTCTGTGTTTGTTCTTTATATATGTTCCTATCCCAAACATGCCTGTATGGCGGGATTTCGTGTTTGTATGAAGTAACATATATATATATACTATATATATATATATATACCTATATATATAATTAGTATATACCTATAGATGTATACATATATATATATATATATATATTTATTAGGTAATCTACCGGTTAAGGTAGGTTTTTGGATGGACACTACTATCAAATAAACATTTTGTAACTCCGAACAAAACCCAATCCAGCAACCTTATCTACATCAGGTTCCTCTTCATCTCTGTGTACTTCTTTCCTCCCTTCATCCCGTCCAACATCCTTATCCTGTTCCTGCCCTTTCCTCGCTTGCCCAACATTATCCACTCTATTAACTTATATATATATATATATATATATATATATATATATATATATATATATATATATATAGATGATTTCTTCGAAGTAACACGGGAGTGTAAAATAAAAAACTTTGACTACAACACACAACATTAGAACACATAAAAGGAACACTCACACGTTATTTCTTGATAATTTCGACGGAATTGAGCTCCGTCTTCATCAGAAGATTAGTTAGGACTCAGGATTGTGTGCATATATATATAGTTTTATACATACACACATACATATGTACTATATTGCTCTATAACTATGACTTTTTGCTGAATTCAATCTTATTTTCTGTTCTGATGATAAAATGTATTGCCAAAGTTTTTTAAAAAAAAAAGGAAGCATACTATTTACTTAGATTGTAACAGAATTAACCGATAATTCGTCACCAGGAAAATTTGTGGCAATTGGATTTAATTCAGAGTTAATGTTTTTTCTAGATAATTGGAAAATTAAATTCCGCACGGCTTCAATTTTCTTTTAATATTGAATGAGATCGTTTAAAAATTCATATTGGGCCGTTTTCACCACACTTCGTCGAGTGGCGTTTCAATTATGCCGTTAATTATATTAGTGCTATTATTTTTACGTTACAAGTGTGCTGAATAAATTTCTGTAATTTCACGTTTTATGACATCTGTTATTCTGACGGAATCTAGTGTTATCGTTAATAAAATACTTTCTGGAAATCTATAGATCCATGAATTGGTTAAATGATGACTTTCTTCATTTTTTTAGCGCTTTCAGTTTAGAAGTCACCATGAGCTCCTCCATTTTCTGGTCCTCATGGTATGTGAGCTTTCACAAAAGGATATAAAAGTTAATGCTTTGGAAAATTTGTTCCTTGGGTTTTCCATTTCTTTGAGTTTATTTCTATAGATAAATAATTCCAACTTGACCTGAAATGCTTTAGCAATCGTGTTTTTCTCTGCATTTACGTATATTGCAGATTCCTTGTTTACAACAGCAATTCTGTTGCTTTTCACAAAACTTGGATCTAGTTCTCAATGTGCTCTTTCATGCTCTCTATTTTGTCTTCAAATACTCATAGATATTCCACAAAGCATTTTTTGTTATGACAATGAGACAATGCAGACTAATCAGGGTTATATGCACGCTAAAATACATAAATATGAATCATGAGGTCATTCCTGATATTCGCAGAGAGTGGAAATTTAGAAATATGATATGTTTTAACTTCACCCTGTTGAATTTTTTCACGATATATATTATCAATGACATGCATTATTCGTATTTAAGGTTTATTCCTCACAGTCGATATAGGATATTACACAATAGCAAGACAGTTCGCATTGACAACAATGATCTCAAAATTGAGGAGGATCAGCAAGATAGTAGGAGAAAAAATTTTACCTTCACCAATGAGAAAGAAAAACGAGCGATATTATAACTAAAAGCATGTACCCACAAATGCTCAGGTCTCTCGACAGGCGCGCGATTGCTTCCGTCCCGGAGTTTATCCTCACTGCGCCGTAGTTGGGTTGCGACACCTCGCCCTCCCCAACGACCTGACGAAATAACATTCCCCTGCCCTCCCCATAGCCCCCCGGAAATCCACTCGCCCCCATCCCCTGACCACCTTGGCCCGCCTCCTCCTTCATCCTCTCGTCACATCTTTTCCCCTTCGCGCAATCGTTCCACTTCTCCTTGAGTGAGGACAGTGAATTTCTTTTGAGATCTCCCAACTCCACCGCCATCGAGTGCTCTTCAGAAAGTTATCTCTCACGCTTCAAGATTCGAAGCATGTCTAATCTCAGATCACCGCGATGAAAACGTCCGCGTGCAGTTAGAGCCATTATCCGACTCGAGGTGCTCATTTTGGAAGTCTCGCAAGGTCAGAAATTCTCCTTGGGCCCCCGCGCGCGCGCGTGGTGGAAGAAGCTGCAAAACGCTCGCTAGAGGGCGTCTCGCTTTTGAGCTGGGTCGGGGCGAACGGAAGATCGGGATGGTGTGGTGGTTAATGTACTGGGTTTCCACCCCGAGAACCCAGGTTTGAATGCCGGTGGTGGAAGGACTTCGATAAGTGGTATCCCGATCCTCACATGGGGTACTTTAGGGAGAGCACCTTAGTGAGAACACCGTCCGTTGGATAGGGCCTTAAAATCGAGGACCCCTTGGCACCTTTATTAAGAGTGGGCTAATGCCGACGGCTGGTTTC
This sequence comes from Hetaerina titia, assembly GCA_037158775.1. Lineage (NCBI taxonomy): Eukaryota > Metazoa > Arthropoda > Insecta > Odonata > Calopterygidae > Hetaerina > Hetaerina titia. The sequence goes on along the minus strand of CM073773.1, from coordinate 97,072,268 downwards.
TCTCCACCCTCCCTCATTTCCAAAACACTCTGCCCCTATCGAACTACCTACATACCCGTGATAGCGCAAATGACCCCAGCAGTTGGCCAGTTTCCTTCTACTACCCGGGCCGAAGGGTACCGAGGCACTTAATGGAAAAGGGTAAAAGGACGGTTTGGAAACTTTCACAAGGATAAAAAACAAATAATAAGGCTTTTAAGGTTTACGATTTACGGAAACATCACAAATAATGTCCGAAGGAAAAGTAAAAAAAATGATAGTGAACAACAATATTGCGGAGATTTGGGATCTACATTTACATCTACACAATAACCCGCAAGCTGCCGCAAGAGCGTGTGGCGTGTTATCAATAAATGATATCGATAAGTCGATGCATTAAGAAAAATCTCATGTGGCCAGCATATATATTTCACTATGTCGCTTTACTTTCTACGACCAAATATTATATTCCTTTACTAAGATCTGGTAACAGTTTTTCTTCGTGTCTATATATGGTGAATTGAAGTAATAGCCACGAAATCATTTCATCACATGATTTATTCTAGCATGCGTAGTTTTTTAGAAAAATCTTTTCTTCAAGGGTGGAATGGATTAGAAAAATGAATCAGTTTAAGTTATAGGTTTTACCATGTTACTCAAAGGCGCTTGAAAAAATAAATCCGCATTTAACCAAAGTTTTATAAACTTTTTCAGCGAGATAAATGGTGGATAGAATAACGAAGAAATCTTATTATCTACATTCTGGTTCATATTTCACACTATTAACTGAACTATTTTGCATTATAAGGAGAGTAAAAATATGGTACAAGGGTATTTTCAAATATTTGAGTACGTGAAATACATAAAATTATGACGTCTAATAATAAGAATTAGGATAAAGATGAATGGAAAGTATTTAATACAATACATTTAAAATAACATTAGCTAACACTGCGACACAATTCTCTGGATCATCAGGACAGAAATAAATGTGCCGTTTTGACGAGAATTAGAATCCGAGTAACTTTTATCAAGGAAAAATTGTTAACAAAAGATTTTCAACAGAAGTATTTTAATTCCAACGAGTCGCAAAGGTATGGTGAATCAATATGAAGGTACAGAATTAGAAAGAAGCAATCTATGGAAAAAACAGCATTTCCTTAAAAAAGATTAGTAATTACATACTTAAAATGAATTTCACGGAAATTTAAATCATGTATAGAATCAGGAAGGATTAAATAATGTCTATTGTGAACTTTTGCATGCACCATGAATTTAAAAGTTTCCTAAAAGATGTGCAAAACCACTGAAAAATAGATAGACGCGTTTAAGGAAAATGCAACTTCGACCTTTACAAACGAAAAAAGTTATGGTTTGTTTGGGATTATTAAAGTAGCAGTAATACTAGATAAAATTTAGGTGCACCGACTAACTAAGGCCATTTATTACCTCTCAAAATCCAATGATTTTATAAAAAAATGTTTGAAACAGGAAGCGATTAATAGTTGTATCAATATTAATACAACATGAAAGCTAAGAGAGTATTCACGTAATGAATTATTCATATTTTTTAAGTTTCAATATTTATGCGTCATAGTTAAGCTTCCTTCATAAATGCAATTACTCGACTAAGGGCATATGAAATCAGAGATTATCTTAAAGAGGCTAACATGCTGTAATAAGATGAATGAGTAAATATTGGGTAAACGGGGCGGAGGAACGATGTAGGAACGAATTTGAAAGTCGACGATGGAGTATAAATTATCAATGATAAGGACATTACAGCACTAGAGAAAATAAATAATTGAAGTAATGAAATATTTTCCAGAAATTATATCTGGATTGCATAATGCATTTAGAGATTTTTTTAAATATTCTCTTTAAGTGCTGGAATATAGGATTAGTCGTCTCCCTTATACTTCTCATTTTCTCCCTCCGCCCATCGCCACCGATCTCCCGTCCGGATTTATTCCCCAGACACTCAAAGAGTTCGCGAAGTAAAGGTCCATGGACCGGAACGGCCTCGCAGGCACTCAGTTCCGGGCGATAAAGCCGGGCTAAAAAGAAACACGGGAGGTTGGTTGAGTGGCCTGCCTCGCTTTAAATCCAAAAAATCGCGGGAGAGTGAAAATGGATTTGGCGTGAATGCCACTGCCACATTTTGTTCTGCACATCATGACACATTTAGAATTTTATGTCGTTTTGCTTCTTAACGTATTAAATTATGTTTTAATTACAAATGGCCATTATACCATTGGGATTATTAACAGGAAAACGTTCTGAAAATTCCCAAATCCAGCCGCCTTTTGATGACCTATGGAGAAATTTGACAGCTTGATGTCGGCTTTCAATAAATCCTGCACGCATTAATTATTATTGCTAAACGCTTGATACTCATTAATCATTTATTTGTCCAAAAACTGCAATTAACTAACACCGAGAGTCCATGGAATGCCAGCCAGAAAATAGAAGTAAATATCAACAACAGTGATATATATATATATATATATATATATATATATATATATACACACACACACACACACACACACACGTATACAGGTGTATTTCGTCCAAAAGAGAAAGCTCTCATTCTCTAATAAACGTAATCATTTTCCACCAAAAAAACGTTCATTTTCACATTCGTCTCATGATTTCTTCTTTCAAGTTTGATTAAACATACTATATACTTTGGAAAGTGCAAATGGTCCTGGAATATTGCCATAATTTTCACACTGGAAAATTATAAAAAGATAATTTAATGAAAATGTTACAAAGTTTATCACAAAAAACAATACTAATATTTTAGAAAGACTGAAATTTAAATATAAGATTTTAGACTGCCTCATTAGGTTTCAGTTTCTTTCTTTCCAGAAGAGTCGCTCCAATTTTGAAAAATCTTCTTTCATAAGGTAACCAACAACCTTTATCATCACAGAAAAAAGTCTTGGATATGGCTCTCGTAGTTTTTTCACCACTACTGTATTGGATTCGCATGCCATAACCGGTTGGTTTCATATAAATATTTATCAATCTCACAAATGTAAGCAGCAGTTGGAGACCTGTCACAAATTTCATTTCTTCCTATTGAATCTAAATGCTTGGTAATGTATTCAGAAGAAGCCGATATTGCTGAATATATATTCAAACTTTGACTGACAGATTCATTCTCAAAATAGACAGCTGTATCTTTAAGTAGTCTCTCCCAATAGCATTTCATCTTCAATGTCGAAGAATCTCTTGTACGTCTCATTGAAAAATGTTGATGAAGCATCTGTAACCTGTTCTTTTTGTCCTTCAAACTCAAGAGAGTTTTTAAATATTTGTTGATTATTTGGCGGCCTCAAAATTTGTAGATTAAGAGGACTCCTCCGAAGGTAAACTGGTTAAGGCACTTGGCCATAAATAATGGGATCTGGGTTCGATTCCCAGTCAAGGAGAATGATTTTCATCCTGTAAAATCTTTCATTGATTTTTATTAGGTAATCTACCGGTTAAGGTAGGTTTTTGGATGGACACAACTATCAAATAAGTATTTTGTAACTCCAAACAAAACCCAATACAGCAACATAATCTACATCAGGTCCCTCTTCATCTCTGTGTACTTCTTTCCTCCCTTCATCCCATCCAACATCCCTATCCTGTTCCTACCCTTTCCTCGCTTGCCCAAAATTCTCCCCTCTATTACCGTCTTCAACATCCCAGTGCCACCCAATACACCTTTCATCCATTTTTCCTGCCTCCATAGGATTTCTCTCAACAAACCCCTCTCCTCACCCACCATCTCCAGTACTTTCTCATTTGTTTTCCTTTCGATCCATTTCACCTTCTCCATTCTTCTCCACACCCACATTTCAAAAGCCTCCAGTCTACGTCTATCCCCCTGCTTCAGCGACCACGTTTCCGCGCCGTACATAGCTACGCTCCATATCAAAGTTTTTACGAGTCTTGTCTTAACCTCCCTACTCAATAAAAGTCACTTTAAAAATATTAAAAACATATAGAATAAAGGTATTTGGTATATTTGTAGGTGCATGTGTATGTTAGTTGGTAATTTGTGTGTTTACATGTGTGTGGATTGTAAAGGTTCTTGCATGAAGTTATACTATGCTTTGTTTGTGGATAGTATAAATTTGTGGCTTTTGCATGCGGTTTCTTATTTCTTAATTAAGGGTGGTGCACTAACACCCCCCCGCCACACGCCCTTGCGGCAATATGCGGAGTATTTAGTAGATTATACCAGTAGATGTAATCGTGATTTCAAACACTTCTAAATCGACTTCATTTTTAGATTATTGACCTTCACTTTTAAAATAATGTAACACAAATGAACTGGAATTGTGATGCATTACTGTACTATTTGAAATAAAAGAAAAATGGATGGAACACTGAAATCGTGTTATTTTCGCATAGGAGACATGAGGGCGGGAATCAGAACGCATCCATTATGAATCGAAATGCCATCTTTCACGCTCACCTAAATTCGCGAACATCGAGAACAAGAACTCTGATTTCATCCGGCCAGTCGTCGTTCCTCTGATCGGTCCTTTGAAAATGCCCGGAGTTTGGGGAGAGGGAGGTTGTCCCATTCTATAGCATTTCCTTACGAGGTTTGGGTTGGAATTAAAGGTAAGGTTTTTTTACTCCACTATTTCATTCCATGTGTACGAAGAAAGATAATTTTGTCGAGCACCAAAATTTTCTCAAAAATACTCACCAATGAAGCTGTCGTTTCGTAATTATTCAAGCATTTAATAACATGCAAAATAATTTCTCAATAATTTGCTTCCTTTATGGCCTTGAATTATAGCACCATTAAAATTTTTTTGTCTTACAAAGTGGTATATATTTTCTGTACAGGCACGTGAATCTTGAAATGATCAGTATTAGTCGCGGTACACGATTTTGTCAAACCTAAGTTCTTTCATTGGAGAAAAAATAACCGTTCAATGATAGCAGCGACATGCAAGAGGGAGAAGGACGTGTTAATAAAAGCCAAAAACGGCCTTTTGTAATTGAAGGACGGCTCTCATGGTCGGTTTTTGAGGTGGAGTAAGACTTGCGGAGGAGAGTCACAAGGCTAGATGTGGAGGGGTCTAACATAAGGAATGGGGATGAACACGGACGGGGAAAGGAATAGGGTAAGGGGGGTTGGGCGGGGATGAGGATACGACCCCTGGTGTGGGCGTGTGAGGGACGAAAGGATTTCGGTGTGTAGGGGAAAGGGAGGGAGGGAGCCAACGATTGTTGGCTTGCCGAGAGAGAGCGAGGAGGGCCTATGGGATGGGGGAGGGCCAAGAGAATCCTGAACTGCAAAGGAAAGTCTCCCAATCGTACGGAGGAATGCCAGATCAGCTTCCTTGAGACTCAATCAAGGATTACGAAGGATTTTTTTTAACTCGTTCTTTATGAACATGAAAATCGTAAAGACAACACAATCTTACTTTTACAACCTATTTGCTCTTTAAAATTTTTGAAATAAACAAAACTGATTATAAAATGGTCGACCTGGGACACATCATTGAAGTATATATGGGTTTTAAGCAGAAAATTCGTACAACCATTTCATTGATTGTACGGATGCTTTCTTTACGGTTGATCATATTCTAATAAACCTCTTAGATGTTACCATGTATACAACTACAGATGAAAAGAAAACGAAAGACATTCATCTAAGGATTACTAAGTTGAATCTAAACTTTCTACGCATAAAATAAGTGGCACTATATAACTTGTGCAACAACTTCATTCATTACAACCACTTATTACACCCATTAACTGATAAATTTACATGGTGAGTTAAGTAAGGAAACTTAAAAGTAAGGAAATTTTGATTAAATTAAAGAAAAAGGGCATGGTATTTATATTTGACCACATAATAACGCGGATCGAACCTGATGGTTCCAATGATTTAACATATTGTGGGGTTGACCAGTTACGTCGCTTTTAAGGAAAACTTTTGGGTTAGTTTTCTTCGACGATGATTCTAGAGGCACGAAAGGTTTACCACTCCTTGATCTAGTCTAATACTTATTAGATCCCGGTTGTGATCTGAAATATGATTATGGAAAATATTACTGTTTTTGTTAATGTTTATTAAAAAATCGTAACTTCCCATTAGAATTCTAATAAATTTCAATATAAAGTATATATTTAGAGGGAAGGTAATGGTTATGTCGCTGATTCACTGACACGCGAGGGTTTGAGCTCAATTTTGGATGACGCCTCTAGGGATTTTAGTTTCACTAAAGATGAGAGAAAGTTATGAAGGAGTATTATCCCAGCGTCTAAAGGAAATTTTGACATCAAACTTGAGAAAAATACGCATTGACATGAGCGGACACAAAGACGAACCAGCGCAAAAACAATTCTTGAGGGAAAGTTAATTCCACGCGAAAGACGTCAAGACATCTACAACACTTAAAATATATCAATCATCTCTCCGAGGTTTTCAAGGTACTTGGGAGGTTCCGTAAAGAGTACGACACCAGAAACCTTAAATGTGGAGACTAGAGTCCTTCAGCGAATTGAAGAGGGCATTATTTAGCAGAAATATGCCAAAAAGCTCTGCGCCTTTCCTGATTATTTCTGCCTGCATTCTCCTCTAGTATGGAATATCTTTATTTTTATTTTATTTTTTCATCTCAATCTGCGTTAAATTTTGAAAGTTGATCCCTTGTGAATCCAATAAAATCCTCGGATAACAACCTTGTGACAGCTGTTTCATTGTGACCCGTGGACTTGCGTCAATGTTTTCGTCGAGAAACTGGCCACTGGCGACCGGATTAACTTCCACAATATCCTCACAACTGCCACTGTCTGATGAGTTGGTTTCGAGTTTGAAAGTTTTGGCTGATGTTTGGTTGATGTCGAACCGGTTTGATTACCCGTGGCCTGTTATTGTTATTGTAGTTATGGAGTCGTCATTAGACCACGTTAAGTTACCGATAAGGGATTGTATGTTGGGTGGAAGTCCATGGAGATTAATCAATTTTCAGGCTAACTTCTAAGGCAAAATAGCGTTTGTAGTGTGCCTGTGATATATAAATGGTATTTTTTGGGTGTTCTATTGTTATCTTTAGTTTCTGCTTCGATCAATACGAAGTATTCTAACTTTTGGTGACAAATTTTATTACTATTAGAGGATTTTTCTCCTTTTTCCTTAATTTTGAGGAATAAGCTCTCGCCAGAGCTCACTAGTTCATCCAAGTTACGTAATTCATTGGATGGTATGCTTTCCTAAAAAACGGCAGTTGGCCAAGTGAAAGTAACTGGTGCCCCTTATTTCCTTATTACTCAGGTAATGCGTGATATTCACATAGACTTTGGCTAAGTATTACGCAGTCTCTTAAACATAACAGTTTCAGGCTTAACTTTGTGGAATTCCTTTGTCATGAGTGTAGAGAAAGAAAATTTGCACTTCCACATGAAGATTTATTACTTTACTCGATCAGGGAAGACATTTGATATTAGGATTGAAGAACGCCGATCATGCTTCGCAAAAAAAAGGCAACAGGCCTCAATTCGCCAAACACCTCTTAGAAAAGAATCATTCCTGTGACTTCCCACCAGACATTCTTCACACAGAAAAAAAGGATGCAAGTTAAATGCTTTGGAGGAGTTGGAAATTCGGCAATCCTTTCAGCCGGAAAGATTTGAGTTGGTCAACGAAACAATATATATCTCCCGTTCCCCCCCTCCTAAAATTCTCAAAAGGCCCCAATACCTTTACGCACCAAACACACTCCCACTAAGACAGTGATGACCATCGACCGTTCCTTCATGAAGGTCAAACCATTGCAGACAAACACCCTCCTAATTAAATGCAGAACACTGTTTTTTTCCGCTGCTATTTCTAAGAACGGTGGAGTGTTACACTGTGATATTCATTTAATGAACATAAACTTCCACAACCTTGAGCCAGAAACCATTGAAAACATACCCTCCCCCACCCCTAGCTCACTAATAGGTTGCACCAGTACTCAACTTACCCCCTCTCCATTACTCACCCTACCTTCTTCCCCTCTTGGAACCAGGCTTTTTAAGTTGAAAAATTTTCCACGTATGTCACCTGATGATAATGCGCAGCATTCAAACCATGGTCGTGTGATGTAATACATATTTATGTGGAATTGCAAAGTTTTTCTTTACCCTCATAACGCAGGCTCTTTCTTCGTCCATAAAACACAGCATTAGTTTGATTGAACTTGATACATATTCAGTTAAATGTTTGATTAAGGATCCAAACACGGAAATTTCCATCATATTACGATTGCTTCAAAAGACTCAAGTTCATCTCTTGCTAATTTTTATAATAATGTATATATACTGATCTTCGAATTTTCGAAGATCATTTGCCTATTCCTTGCTGGAATATTTGTTGATTAATAAAATGTTATTTTCTAACGTTAAATAATACGACCCGAACTCATACTAATGTTTGTTTTTCTTTTTTTCTAGGTATGTACCAGACCCAGATTAGAGCCAATTTTTTTCCATTTGGTTACTGTGTAAGTAAACTGATGTGATTATTTCCAGATTTTTCCAAAATAAACTAGTAAATAATAATTAACCTGCAATATATGTACGCGACAGAATTAGCGAAGTATTTTTGCAAATTTATGGGACCAACTTTGACTAAATAAAGTTCCAATGTTTTAAAATTAAAAGTGGAAGAATTTTCCTCGCCATCTTCTCGACGAGTTCAAATTACCAAATTCAATGAAATTAAGAAATCGTTTCATTATGCCTTTCAATTGAATAAAAAATATCGGATTTTAATGAAGAGATCATTGTAACTTTAGAAGTTAAAAGAAGCGTAAGTTCTATTCAAAACTGTTCGTGAACATTTGGAACAGAACTGCGTCGGAGCGAAAGGAAATTTTTCATCGTATACGTATACATATAACGGAAATGGCCGTTATCTAAATGAGGAAATTATCGATAGTCCTCCATCAAGGAATTACCGCCATCGAGCAGGTCACCGCTCAGCCGTGAATTTCTGAATTCGATTCTGAATCATCGAATCATTACCGACTGAACTACGATAGACTCCCAAGTTCGCGAGCCTCCACTTTTCCATCTCCAGGCCGTAAAACCCCAGTCCTCCTCTTCCTATCCCACCTCCCTCGGTAAAAGTTTCCCCCAGGAGAGTAAAATGCCCTATGCCACATGAATGGACACCCCTATGTCTTAGACGAAGCAAGTGAAGACCACAGACTTAAACATGGAACAATGAGCGGTGATATAGGTGTCTGTGAATATACATATATAGTTTGTATAAAAATTATCGGGAAAAATAAACTTATTTCAGATTTTACTACAATGTCTCAAAATTCTTAAAATTACATCCCTGGTGCGTCGAAAAACTTTTTCCAGTGGCTTTTCTACGCTTAGGAGGTTCCCTGGTTGGCGGATTTCGGAAGGTCCTTCAGTGTACGCATGTAACCGTGCGCGACCCTATGTGCCGTCAAAGAAACTGTTATTACAGATATACTTATTTCCGTGCTTCTTTGCTCAAATCTTCGTTTTCTTAGAATTTATCTGGTCTTGTGATGCGCAAAATAATGACTGTAATATCAGAAGTAAAATGCTACACATCTCTATGCATTTTTGGAATAAAAAATCCACTTCTTTTCATACCTCAACTCTATCGTCACTTAAACCTGTTACTTCCCTTGACAGTCAGTCAGTCGCGGGTATTATGGCTTTGAACTGTTGTCTAACAGTCACTGTCGCCGTCGCTCTACGACGAAACCCTCTCCCTGCCTCAGTTCTTCCCCAACTTCTTTCACCAAAGCCGTTCATTTTTCCCCGAGTCAACCACACGCACTCTTCTCCTTCGATTCCTCCCACTCTTTTTCCCTTCGACGCCGAAGACCATTTCTTTCCCAAGTCATCCAATGACCGGGGCGGAAACCCTTTTCGTAGGCGGTGCAAACATGAACACTGGGTTGGAATTGTTCTGTTTACGTACCCGTTGGTCCAGGGCGTTAGTTTGATTGGTAGTATTACTGGGACCTACACATATCCTAACCAATGACTCAAATAACGTATTCATTATCCCTACAGTTTCAGAAAGATCACACGGAATTCGAAACTAGATTTCTTTTTCCTAAAAATTCTATTGATGCGCGAAAAACGAGAGCTCATTTTGAGTATTTTGACCGAATAAAATTTATAATAATAATAATTCTGAAAATAAATAATAAGCATACATCTCACAATTACATCAATCTCTTATTATTTTCTCGGTAGTAAATACTAACAAATTTAAAACTCAAAATTAGTCATTCTTTTACGATTACTACATCGTCATTATAAGAAATAAAATGAATAGAAAGTGAATCAATTGAAAGAATACCAAGCCCCCTTCCCTGCAAAAAAATCATTGTTATTATTATTATTACATATTACCCTGAAAGCCATCGCTAGGATGTGTGGCAGGGGGTGATTACACACCAGATAACTTCTGACCTAAAGACTCTTTTCTCTCCTAGCGCGGCCAATATATCTAATTTTATTTCAATGACATCTCATAGTACGATCGGGCAAAAAATAAATTTTCAATGACATCGCTAAATAGATATTCTTCCAATTTATGTAAAAGATTTGGTCTTTAAGTTAATATTTGCTCCGTGAGTGATTTCTCATATTGGTGCTAAAACATATTAGCACAACTCTACAAATAGCAAAAATAACCAACCATTTTCCCTAAATCCCGCAAAATTTTCAAAATAGAGCTGCTATCTGACATCATGAAAGGAAATTTACTTTATGCTCACCGTTCAAATTAAAAAAAAATTAAGTCGCTCTAATTCAACCTTTTTTCACACACTAGGGAATGGGGTCGTTGCATGTTTGATTTTTGAGTAGGTATGTGGATCCCCCACGCGCGATAATTCCGTCGACCGCGTTTGCGTGCCCTGTAAGAAGAACCTTCAGGATTGGGGTGGGGGACCACCTTTCCCGCCTCATTCTATTCCAACCTTCTCAAGCCACTGCTAACCCGCATATAGGAAATATCGGATGCATGTTTCGTCCGTTAGAATTCTGAGATAAGTATCGTACATTCGATTTGAAGTGAATTTGCCCGGTAAAAGATTTTTTGAAACTAGCATACTTACACGGTTAGTTTTCAAGAAAAAACTTCCTCATGAATGTGTGCCTACCTAAGTTAAAATAAGTCACACAGAAAAGTAAATAACGACCTTCAATCCTGTAAAAAATCGCTCTAAAAAAATAAAATCTGAACACACAAATATTTGATATCGGCGTCATATAATGAAGTGTTTTCTTTGTGCACGTAAGGGAAATTTTGGAGCCAAATGATACACCAAAGCAGTTTTAAACGCATTTCCACCCCCATGTGCGACAAATGAATAACAAGAATCCCCTGTTCGAACTAGTACTAAGCAAATCAGTTTAACCGAGTTTACCGACAGACTCAAATGTCTCCGGACAAGGGTACCTCTCGAGCCATGGATGTCCCCTGGAGAGCTGACGGCGGATTCGCGTACTTATACGATATGCATAGGTTTGTGAGACGGCGAGGGCCTCCTTAGCTTTTAACGGGCCACCTGCAATAGTACATGTACTTTATCGCACAAGACTTACGCATACGATATCGGCGCAGGAACAGAGCTCGCTCAAATATGACTTAGTAGACTTTATACGTTAGTTGAGCACATTAAGACGGAAGTAGAGGAAATCTATTCACTTTCTATGCAATCAGTAAGCGTTAATTTGGCACTATCAAGAGCGTATACAACCCTAACCTGCAATTCTCGGCATGAAGATTACGATGCAATTACAAACGCAGACGCATGCATTTTAGGAGTCAGCCATTTAAGTACTCAAGTGTTTATCGTATTCTAGGATAAAAATATCAGCTCTTCAATACATAATTTCTTTCCATGACTTGTGGTTGGTAAATTTAATATGATACACAATGACAATTTGCGTGAAGTTGGTCACTATTTATCCCGAACTCAAAAACTCCATATTAAACTTCCAAATGAGATAGTCGGATCAAGAGGACGTTGCCTGCCATCGCTTCGATGTCTGAAGGAGGCTGGTCTTGTAGGAACCATTTCAGGGTCACAGTAACTGAAATGTTGCTTGCTAACTACAGGACACTATTGCATGACCCGCTTCTGCAGGACCTCACTTACAGCACGCGTAAGGAACCAAGGACACAAGCAAAGCCTAAAAATTCACATAAAATATTCATCCCACTGCTATGAACATGCAATCAGGACTTTCTTTAACCCTAATCTTCTTTAATCAATTGCATTTTTTCTTCTAGCTGTTCCCAGAATACTATTCTTTATAGTTTCTTCGCGGTTAGACCCAAAATCCGAGGTCAAATATTTTAGAAGCCTCCTGTATATACGTCCGTGTAATCGATGCTCTTCATTCGAACTCTGAGCCTTCGATACGCTAAGTTTTCGATGGGTATTCGACACATTGTTCAGGATCGTTGAGTAATGAGTGAACTGATAAACAGCGTCCTTGAACTGAGCGAAATGATAACACACATGTCTCAAGAAATCCACACTCGTAAAATAATTGCACGTGTTACTAAAGACCTCACGCAAATATGAAAGACAATTTTACATTACTGGAATGATTAATTAAAACAATTGCCTCACGTAATTTAAATTTGCGCCCTCGTCACCAAAGTAAACATTTGAGTAAGCACTTGTTAACTTCTTGCCAATCGCTTGCACAATCGATTATTCCTCTAGTGGCACCAATTTCAAATTATTCCAAATATTAGTGGCCATTAATCCTTTTCCTTTATTGATCATTTTTCACTTCTTAAGGGAGGGATTTGTTCCGTTGTTATTAATATTTTGAAATACAATCATTCAGCTCAAGTGTTAATGGTAAATAAATTGACACATGCAATATTTTAGGCGGGTGGTAATAAATCGGTCCACGATACACGCCCGTAGTGGACAAAGTGGTAGAGTAGGCGAGAAGGGACTGCAATAAACATGTTGGACGGAATTAAGGGGGGCTAAAGAATGTACATAAAAAAGAAATATTAAAATATACAAGTAAGCTTTACGGGTAAACCTATTTTTTTAGCAGGAGTTTGAAGAATGGCGACGCTTATTCCTAGGACCAATGTAAAGCTTCCGCTTAAAGAAATTCGAAGAAACGACTAACATTCTTCAATCACATGAGAAAACAAACAATAGTCAATGGAGTCATTGCTTGCATGCTATGCATTCGTCGCATATGTCCACTTTTTCTTTCGCAACAAAGAACCTTGGACCTACTTCACGTCTCCCCACTTCGAGGGATGGGACTTGGCCGCAGCTAACTTCCCCCTCCTCGGCGCACTTGCAGGTCTGGGAAACATTTCCGATGGCCCCCTTCCCACCCGAAAACGTGCCTCCAATTGAATGCAATTTCGTGCGCCTAACGCTCCATTCGAAGGTTCAGCTTGCTTTAGGTGATTCTGTTTGTGCGAGTCCACTCCCCGCCCCTCCCGTGACCGCCATCTCATGCCCTCTTCCCGATTGCAGGGCTACATTCTCGTACACACGCGCATCGAGACGGGCCCCACGTCGATGTTTCAGAGGGTCGACACCGCTCTCCCGCATATAGCAATCAGCATTCATTTCGCCAACAGCGCGTACGGTGAGGTTCTGCGTCTCAAATTGTCCTCTACGTTCCCTTTGAGAGTCCGGCTCCAATTCAAAAAGGAAAATAAATAAGGGATAGCACGGAAACGACGAAAATATTCTTCTGGATGGGCGGTAGAGTATTTCCCTTCCATTGCTGCGCAGACGTATAATGGGTTTAAAACGAGTGCGTCTCGTCATTTCTTCCAGCGGTACGCTATCACACACAAAGCAAGATCAAACGGCGGCGCGCGACTTCCGAGCGCAAACAAGCATTTGCGATAGAAATAAATTAAGCCGACGTCCTCCATCCCGAAGGGTGAGTTGAAAGGCGGAGGGACAACCGATGGAGATGCTTGAAGGGGAGGAAGGTGGAGCATTTGAATAATAAGCTTAGCAAATACGTCTCCGATTTCCTACGAGAGCGGAAAGCAACTTTCCACAATTTTTATATTGAAGTCCGTGTGCCGTATGACTACGCGAAATGCAAGAATTTTAAACCTGACTTATAACCTTTGAAAATATTTGGTAGTGCTTCTAAATTTATGAAAGCTCGGCTTTGCCTCGCGTTCATTATTTCCTATTAAAAGCAAGAATAATAGTAATAATATCAACAACTCGTGGAAAAATCTAGAATTTCTGGGATTAAAATTGCTTCTATGTGAAATTTGATGTTAGAGATTTAATTTGTTCAGTCCTTTTAAATTCACTAAATATGAAGTACATTCTGTGATTCAAGTTTTAAGTTATGTGACGAATGAAAAATTTCCTTGACAACAAGAATTCATATAAATTTCATTACTTTTTATCAGAAACTCAATCCAATTAGAGTGCATTATTTTTCTAGGTATTCCTCTTTTCCTTCGAGAAAGGTAAGCTTATTTTTTTGACAAACAATTTCAACACATATTTGGAAGCTCTTGCGCAGAGTGTGTGCAGTAATCCTCGTATTGACATTAAATTTATCACTCCGTCGCGTTATTTCTAAATACATTTCACAATTTGCCTACTTTGTAAAGATTTACCCAGAACTAAAACATTCAAAAATGCATTCTCATATTTAAAGTTTATAAGTATATATTCCTGCTTTCCCTTGAGAATTAGGATGTAGTTTGATTTAAATTTTGTAGATTGACACAGAACCGTAGAATTAAGTAGCATTAACTCCACTAATTTCGTCATGATCGGAGCTTTTATTTCTGAGTCATCCTACGTTAAATAATTTGAATTTCTGTAAAGTATTTAAAAGGACAACAATTCCCTTTTAATATATTTTTCAAAAAAATAATTATTGGCTCTTCGGCGAGAACCGAAAATTCTTCCACGAAAACTCAAGTTCCTTAGGAGTCTTCTTCATTTCTGCAATGGGGTTTCTTAGAATGTTCCCCAAAAACTTAACTACCGTCCCAAAATTATTTCTTACTCCACCCTTCTTCTCCATCCAAATTCTTCTTTCCTTGTTCTTCAAACAATCGTCTCATAATCTCAAATTACGGAAATCGCATTCTCAAAACAAATTTTAATGTATTTCCATTATTCGCATAATTCTCAATCATATGATCGATATCCAAACCTTAGCACTAATTAGCTATTATAAATATGCGTTCTTCATAGTTAACAGAGTTTACTTTTGTTGCGAATTACAATGGTTATATAATAGAGAAGATAATTACGGACAACTCCAACGTTAGGTTATTACAATGTAAATATAATTAACATCTGGAATAAATGGTCAATGATGCATTCTTGTCTGTTGGAGAGAAAAAAAATGAAATTCAAATTCCATCCGCATACGTCTCCAGGTCTTAAGTCAAGTGGGTACCACGTCATTTCCCTGCAGTGCAGTTCGCGGGCATCGGACGACCGAAGAAGTGTGCAGGTGTGCCCCGCTTACGTGTCCAACTCGGGAATAGCTCGCAGTTGTGCAGCGTTTATACTGCAGAGGTTTCCCAACACACGGATCCACACTCGGGGGTACGAGGGGGAGGGTGTAAGGAAAGAAGGGGAAAATTGGGGGTTTAAGGATGTGGGTCGTAGGGTAGAGGTGTGCGTTGAAGGAAAGGTCACGAATACCATATGTCGATCACCTGGTGATCTTGGCACGAAAGTACAATCATTTGGTATGCACGACGCGTTTAGCTTATCCATCATAATTTAAATAATCTGTGGCCCTACAAAAGGATACGTATTAAGGTTAACGAATTTTAGAGTATGACTAATCGGGTCGTTTTAGTGGATGTCACAGGCTTAATATATGTAATTTACGTGTTTAAAAAATAGATTACGACAAACCTATCCGTTGATTTGCACAAATATAGGTCAATTATCAAAAAAGTCAAGAATAGTTACACAAGCAGCTTGATAGTTACAGAGTGCCAATAGACTTTGCCAGAGTAGTGTCATCAGATGTCTTAAGTAGTCAAAGTAAGTGATATAAAAGTATGTTTTGCTTGAAAGGAACAACATATATCAGAAAAAGAATTTTGGTGGAGGGAGCCAATGCTGTAACTGTAGCATAATTTTAAAACATTTGGGACACCTTGCTTTCGGTAAGGTCACTCGCCTATAGAAATTATTCCATTGGAATGGAGTTACGTGGTCGGGGCATATTTTGAACTTTCGTGGAACTTTTCATATGCAACATTGACTGAGTATATGTGCACACAGAGGGGGTGGGGCAACCATTTAGCCATTTCTATCGACTTGTTTCAGACAGAAAGACTCTCTCCGAAGTTGACCTCTCATCCTCTGCCTCATTCACCGTTTACCTCCATTCCTCCCCACTCCTGCTTAAATGCATGCACGACTCACACCTCCACGTTGCGTCAAGGGAGAGTCGCCATGCAGTCGAAATCTAGTGAAGGGGAATTCAACAGACATGTCTCTAAACACCCGCGTAATGAGAAGCACGGTAAAAAGGAATTTTATGTTATAATTAGTGAGCTTATGCATTTAATTCAGTTTTTTGTGTAAAAAATTAAAGATTCAATGCCGAACGCATGGATAGATATTATGAAAAGGGATAGAAGCACAGAGTGTGAAAGGAATGGAGTGTTTTGTATGTGATGAGTGGCAGCTCTTGAAGTATTGTTGGTTGCTGGTTGATTTAATGCATTTGTTCATTTAAATACAGAATACATATTAAGGTCTCAGCCAGCTAAGTACGAACCGGATGGGCCTGCTGAACGATATGTCATTGTTCTTTAACCGATTCATATTCATTAAAAGATCTTTCATGATGTACGTTTTATTTTAACAAGTTTTTCACTCTGCTGAAATATGAGAATTTATGTGATTACTTGAGCGCAAAAGTCTCCAGAACCGAAAAGTTGTAAATGGCATTTATTCTCACAAATTATGAACGATCGTTGTTTATGCTTGTCAGTGAAGAATCTCGGGACAGTCGTTATTTGGCCTAATTCGTTACATTTATTTTATACTACTCATATTGCATCAGACAAAATACCAGCAGCTCGTTTTCGTATGCATAGTAGGCTATTTGAAAATAAGTGATTCCCTTCAAATATAGGTTGCATAACTTTTAATTATCGCTTAAAAGTCATAACCTCTCACGAATTCCCTAGCTTTATAGTAGTGAGTTATCCGGGTATTGCAAACCTTTGAAAACGTGTTTGGGATGAAACTGATAGTTCAGATTTCATGGTTGGTCCTCTCAATTGTGTTCTTATGGCTTGCTAATAACCTGTTGTTAAATATTGAAACGCCTTAATTAAAAAAAATGCCTAAGGAAATGTGAGAAAAATATGTCCAACTCTCCTTTGAAATTCGGTGTTGAAATGGTGAATTTCAGGTGGAGGGTAACATAGAATAAATTCATGCACGAGGGAGAGTGGAATGGCATTTGTCTTCCCCGTTCGAGTAACTATTTTGGTAATTTAATTATTATTACTATAGGTAAACTAACAGTTAATGTAGGTTTTGGATTAACACAACTTATACAAAGGTGCAGCGACAATTCCCTTCTCTCTTCTAACAAACTAAACCCAACATCCTATTCTACAATAAGCCCCTCTTCAACTCCGTATATTTCCTTTTTCCCTTCATTCCGTTCAAAAGCCCTATTCTTTTCTTTCCCCTTCCTCGCTTGCCTAAAATTCTATTCTCAATTAGTCTTCAACATCCTACTACCAATCAAAATTCCCTGCATAGATCTTTCCTGCCTCCTTTGGAATTGTCACAACAATCCTCTCTCCTCCTCCACCATACCTAGAACTCCCTCGTTTGTTTTCCTTTCTGTCCACTTTACCGTTTCAATCCTCCTCCAAAACCCACATTTCAAAGGTATCCAATTTACCCCTAACGTTCTGCTTTAAGATACGGGATGGAAATAAATGTGGGTAAAACAAAAAGGTTATGCGGTTTTTCAGAAGGAGAAAGTCTAATCACAACGTTAAAATAGGAGGGCAAAAACCGGAGGAGGTGGAACTGCTCACGTTTCTCAGAAGTGATTTGGACCAAAATGGTCAAAGTAAAAGAAGAAGGGAAATAAGAAGGATTGTGTTAGACAAAGGAGCTTTCACAAGGAGGGAACTGATAACTGGGATGTTGAGTAAGGGTCCTAAGAAAAGGCTCGTTAAAAGTTTGATATGGAGCCTAGTTTGCACGACACATAAACATGGTCATTGAAAAAAGATGATTTTCATGGATTTTGGGGTAAAAATAACACAATGTGGAGCAATAAACACAGAACTTTGTCATGGAAAGTGAGTGATTGGGGTGAGATTAAGCGAGTTATACACAAAACGAAAAGAGCAATAAAGGAGAGCTCACGTAAGTGATATTCTGGCCTTTCTCGACGCAGCTGCAGAACCTAGGGAGCTAAGTGCGAGCACATTTTCTATGCAAAACAAAAAAAACTCTATTTGGACGATCAACCGTGCAAATTCAATTTCAGAAAACGAATACCAGAATAACACGCGATGCGACGAGGAAGAGCGGGGAAGAGAGAGGAAGAAAAGATCGCCTGGAGCTGGAGGTCCTGGCTCTCTCTTCTCTCCCTTACCCTCATTTCGCGGGACTCCCTCTTACCTTGGGTCCCGGATAGCCTTCCCGCAAGCACTGCCGCTGGCCATTCCCCGTGGCCCATCGCTCCCGCGTCCAGAGGCACAGCGGTCCTGTCTGCTCTTTCCCCGACGAATGACTGACTGAGCGAGGCAAGCACGGTATTCAAGAAGCAAACTCACATACCACACCCATTCATTTGACCCCCGCTAGAAGCGATTTGCTCTCCTTGCCCCGTTGGCTTACCTTTAGTGTTTTCCTAAGGTTAGGGATTGCTGTGGCGTCTGTTAGTCGAGGCTGCTGACGGAGAAGAAGGCTTTCCTCAACTGCCGCCATTCGTTTCCCGACCTTTCTTTCCGAGCTTTCCAAACAAGAGGCAAGGTTCCGACGATGAGTCGTTCGGTGTGAATCATTTTCCATTAGTTCAGTCTGCTAATTCTTATGGGGACATCTAAAGCCACACAATACCCTATGGGGGTGTGTAGCGGGAGGAGTTCGGGCATCATCATGGTTGTACAAAAATGTGTCCATATGTACCAACAAGCGCGGTAGTCCAGAGGTAGAGCGTTGGACCGGAGGACCCGGGTTGGATTCCCGGGCAAACCTCTCTAGAAACATTCAGATACACCCGAGCTGTGCAATTTTTCGGTTACCAGATCTTCCTGAGAAACCCTAGGTGGCGCAGGAATGGAACTGACTCTCCTACCCTGATGTGTGAATTTCGCACGCAGTCGGGCTTACTATTGGATGAACTCTACCGACGCCTGCCAAACCGACCTTAGGGTTGATTACTGCGTTTATGGTTTATTATATGCATACGATATGCATACGAATAATACTTGCTCATATACCAGTATATATGTACGCATGATCTCATTCATGCCTAGGTATTTCTACATTAATTGATGCCTTTGACATAATCGCTAGCATTCAGTTTTTTATTAGAATATATTCGGGTGCTTTGGTTCGATTGTATTGTGTACGAATATAGTGCGAACCGATTACTTGAATCTGTTGGTAACTGTGCTTATCTCTCCTAGTTTATTCTGGTAGTTGAATTAACCAATATAATTTTGGGCCGTGATTCATAAACATTTTTCTAATGATAGGGGTTCAAATAATTTTAGCAGCAACCAAGAGCAACTAACGAAGAAATAATTATCCCTTCCTCGAATTATCGTGGAGATCAGGAGGGGTGAAAAGCACTGCGTCGGGAATCGTGAGAACAGAGACTGGGGCAAAGCGCCAAATGATCACGAATCCGAGGAAACGTGAGGGATTCTAGGAAATGGTTCACTTGGAGATAAGAGATTTTCCGACCTTCCAGTATGTCGCTAAAAGCGAAAATTAAGATAATGTTTTGGTTTCAGTAATTTGGAAGCATTTTCAGAATTAAATAGAAAGAATCAACTCCCTGGGTAATGGGATTTCACTGGTGTATATCTTAAAAGGAATCACAGCTACCGCAACGCACAGAACCATTTCTTTGAGGGAAACAATTATACACCCCACTTATAGTAGGTCTTGAATATTGTTGTTCATAAATATTTATTTTCTCATAATGAGAAGTGTACTTATTTTAACCAAGTGATACAATACGCCATCTTACAATAATTGGATAAAAATCAATTAAGACAGAAATGGCTGGATCCTGAAGAAGTTATTACCTATCGTATTTGCAACAGGTATGATGTAGGGGCTAAGAATAAGTATTAATAATTATCCGGAGTCGAAAACTAATTGGTGAGGTGAGATGTTACGATTTTTTTAGTGTCTCAATTATACGTATAGTATAAAAGTAAGAATTTCATTTCTCCAAATCGCTTCCTGGAAACTATTTTAAAATTCTCCACCCGAAAACTGATCTCAATGCCGAAAAGGAAAAAGCGATATATCTGTAAAAACACTATACCATCTTTTTAAAGCCGCTATAATAAAACACTTGAGCGAGATGTGAAAAAATAATTTAGGTGTAGGAATAAGTGATTCAACCCAGTCACCCACATTTCAACTCAATTTTTATGTTCCCCAATCAAGGTTAATGTGAAAGTTAAGCCATACCGGAAAAGTAGGGGAAATTATCTTCTCATATCAAATGTGTCCAAAGCAAGAGATTCCTAAATTAAAATGTTAGCTCTTGAGCGGCATTTAATAATCCATTTAAAGTTGAGAGAAAATCGGTATCTGCGATTTCATTTAACTTCTTCTGGAGTCTTCTCCGACTGCGTCAACTGTACGGAAATAAAAATCTTGTAGGGAATGGAATCACTGACAAAACATTCAAGAGACTCACGAAAAACACCTGACCTGAGTAACAGATGGCTCCTCTCTTGAGACCAATTGAATTTCACTGTCTTGACGCTCGCCTCGTGCCATATGGCTCAGCCGTGACGGTTCTAATAAACACATTCTGCTTATGACAGGGGTTTCCACTCCCCCGAAAATGTGAGAAGGGGAGATAGGCTCACCCCTTGGGGGAGGTTTCCACCGTCGCAGTGCAGCGAGAACCCGACGAACGCGAGATAGCTTCCTCGGATGGAACGACCCCGTGATCCGACTACTTAGTCTGTCAACATAATTTTCTCCACATACTCCGGAAAATGTTTTACGATCACAGGGCTACCAGATTAGGCGAATATCCGCTCTTATAATTATTTCCAGACGGCCAATGGAAAAGGGGCGATGGCGGTATTGGACCCGTGGGCTGTTTGCGTAATCAATGACCCGCTGCGCGTTGGCGTTTCTCGGATTACGGCAACAACATGATATTTTTCGAGTGCTATAGGTGAAGAACAAATCGATAATGTCATATGATGTCTCTTTATTAGGTCTTGAGTTTCTTGTGCACAAATGCACAATTTAAAGTTAAATACTTTCAAATGTGGTTAGAACAAAACCAATTATTTTACCTCATCCTTAGTTCCCATCCATTTCATCTCTCCTCTTTTTTCTTGGTGCTGACTATAGAAAGAATCAAATGACACACGTATAAAGTACGTAAGATCTTGGAGAAGAGATCCTCGTAGTTCCCTTACAAGTAAAACTGCGCAGATCTGCACTTGCACCTGGAACTTGAGTCAACGCAAAAGTACAGGCAGTCACTAACGCCTTAACACTCGCTTAATTGCTTCATTTGCGTATTTATAATATTGCAGGGAATCGTTTCACATCGTTGGAAATGTATGGACTAAACGCTAAAAACAGAATTTTTGAATCATCTTTAAATTTTAGATTTATTAATTAACTCATCTATAAATGACGTCTCTTAATCAGTGATGCAAAAAGGTAATATTACCCCCATCGTACTACGGTAGAGGAAATCTTGCCAATAATATTAGAGAGATTAAGTGTACAATAGACAGATTCAAGATGCCATTTTTCCTAAGAACGAGAAGGGATAAGAATAACATTGTCCGACCGCGTTAGGGTCATATTCGGGTCAAATTTAGTCTGGTGTGTATTCATCCCCTGCCACACAGGGTACTAAAATCAGTGGCTAGCAAGGTACTAAAATAAGAAATAACATTTTTAACTTATCGACCATGTCAAATTACTCATGATTTTCACCCATTCACCACAAAAACATTTAATACCTTGGCAACCACTCACACTTATGAACACGAATAAATGCTATATAGAACACTATAACGTCACGCAACTAAAATAAAAAGTAAAATGTGTTAAAAAAATAAAACAAAATTTTCAAAACACACTTACTAAGATCTACCTAATTGGCAAAACTCTAACTGCCGCACAAAAGTGAGAAAAATACTGAAAGCGCAAGGACGTTGAGGAGGATGTCTTTCCGCAACAGTGAACATGATTAAAATACCGAAGCATTGTATCAACGGGAGAGCCTCATCTTGAGATTCCACTTGTCGGCTTGATATTATACTTCAAGTGTGCGAGTCAATCGTAGCTTAAGCTTTCCTTACATTTTCCTAAATAAAGATGACGAGCATTTAAACAAAAAACGTTAAAAAGTATAACATTTTTTGTCTCTGGCGTAACTTTACGGAAATTGCATGCCATATTGAAATGAAATGAAACTACTGACTTCACAATTCCACACACTTCATTTGAAAACAAGATCCAGGTTTTGACACTGAACATCATCATCAGGTGCGTCATCATCACCTGATGATGACGTTCAACGTCGAAACGTGGATCGTCAGTTAAATAAAGTGTGAGGAATTGCAAAGTCAATAATTTCTTTTCATTTCAATATGTTAACAAGTATGACTAATGTAATCATTAAAACTTTGGCTAAAATTACTGCTAAATAAAAGATAACGTTTAAATATATCCGTCCCGAATCTCAAATAAAACATCAACCGGAGAATTTTGTCAAGATTTTCATTTTCTGCAATCAATATTAGGAGTCCTCCATTTTATCATAATACTTTTAACCTTGCGCAAATAGATTTTGACGCCGGATGGAACGGAATGGGTACTCGTCTCGTTTCGGGGGTCGGTCGGGAACCCAGCCAAGGAATGCAAGCGGATGGACGTCTCGGTGGAAAGGGATCATTTTAGTTGGACCCAACACGTGAAACAAGCTCTGAAAATTGTCGAGGCATTGACGACGCCAAGAGCTCTGCTCCGTATTGCGATCCCCGCGGCACTCAGCAGGAAAGTGCTCCTTTTGACATTTTGTCGGTTTCCCGCTGGTCACGTACGCACGCGTGTCTCGTATGCTCACCCGAGCCACCGGAGACCATACACGTCGCTGCATGGAAGGAAGAAGGGCATCCAATGGGACGAGGGCCGAGAGGTCATCCTATGCCCGCAGGTACTGGTGAAAAAAATGAGCGGCGCATTCACGGATGGCCCTTTTTTTGCTTTCCTTTGCTGAAGCTTCGAAAAGCATCCTTCCTCTCCTCAACAAAGCTTGCCGGTCCTCCATGACATGCCGCCCTGGTCGCAAATCCACACAACACCCCCTAGATCGAAAGCTCATCACACAATAATCAAGAAACTGTGGACTTGTCCCCCATTGGCGCTTCGATTCGCCATTAGAAATTTTTCACATATCACGGAAAATGCGAAGAATAGCCCATCTGAAGGATTGTATTGCCCACGATCTCCACGATCAGATACGCATCGCAAGCGAAGAGAGAGTGAGAGTCCCACGCCTATTTTTCCAGCAGCACAATCTAATGTTCCGGTAGGAAATGGAAATGCAATGCAAGAGAATTTCTATTTTACTCCAACTGAAAATAAATGTTTTCTCGCGTAAAAATGCGCAACTGCAGGCTGTGTAAGATTTTTGATTTGTAAGATTTTATGTGTAAGATTTTTCTGGGGGCTACCTTATGAAGAAAAATAAACTCCACTGATAATTTATCGAAGCCAATGTTAATGTGTTGTATGTTTATCATGTCCCGGTGATTCGGGGTAAATATTATCTTCATTGTCAGTCAATAGAGCGTGGCGACGATCGCAAGAGCCCTAAATCTCATTCACGAAGAACGAGATTAAACATATAAGGACTACCTTAAAAAATCTGAATGACGGTTTTCAAAGACAGAATAAGTTGCGTTACGAAGATAAAAAGATCAACGAATGTGAATTTTACTGAAAATATTTGAATGAGATATCTCTTCAACTTTATTTCAAGGAAACTACAAATAACTGTAAAAACAGGAAAAGACTGCCGAAAAATCTTACGGTTGTTCCATCGTAAATTCTTCCATAAAATCATGCATACTATACTCGGAAATATTTATTCAATATTTCGTCTGTTGAATACAAACTGAGTACTGCGTATTCCACTACTGAGAGGAGTGGATTGTGTGAATTTGACGTGCGTCGAGGCCTCTTGGAAGGGCGACTTCTTTATCGAAAGTTACAACTTCAGTATCTTCCCCATGCCCTCATCTCGATCTCCTCTAGGTCATTTTTGCCCTTAATGGTACGCTTTATCAATCGCACGTAATAAAAATGGTAAAGATTGAAGGACAATTGGGTGGAGGGGATGACGTAAAGCGGGAGGATACAAACAGCAAAATTAAATCACTACGAGAGTAGTATTCGTCCCGTACCCAGTTTCATTGCTTCCGTAAATGTTACAGCGCTCCTTCCCAAGATGGACTACACCGTAAAAGGGAACCCTTTCTGGAATTTCACAAAGGCTCCGAAGAAGTCGAAGCGTGTCAATAAAATGTGCTAACTTGGAGGTATCACACTCTCACAGTTCTTCTTTCTCGTTCAAAAGAGCCAAGCTAATCCCTCCCTTTGATACCGTCTGGCTAAAGTTTCTTAAGGTGCGCGAGCTCACAAAAACATCGAGAATGGAACTATAAAGCACTGAAGTATTATTAGAAGAAAATACAAGTGTGTTACAACAGACGATTGATGATTACGTACAGCATATATAGGAGTAAAAGTGGTAGACGGCAAGGATAAAATGCATCATTAATAAAAACTGAATTCATAAAAAATACATACATCAGTGTTTTTTTAACTTTTGTCTGAATAAATAAAGTACGAAGTCGTTAATTCAGATTTGTAACCAATAATGTATCTAAAAATATGTATTCTGTAAGTCCATTCAAAAACATTGACGATTGTAATGTCATTTTCTAATCAAAAGCTAATGAAGGTGAATTAAATGTGTCAGCATACGTTTGTTAACTGTCCAAGGAAGAGAATTTTTCAAAATTTTTATATACCCTGAAAACCACTGCCAAGGTGTGTGGCAGGGGTTGAATACACACCAGAATAATTTTACTCGAACATGACCCTATCGCGGTCGAACAATGTTATTATGATCCCCTATCATTGGTGGAAAAAATGACATCTTAAACCTACCTGTTCTACACTTAATTTGTCTAACTTTATTGACATGATATCTCCTACCGTAGTACGATAGGACTAATATTGATTTTTCTACATCACTGCTGGAGACCTTCCGATTTAAGCAAGATCTTCTATCTGTAACTAAACTTCGCTCCGTCAGTGATTCCCAGCTTAGCTACTCTAATATTTCGAATACCCTGCTAAGTTTATCATAAGAACGTTTTACAAATCTCGCTCCTCTACGTTGCACTCAATCCAATGCGGCAATCCAACTTCGTGAGGATCCCATATACTAGCAGCATATTCTAAATGAGGGCTAACCAATGACAGTTAAAACTTCTCTTTAACCTTTTCATCACATTTACCAAGGATTCTTCTAATAAATCCTAATTTTTTGTTGGCCTGCCCACACATACACGTGTTTCACACAGGAGAGACCGTGAGTGAGGGAAACGCCTAGCTATTTAAGTCTACACATTCCATTTTGGTGTTCCCAAAGCAGTAGGCGTTCGGGTGGGACTTGCTTTTTTTTCCAAAAAATTGTGATTTTAAGGTAAATTCTAATTTCCAAGTGTCGCACCAGCGTTGCATAGCATTAAGGTCATTTGACAAAGCTGCTGTATCCTCAGGATCACTGATATCACGGTTAACCACTGCATGATCGGCAAACAAACGTATCTTACTAGGCTCAAAGCTCTCATGAAGTTAGCTTTAAATTCATGAGAGCTTTGTGCCTTCATTAACCTAACTTGTATTTGGAAGGTTTCCTATTGGTTTTCCTGACTTTGAAATTGTCCATAAGAGGGATTTCCGCGAGACATTTTAATTTTATTTCGCACATTTTCGGTCGATTCAATTTTCCCGAGTAACTAACAGTTATCTATCTTCTATAAGAATTGTTATATATTAATAATTTTTAATATTAATTATATTAATAATTGATAAGGCTTTCTCAAGGAGGAGGGAGTTGATGACGGGGACGTTGAGTAGGGATGTTAAGACAAGACTCATAAAAACTCTGATATGGAGCGTGGCTATGTACGGCGCGGAAACGTGGTCGCTGAAGCAGGAGGATAGACGTAGATTGGAGGCTTTTGAAATGTGGGTGTGGAGAAGAATGGAGAAGGTGAAATGGACCGAAAGGAAAACAAATGAGGAAGTACGAGAAATGGTGGGGGAGGAGAGCGGTTTGTTCAGAGAAATCCTATGGAGGCAGGAAAAATGGATGAAAGGCGTATTGAGCGGTAGTGGAATGTTGAAGAGGGTAATAGAGGGGAGAATGTTGGGCAAGCGAGGAAAGGGTAGGAACAGGATAGGAATGTTGGACGGGATGAAGGGAGGAAAGAAGTACACAGAGATGAAGAGGGACCTGATATAGATTAGTTTGCTAGGTGGGGAGTCACAAAATGTTTATTTGATAATTGTGTCCATCCAAAAACCTACCTTAACCGGTAGATTACCTAATAAAAAATAAAAATAATTGATAAGAGTGATCTAACAGTGAAGGTAAGGCATTGTGTACGTTGGCGTAAATGTGAGTAACATGGGTACATATTTCCGATAAAATTAAACCGAAATAGCACTTGAATGTTTTGAAATATCTTGCCCGTGCGCTTCAGCACGTTAATTTTTGCAGCAGCGACTACGAATACCCTTCCAAAACTCACTTTGAGGCAAAAAATACGCGTATGGGTAGCCTGGCTATTTATTATACATGCAAGTAATTAAATTACAAAAAAATGTAACAGCAAAATCTTATTAATGGTTAATTTAAGTAGTTAATTAATTTTCTTTCATTAATTTATTGATTAAAAAATTAACCAAAACTTTTATACTAAGGAGAGTGGGGTAGAGCAGTGGAAAATTACGGACTTTCCACCTAGAAGGCTCCGGTTGAACTCTCGAAGGTGACAGGAGTTTCCAGTGGAATGCTAAATTCTTACTGGGGGACCTTTGTGGAGGGAACTTAGAGTGAAATACCCCGTCCGTAGGATGTGACATTTTAATTTAGACCCCGTGGCGCCTTTCTCTAATTCTTAGCTAACCCGTTACCGGGTTTTCCTCCAACCGTTTTCCATTCATCGAATCACCCAGCCATGACTTGCACAAATGATTCTAGCTATTGGTCTCCTCTCCTAATCATTACGTCTCTTTTATATAAAATTAAGTGGCCAGTGGCGAAGACATTTGGCATACCGACGCCCACGGACGTAATTATGTCTCTGTCGCTCTTCAAAGCTACCGAGGCTGGCCAGACTCGGACACTAGAAGTGTTTATATCCTGACAGGATCGACTGACCGAGTTAGTGCCTGGGTCATAGTGAGAATAGCAAAACCTAGAATTGCCCAAAGGGGAGCAAGCTCTCTCGATTTGGAGGGTGGGCGAGCACGAGTGAACAACGATATTGGAATTTGCAGGGGTCTAATTTGTATCAAATACATTTGGATTAATCTCTATTGAATTAAACGCGTACAGCATACGGAATCCCTCTTCTTTAGAGGGCAGTAATAGTAGAAAACAAAATTCTCCATGCCCATGCATTTCTCATGTAAATACTATCATTAAATCTAACCCCATAAAAGCATTCCATAAGTGTGATAAGAGGTGATCTTGGAGAAATCCATTCGTTAGAATTTTCAATACCAATCCTACGCTGAGCAAAAACCTCGTCCAGGGATCACTGGACTTGATCGCGACATTGCACAGGATGTGGCGTTCGTATTCCGTCCAGAAGGTCCTCCTTCACATGCAGTCCTAGCCATTCACTGAGCATGACAGAGTAGATGACCCATATCACTATCGAATCGATGAAAAGGAAAAGCCCGGGGAATTTTACTTGAGACAATCTGGCAAAAACTTAAACCTCCTATTTCTATTCTTTTACCTATCCTTTCCTCGAGATCTCCCTTCTTTCCCTCTATTATAGGCTCACCTATATAAATACTCACATACATTGTTCAGGAGTGTACGAAATAGACTGGAGAGATTGGGGGGAAAGGAGGAGGTGGAAAAAGAAATGGAAAGAGAGGAAGGGGAGCAGAGGGAGGGAAGGGGAGAGAGGGAAATGGGATTCGGGGAGAAAGGGAGGAGTTTCCCTTTGTGCAGGTGACCTCCTCCCTTTTCTTGTGCCTCGGGGAATTCTTTATCCCTCTCTGGCCCTTCCCTTTGCCGCGAGAGGAATGGGGCCAAGATGCACACGGAGGGATGGGGGAGAGAGTTGGACGGGGAAGAAGCCGGCAGGCCGAATTTAAGGGTAGGGAATAAGGGGGAAGGGAAAGAGTGGGGGGGGGGTGAGTTAAGGGCACGCGAACTCCCTTCTTCTCCACGAACCCTCCTATTTTTCCACGGGGTTTGGAGAGAGCAGAAAGGATTCCGAGGTTGATGGAAGGGGTCAAAGATGGGTCTGAGAGGCTTGGGTTTCTAGGATTCCGAGGATGGGGAAAGAAAAGGAAGGGTAGGGATGGGATGGGGGTGAGTTGGCGGTGGATGAGTGGGTGGACAAGTTGACTGAGCGAAGTTGGAAAGAAGGGTTTTTATTACATGCGTGTGTGTGTGTGAGAGAGAGAAGGGGAGTTCAGCGAGAGGCAAGGAGAAAGCTGCATGAGAGAGGTGAGAAGCCAGATTTTTTTACGGATAGAGGGGGGTGAAGGAAGTGGAGTAGAGGTAGCAGTGGCCTCATTCATACAAAAGTTTCCAAGGGAGGTTTCCAGAAGAGGGAAAGGAAGAAGAGGGAATAATAAAAAACTTATATTTTTCCTCCCCTTCCTACCGTTTTGTAGCCCTCGGTTTTTTTTCTTTTAGGTTCGCGAGAATGAATGGTCGAAACTTACTCACTCTCTGCGTACGAACCCACGCATAAAATTGTACGCATGCGTGCGTGCAACCGTACGTGCTTGCGCGTGCGTTAAACGCAGTCGTAAGGGAGAGGTAAAATATATATCCATGCAATCGGCTCAAGAACTCCGCGGAAATATCCCCAGAGTCGTGCACAAACTCCAATTTGACTCCAGTTTTCCGGGTGTTTTACCTTCATCTGCGGATCTTTATCTTTAGACTGTTCGTTCACTTGTTCTCCATTCTTTGTTTTCTATCACTGTAGTCTCTTACTATGTCCCATTCCACTTGAACTAAATAAATAGCCATGGAATCTCATTACCTTACTGCTTTCTTCATAAAATTTCATAGTAGAGTGTATGACCACCTTGATAGAAAATTTGACCTAAACATTCTGAAATGCGTGATTCTCTCATATTTACGCATGAAGAACTGCAGATATATACACATTTATTTATGTGCATTACTTAGGTTCATTCTTAATACTTTACGATACGGAAGATTATCTTTTTGCACAATTATTTCCACGAGAAAAACTGTCCCAGTAAAAGTTATGAATCGTAACACTTCTTTCGTTGTCTGGTATAAGAAACCATAGACCACCTCGGACGGCTAATGAAAGAGATTGTTGACGCCAAATTTATGTAAATTCTCCGCTCTTTCGAAGAAATGAAAGACTTGGTATTTTAATTTGACAGTATTGTGTCGGTGTAAGTCCTGCTAACTGGTCACCAACGATGAAGGTTCCACCACTGTTTTTTCTAAATATATCGTTCTAATCAAGCAAGCAGTGTTAGTAAGTGCTCGAGTGGAGGATGGTCACACACTGAACGGAGGCATAGCCAATTGGTAAGGAACGTACAACATGCGGTCCCTCCAAGATTGGTTCGTATGCCTGATTCTGAACATGGAGTTAACAGAAACGCGGTTACAATTGTAACAGACAAAAAGACTAATAGAAATGAATATTGAATAAATAAATAGAATTATATGGAATAATTAAATAGAATTGAATGGATTGACCGCACGTTGAGATACAAAGGGATTATTAGGGCGGAAAATTAGAAGGTAAGCTTCAATATTAAGATCAAGAGTGCAATGTATAGACTAATAAAGGAATAATTTGGAAATGAAAAGTCTTCTGACGGGAGAGAACTGAATGGAATTGAGGAAACCGAGAAAAATATAATTATAACCATGGCAGGAGGGCAAGGAAGGAGACATTCAAAATATTTTCAGATTAAAATACTAAAACCATGAAGATGCAATCTTCTAATTGTCTCCAGCGTTGTTATCCTTTATTGGATTGAATATTTTATAACTATCTAGTCGATGAAATAAAACACTAAGCATACGATAAAGAACCACAGCAAATGAAAACGTTTGAGTGAACATTTCAGCAGCACACATTTTTTTCCCAGTTCTTTCTATTATTTCATTTACAAAGTATAAACGCCGGTACCGAAGAGTAATATGAAAGACGCAGGTTCAATATTATTTGAAGAAATCAATTAGCTTGGAGATAATGGGGTCTGGTCTAATCATATCGGAATTTTTTAATTATGTTGGGACATAAAGAAATTCCAAAGAAATGCTGGACCCAGCTATAGGAGTCATTCTTCTCTCTCCTATTTTCTATGCTTTCATCGACGCATTCATTCCCTCGAAATCCAATATTTACTCCTCCCCACTCTGCTCTCTCTCTCTCGCCTCCCACAATCTCAAGCGAAAGGTTATATCCCGAAGAAGAAAGGAATGATAGTCAATTAATTCCCAACGCCTCCTCAAATCTCCACTCGTTTATTTGACGCCTTCACTCTATTCCCTAAATCACCTCTTTTGCAATGGTGGCGGCATATAAGAAGCTCGTATTTCCTTTCCTACGGACTCTAGTGCGATCGTGTACACATTTCTCGTCTAACCTACCGTGAGAAGACGTACTTTGTGCCACCTCAAATGACTGTTCATACAAGAATATGATCAAAAATGTCGATTTATGTGCTGAAATGACAACTATTTTTACATTACTTTGTTCTTGGGTTCTATGCACGTATCACGTGAGTTTCAAATACATAGCTGATCAAAAACCTTCCTTTTGATTTCATTTGTAATGTAATTTGAGACAACAATGAATCAACTTGGTGTCATTGTGTCCACTTTTAGTTTCCGATGACTGTGATAGTTGTTTATAACGATGAGTCAATGAATGTTACCTTGAAAAAGAAGTAAGCCCATCACAATACGTATATATATATATATATTCATTCCACATAGAAATAGATATAAGGAAGCGGGATAGGAAAACACATAAAAGACGAACACAGGACAGGTGTGGAAGGCGGATTTGATCAGATCACAAATTTAAAAATATTTCCTTAACCGGGACATGAACACCGGACCTTCCACTTGCCGGGCGGGTGCGCTACCGATTACGCTAGGGACTCACTGGGTCTCGAATTTTCGGTAGTGCAACCACCGTTCTCAAGAGGAGTTAGGGACTGTCTGTTCTGACTGAGTGTTCTATTGCGCCGCCCAAATATTATATAGCTCTCTAGTATAAGTGAGTACTTCCACATCATCGATATATATATATATATATATATATATATATATGTATTCATTCAAACAGAAATAGGTATAAGGAAAGGGGATAGGAAAACACATAAAAGGCGAACACAAGACATGTGGGGAAGGCGGTTTTTTGAGCAGATCACGAAAGTAAAAATATTTCCTTATCCATTGACAAGGACACTCACAATGTAGATGATTTGAGCTTTCGGCCTACTCCGAGGCCTTCTTCAGGTCAGACTGAGAGGTTTTGAGGGAAGAGTGCTGAGGAGGGAAGGGGGCGGAAGGTTTAGGGACTGCTGGGAAGGAAATTAAAGATGGCGGTTAAGGGTGGGAATTTTAAAGGATCGGAAATATAGGATGTATGTGGATTCGCGAGTTCTCACCTCTATGTTGGTGGCTAAATCGGGTAGGGATTCTAGTTAGTTAGTAAACTGTTAGGGAAAAGCATTCGTCGAATGATAGGTTGTGTGAACTTGCGTGTAAAGGGATAGGAAGGGAAGAGAGTGAAGCAGAATTACAGGAGTAGCGGTGATTGTTCATTCGGATGTAAGGGGGTAATGCATTCGCCTATGTAGAATCAAGTGCATTGTTTGCACGACAAAAGATAGATAATATTTTTCGAGAGGCAATTAGCGTGGGAACGGGGTGAAGGGACAATGAGGGGATGTAGGGAGAGGGGAGGAGATCTGATTAACAGACATGTTTTACATCGGGGGCGATTGCAGGTAGGGGAAATATGTGGAAATTTGTCAGGGCGGGATGCCAAAGGGTTGGTGGATCTCAGAAGGTTTCTGAGATTGGCTGGTCGTCTGTAAGCGACAGAGGGGCATTGGGGCAGTAGGGATGTGGTCGCGTCATTGTCATGTAAAATAGGATAAAGTTCTTTGAGAAGTGTTTTCAGTCTGTGGGATCCGGGGAAATAGGTTGTGTGTGTATGTATGTATATACATTCGAAAGCTTTTATTTCTAGAAAATTTTCGGAAAAATGCACCATTTTAAGAACATATCCTAACATTCAAGAAACTGCGGGAGATATCGCGACACTAACTTTTAACGAAACCATCCGCTAAATATGCATTACAATGCAACATTTTTCTGAAAAAAATATTCGCCTTGACCAGCATCAGAGTCAAGGCGAATTTTTTTTTCACTCTAAAATTGTTGCATTGTGATGTTCTTGCATGTTTTTGTTTTGTATGTACCTAGTAATACACGTGACATTAATGAAATGTAGTCCGTGACTTTTTTAGTGACAGCTCGTTTGCTACTTTACCTGAAAGATTTTTCGTATAATGTTAATGGGTTCTACTCTCTTGGCTTTTCTCATCTCCTGATAAAATGATTGCATGCGACAACCAGTCTTCATTATCGGTACGGTATTACTATTTTCGCAAAATGGAAATGGCGACTGTTCGCGCAGCCCTTATTACACACCATTTCTGGTGGCTTGCAGAGCATAGTGTATATTGCACCATTCCTCCTATGGCCGGGGGCGTCCACGTGGAGCTGGCGAGATAGAGCAGTGAGGTAGAGGAGATTCGTTTTAATTGGCCGGGGAAGCTTCCTGCTCGATGGTCGGAGAGATTCTTTGCGTTACGTTGCACCGACCAAGCAAGCTCCATGCATATTGGGAGAGCTATGAATCCGAAATGAGGCATGAATGGGGATGGAGCAACATCGGGAATCTTCTTCCAGAGGCTATTAGCAAGTATTCCAAGGGGGCAAGAAGTTGAAGATACGACCTCCTAGAATTATTAACGGTCTCATGAGCTCAATTCTGGTGCAGTGATGATGTGAATATTGCCATTTACTGACTTTTATTATCCAGAATTCACAAAATAATTACTATTCGTGATGAGAGTGTAAGTACTACGGTCTTTCAGTTTACTATCAAATTTCTCCTACCCATTTCTTTTCATCCGCAATGTTTGCGTGAAATTCGTACCTATTCTTAAACTCTTAATCCACTTTTCTACGGCATACAATTCCTAAATCCCAGTTTTCACCCAATATGACGAAACATTCTTACTTAAGGAATGGTTTTTCCGTGATATTGGTAAAAAGGATGTACTTAAATACCCATCTAAGAGATTGCTACATGGTAATAATTCAAAAGCTCTCTATTCATTACAGAAAAAATAAGAAATGCCGTTTTTAGAAATCTCTGGGGAAAAAAAAACTTACGTATTTCACCAACATTCATGATTCAACTGAAAATTGTAAATTGAAAAAGGTTTACATTCATTCCTGCAATAGTGGCATTACTGTAGACTGACGCTTGAATGAACCATCTCCCAAGTCATCAATAATTTTATTCTCGCTCTATCCCCCAACCCAAGTCACACTACGTGCTTCGGCAGATTGGATGAGCACGATTCAAAAGAGTACACTCTCGAGCAGTCTATGCCTCAAATATACGATTTCCTCTCTCAGAAACGCTTAAAAACGTAATCGAAGAGAGATACACGAAATATTGTATCAATTTCTTCTTCTTCAGGGGTTACTTGTTTATTTATTACAAAATATCAATGTAAAATAACACTGATTCATCACATTATCTACAAAAGTCACCGTCCGACAACGTTTAATATTTTGGTAAAAGTTATATTTAAAACTTAGAAAAATACTAAGAAATATTTTGAAAAATTCCACCCCTTGGGGAGAAAACAAGAGTTGAAATTATTATGTTAAATCGAATTCCCTTCACTAATGTGGAATTAAACATACCTCTATATCCCACGGTAACTGACACCAGTTATCTTACATAAGAAATTTTCTTCTTCAATCTTCAAAACTAATGCAAGGGTATTTATATTGCATTCCAATTACGAAGTTACTTGCCCACGGCGGTGGTTACTAGGTCCGAATTGCCAAAGAATCAATTGAAATTAGAATGGCAGGATATAATTTCAATAGGGATTCCGGCTATTCCCTCAGTAATACATGGAAAACTGTGCTAATGGAGGTAAGAATAGGAATGAACAGACCACAACGGCCTGGCGACCAATCAGGAGGTTCCCCCTCTTCGGATCAATCACAAGTCACCTGACCCGAGAGCTCAAGGATATAAGACGGCCAAATGCTGAGTGGCAATCATCTACCCTGGAGACGATGCACGAATCGGACATCGAAACGTCGCCCAACATGGAACCCCTGACCCGGTGGAAGACCCGAGAATCCTTCATGTAGGTTGAATTAATTTTCCAATGACGTCTTTCATGCCATATTAGTCTCCCTTCTAAAACATTAGGACGGGATTACTTGGAGTTTACGCTGTCTTCACTACCGTCTTCTGCTTTTCACTACCATTTAAAACATGGCACTCACCGAAAAGGACTAGTATTGTAAAATACAGTTAAAAGTATTTTAAATCCGTGACAAAGCACGGTCATTTGCTGATACATATTTATTTCTATAGCTATGAAATACTCCTCCGGATAGCCCTGGAAGGAGACAATGACGTGCCGTATATACGAAGTAAAATCTCTCATTGTAGATACATTAAAATTCAAGAGATCCCGTCATATACGAAGCTTAAGAAGGTCTTTTCAGTTCCTCATTACGTGAGCGTTTATTGTTTTGGCAATATTCGCTTCCTGCGATAGGCAAGGATATAAAAAAACCATCAAGACAATTTTTACTCGGCAATCACATTAATGACACTTTTTATGGCCGCGCCGGATGTATTTTTTAGGGAACACCCGGTCAATAAAACACCAAAGAGGCAAACCTATTGACATAAAGGATTGCTATTCTTCTTTTAAGCATTAACTCATGTACTATATTTTACAATGACATTATTGAATTTTTGATAATTCACGAAGGCAATTTTCACGGGAGGACACATAAAACATCATACCCAAGATAAATATTTATCGTGGAAATTCCCTGAATAAAAGTCTTTAAGTTCAAACATGAAAAAGTTTCACGGGCATTCATTTGAACGTCTACTCTGTGCCACTGAAATCAGAGCAATAAATCCAGGCAGTGCTTCATTCCATCTCAATTTAAACTCTTCCTTTTCCTCTGTTCTTAAAAGCACCAAAGTAACTGCTTCCCCTTTAAAAAGCATGAGCACGAACCTTCCCTTTGAATCATTCTTTTCATAGATGTTAGCTGTTCCTTTTGTTCGTGCTTAATAGATCACATTTGCAGCTTTGAAGACTTATTTTTGATTGTTTTAATTAATCAATTATTTTGGGGAAATATTCGAAATCAATGATATGAATTTTTATATATTCGTGATAAATATATATATATATTTTTTTTTTTCCATAAACATAGTAATTAACCCTAAGGTCGGTTTGGTAGGTGATGATAGAGTTCACCCAATACGAAGCCCGACGGCGTGTGAAATTCACGCACCAGTAGGGGAGCCAATTCCTTTCCCTGTGCCAGTTATGGTTTTCCAGGAAGATCTGGTACACAAAAAATCACGTAGCTTCGGTGAAGCTGCAGGTAAGCAGAGAGGCTTACCCGGGAATCGAACTCGAGCCCTCCGATCAAATATAAACATACATATTAGTAGATCTTTGAATTGGAACGCTCTTCTGCGTACAAATTACACACACGCACACATTTACACACACACACGCACGCGCCCACACACACGCACGCACACACGCGCACGTGCGTGCGGGTATGTGTGTGTGCCTGTTTGAAAAATTTACGTTTATAGGACGTAATGACAAAAAATTTTACTCTACGTTATGCAGAACATTCATTTGTTCGTAACAAACTTAAATACGCCTGCGATCGGACTTTTCCGTACTCTATGTTTAAACTATTCGTAATAATCTATTTTATTTGAATTAAATATTCAAAGATGTTACATCGTATAACTTTTACAATTTCACATTAACGTGAAACATTTAAAACTACAAATACCCTCTTATCTAGTATTTCATGGGAGATGTGAAATGAATGGATTGAATGAGGTTACGGAATGGGGGATTGTAGATAGGAAACCCAATGTCGAAATCACGATTTACTTCTCCTCCAGATAAAAAATACGGACCATTAAAATCGTTCCGTTCCAGCAATGGGCATTTATAGAACTTTCAATCCAAAATGTTCTTAATACTCTCATTTGGAAGTGAGAAACACTCCTGGAAATCCTGTGTCGATGGATCGCTTATTCACGCACAGAAAAATTTGAATGAGCAACAAATCCGAAGGAAGAGCTCAACTCATTACTTGCTAAAAAGTATTTCCAAACGTTTCAATCTTCTAATAGGTTTTCCAAAATGAATATTTTGGGCATATTTTGGCTTGAAAAATAGTACCTTGATTTCCCTTGACAACAGCGTCTTCGATGTCGTATTTACCGCTAAATATTTAGTCTTTTATTTTGCTGATTTCTTCTATTCCTCGTCCTAAGGAAAACTAGATTTCATAAATGCATCTTCAATTGATTTTTGACTTCCGACCACGTAATTTAACAGTGAATTTCAATGTTCATAATGTTTTAATTGTACTTACTTTAACCTTACCAACGCATTATATTTTTTCCAGCTTGGCTTCTTCAAATAGAGTATATCTAAAAAATATAATTATAAATTTACATGTATGTACAACTTAAAAACTTTCGGCCCTTAGGCTTGCGATTCCATTGTTCCGTAAGTCCAACTCATTCATTCACTTCCTAGCTTCCCCGTTATCGATTGTCACATTAGAAAACCGCAGATGGATGTCATTTTTCGTAGTGACTGAAGTTATACTCGTCATTAATTTCAATTGGCCTCCGGATTTGATCGTAACTATCAAGAACTTGTGTGTGTATTAC
Organism: Hetaerina titia; assembly: GCA_037158775.1. Classification (NCBI taxonomy): domain Eukaryota; kingdom Metazoa; phylum Arthropoda; class Insecta; order Odonata; family Calopterygidae; genus Hetaerina; species Hetaerina titia. The sequence goes on along the minus strand of CM073773.1, from coordinate 97,034,638 downwards.
TGTGTGTTTGTTTGTGAGTAAGAGGAAGGGTATATCACACTCAAGTAATTACACATACTTCTTCTTCTGAACTGCGGTCGCGTGTGAGAGTTTGCATTTCATTTTTCAATTCACCGGCTAGCGGAGTAACATGTAGATGCAGAGAGAACAATGACAAATTTCGGGTTCCACCCTTGAGAGGTGGGATGCTGAATTTCTCGGGATACCTTGAAGTTCCAGCGGGAGATAATCCCTTCCTCGTGGATCTTCTTCCAACTCGCTCGCATTCACTCACTTGTTCACCAAAGGCAACCCCTCTCGGCCATCTAGGTTGTTCTCGGGCGTTCGTCCAGATTGTCAAGTTCGTCGTGTTCACGCGGGGACCGACGGAAACTCCACTGCGGAAACAAGTGAGCATAGAGGGGCGCTCGCGGGGGACGTGGTGGTCCTCTGCGGTTGAGCGTGGTGTCCGATGCAGTCCAAGTGGAAATTCAGCCCACCACTCCAACGGTATAAACTCACACTAGGACGGCCACCAGTTCCACAAACATATTGTTCAAGTATTTCTGTAGTCATCGGAAGAAGAGGCGTCGGGAAGTTTCCAGAGCTTCATTTCCGTCATCCCTCCCAATGATTATGTTTTATTATTCCGGAGGAAATTTGTTAAAACATTTCCTTAAATATTTCCCTCAAGAATTGAGATTACTGCGCTAAAATATTATTGGCTTAGATGCTCATTGGCCTGCAAGATTGCTCTTAATGTGACATGAGTTTGACGGTGAACTGTAGTTAAACTAACTTTACTATGGTGACTTAACTGCCTTAAAAGCTCAGACATCTGCAAGTAACGTGCTTTGTTTGATGTTTTAACGGCGAAATTCAATGCTATTCATCGCCAAATGCGGGTATTGATAAATATGGATTTTTATAAAAATGTATGATGGGTGATATATCACTCGTATTTGACATTAATGTAACTTCCAGGCGCGCAACGGAACCGGCAAAAACAATACGAGTTTGCTAGAACCTTCCGAATTCCATTTACTCCTTTTTTTATTTCCAGTTGCTTCCGGAAATATTTTTTTTTTCAAAAATTTATTTCAAGGAGCAGATCTATTGTAAGAACAGTAATAGTGATTTCATAAATGCAAATGTGGAATTTAATTTTTCCAACATGTGGAAATAATGACAATATGATTCATATTATTGAATTACTTGGTGGCTTAATGGTCTTCTCAATCCTTTCACTGAAAAAGGTGGTCGTACTACCGAAAATTTTAAATCAACCCTCATGTTTTTAATTTTTTGTGTGCTCTATGCATTCTTTTACAGGGTGAGTTCCGATGGTAATGCAATTATTTTTAAAAATAATTTATCGAACAGATCTGTACAGACACGTAATATTCGTCAAATACTGTCCTTGGGCCTCTACACATTTTTTCCAGTGACTCTGCCATTCTGCTCTTTCATGACCGGTACGCACCCTGGAAGGCGTCTTTGGGGACCTCCGATCAATAAGAGGGGCGCGAGAAATTAAATTACATTACTTTCGGAACACTCCCTATAAGAGCGTCATAAAAGTGCTAAAAATCGCTTCGCAATTATTTCCACAAACACTTACATACGGACGCGCTCACACATACACTAGGACCCACACATTATTTACAATGCGAATGGTGCATTTGCATTATTACGCTGCTAAAATTACTTGTTATTATTATAGGGAAAAAAGGATAAAACGTTTTCTCTTCGGTATTAACAAGTGAATGTAATCTAAGAGGTGAGTTAAGTCCTAAGATCTCTTGAATTTTTCCGACCATCCACTTTTACCAGATAGGTAAAATTCCTATGAATTTTCAACATAATCTCCTTAATTATGTACACATGCACATTTTTCACTACGGCGACGCCAAGATTCTATGGCCGCCGAGAAAGCTTGTGAAAGGATCCCTTTCTGACCACTAAAAATTTGTGGATACGACAGCGGCTCGACTGGAAAATACGCGGCCACAACGAGTGTTCCTCATCGTCAGAAGGAGTCGACATGATTCAAGCCGAGGAAAAAAGTCGGGAGAGTAGAAGGGAGTATGAGATAATCACATCAATGCCATTGTTACGAAGTAACTCCCGAGTCAAGCTCACTTGATGAGGAAGATCGTCGTCTCGTAGGAAAAAAAATTGTGGCCTTTTCTGGTCGTGCACCTTGCAATTCTGAAAGAATCATTATCTTCAGAATATTTTCGTAGGGATGCAGCCGTCACAGTATCTCCCTTTGTGCAAGATGAGCAAGGAATACGCCTTTGCTACCCCACAGAATCCTCTACTACCATTCTCTCAGAACTGACGGTGACAAACAGAAATTTCTTCGGTGCCGATGAAGCGGCGTGCTACCCGCCATGACACAAACCACCACTTAGTTTAGGATTGAAAAACTCCGTCCGTATCTCATTTAATCTCACAGTTGACGAAAATAGTGTTTTCAACAACTGGTCAACATCACTTGAGAAATTGCTATTCCCGCTTCCTTGTGTTTGCTGTTAAGCACTCAGGGCACCCAACATGGATGAAATTGTTTGCACTTTCCGCTGTTGATGGAGTAAAGCCTGCACATAACCCTTGGAAATGCCAAATTTAGATATGATATTCGGCTGGGCTGTAGCCCCGAGTCTTCATGTGGTCGTTTTTACACGGCGTTCGACATTGGTTTAACTGTCGCACCCAGGAACTCACATTTTTCATTTCTCCAAGTTCTTATTTTCATCACTACATTTCTCACTCGATTAGGCGGATTTATATGTCGACGGGTGCTAAAATACGCAAGTAGAGAAACGGTTGATGATTAATCGCTATTATTGCGCATGAAATGTCTTCATTTAAGTCTTGAAAACGGTTCTAAATTTATGTGCGGGCGCTATGAGAACCCTTTACACGATATAATGTAGCCGTCTGAATCTTGTGTTAATAAGAATGGTTGCGTTTTTTAGGAAGAATCACATTTTTCTTAACTACTCCCATTTCTGAGAACATAATAGGTAATAAAATATAAACGCTTCTCGTGTTTTTATTTTTGATTGAGAGTTCTGTCAAGAAAACGCGAGTTGTTGCATCTGTCAGCTCATTCATTCCCATTATTTCAGAGGTGTAGGTTTTCTATAAAATATGAGAATTCAACAATCTTCAGGCTCAAAAGTAAACTTATACGCAGTCTCTATGGATTTTATTCTTATTTCCTTATATTTACTGTGACACTGAAAGCGGCTTCTATCTTTGGTATCCCAGTCAATCTAAATTCATGTTTGTTATTAGGTATTTTATGTATTTTGACAGGTAAATGCAGAAATCACCTCGTGATATTCTCTATATCCATGTAATGCTCCATGAACTTCGTGTATTTAGAGGTACTAGAAGCGAGAAACTATTTGTTGCCTGAATAATAAGAATGATATCAGAGAAAATAAGAAGAAATAACAACACTTAAAAATAAGGTTGCCCAAAGAATAAAATGTTACAGGTGGTTCAAATAGCATACTTTTTCCTCGTAGTAACTTATCATTTAAAGCTAAATTTAATTTCTATTATTATTTGTGTTGAACGGTTAAATGACAGTAAGTAAACATGAAGAATATTTCGTAGTCATAACATATTTTACTCGAATTGACTGAAAATTTGCGGTTGGTAAAACTACGCATGTGATTAGATTATGTAATATCAAAGATTTGGATGGTCAACATGCGCTGCAAGTAAAACAATTTTCAAGGGATGTGCCGCTGATAGCAAATTTTATTAGAGGGGAAGGAGTTTCAATGGCTTGACGAGTCGGAATCAATCACCATTTATTTAATACTACTGCGAGTTAGTTCATAACAGCGATGCACGAGGTAACAAGAGAGGATAAAAAAAATATTTGCATAGTTTCAACTTTAAATTTAAATGGTGAACAACTTTCATTTATATTCATCAATTTCCTTCCGCTCGTTGTCAATTCAACAATTTAAAAAAAGAGAGAATTCGTTTGCGATAGCTAAAATACTGCACATAAATTATCATTCTTAAGTAATCTAAGTATGGTTAGGCGGGATAAAATTGAGATAAACGGAACATATCACTTTGTTTATGTTCAGGAGACTATATTACAGATTTACAATCACAGAAATTAAGTAAACGAAGTATTGGGAAAAAATATAGTTTTTATCACACGGTCAAAACCGATTGACCCCCGTTTCCTTTTTTCATTTTTTTTACGAACAACAGCGAATCACTTCCCTTTCCTTTTTTCATTTTTCTGCTATATCCATGTATGGCGCATCAGTGGCTTCACGCAAAAATAAATCTCAGATCATCGGAGTGGAAAGCCCTTCAAAATATAGACATAAGAAGGCAATGTAGGCACGCAGGGACTAAATTGAGGTTCAAGAAAAACCTTTTCGCTAATGGGGCCACATTTGAGACACCATCCGACAGCTGTAGAAATACATATCTTTTCTAATGCCAATCCGTTCTCATCAACGAACCAAACAATGCACCTGGGATTGGTAAGCCTTCAAAGCAGTTGCCTAAATGGCGTGAGCGTGGGGTTGCATTGGTGTCGATGTCCCTCATAACGGGGGTATTCACATTCAAACCCGCGACCCTTGCTAACCCCATCTGGTGAGTGGAATTGTGTCGAATACTACAAGCTTGCGAGTGGGGGCATGAATGATTGGGGATTCAGCTGAGGGGAGCAGCGGATAATTGACACGTTATTTTCAGATGGGAGAGAGGATGGCGTGGAAAACGAATTGAAGGCCGTGGGGAAGAAGGGACCAGATCACCCGATTGAATAGAGTTTTTTGCATTTCATAATGCCCCTTTAGTTCAACGTATGACAAGGACGTTTGCACGGTCTGTCACAAAAAAAAGTAGAATTAATTCGCGAAAAATAAATTTTTCAGACCAAATTATAGATTATTGACATTCTTCAAAATAGTATTCTAGCACATCGACACATCGATCAGAAGGCCAGTCACGGTTGGCTTCCTGGAAGGCGTCCACTGGAACCACGTTCAGGCACCTCGTCACGGTCACTCTTTGACTTACTCAAAAATCCGTAATGGATAGCTTTCAAGCTCCTGTTTATTCTTTGGAACGAAAATAGTCTAGCAGTGCCACATCGGTGGTCTTAGTCACTTTCACAGCAGTCCAACAGATCACGCGAGATTGTTGTACGAGCAGCCTTCTGACCTTCCGACGGCAACTTGAAGACCATCTTGGCACCTTGGAGACAATCTAGGCCTTTCTCATGGCTACAACTTCTATAAGAGTTCGATGAACTGCGGTTTTCCGAATATTGAACTCTTCTGCTCCTGAAATACTGACACACAGGCTTTGATCGGAATTGAGCATGTCTATCAATTGTTATCCATTTCCGTCGCATGTGTCGTTGTTCGACGTTCCTCGTCATCAACTTCCTCTCCACCCTGTCGAAACATCTTGCGCAGGCGGAAAACCATCCCTGAAGACATTAATTTATCTCCCGAACCCGATTTTCCGACCTTAATACAAAATGTTACCATGTATCGTTGCTCCGTGCTCCATTGCGAACTCAAGCCGTTACAATCGATGAGGAGTCCAATCTAGCAGCGTTCTGTAAACCGTAACGGCCCGCAGACGACTGACACGGGTCGCGTTGCTTTCCCAAAACCTCCCACTACCTTCCCCGCAAGCAATTGTTCCATTCCAGCCATCCGTGTTAGAAAAAAAGTCATTCTAATTATATTTAGGGCAGACCCACAATCAAGTGTAATACGCTTTGCAAATAGTGAATACAAAACTCATACAAATTTCAATGATATTTACAGTAATTTAGCATAAGTATCAGTCTTGAGTAAACTTACGAAAAATACAGAGGTAGAAGTGGATGTCCGAACATAACATGGGATAATTCATGAAGATAATTCAATTCACGATCATGTACCAGGTCTTTCAATTCAAGATTAAAAGAATACAGTCATAGAAGTTTTTAAGGCCACCCAGCATGAAAATCCAGATTTTTTGCTCTGAATCTTGGTATTACTATTGAATGGTCATTTGATATGTGGGGTAGCATAGATATTGGGAACAGAATCCAGGGTTCATTTTATTATTGAAGGAAAGAGAACGAGTGTAGAAGAAAAAGTTCTTTTTAAATGCAAAGAACTGTAAGAAATTCTGTGACAGTAACTCTAACGAAGTCATCCACTAATCCACATTATAATGCAACAATTGCATTTTGGAAAAATCATTCGCCTTGGCCAGTTTGCAAACTTTTTTCTAATATAAAGTATTTTAAAGTACTATTCAAATACTATCTCAATTACTTTAGCCGTATAACACGGCCGAAGATTGAATTTTTGACAACATCGATTCTCGTGGAAAGATTCAAATTGATGTTACACTCGGTTCGATTCTCGTTTTGAATCGGCAGCTTGCGTGGCGAGAGACTACGTAAGTATGGCGGGGATCGGGAGTGCGCAGGCCGCCAACACTGCAGATATTTTCTTTTCTTATGGGTGCCTCGGGGCGTGTTGTAACTTAGAGTGGAATAGTTTCGAAGGGGTCTTTATAGGGAGGGTGCGAGGGAGTGGCAATGGATGGGGGAGTGGGCGGCGGTGAAAGGGCGGCTGGGATTAGCGTGGGCCGAAGCGACAAGGGAGGGGGCGTAAGAAAAGGGGTTGAGGGGAACGAAGGGAGCGGGCGAGTGATGGAATTTCACGGTGAAGCGGCCTTCTCAGAACGGAAGAGGGGTGCGGTGCTTATGGTGGGAAGGTGGGCAGTGTGAGAGGGAGCTTTAGCGGATAAGATACGGAGCCTTCCCTTGAGAGAGCGTATGGCGGGGTGGGTGGGACAGAGCATGTTTCGGACCGGGAGTCGGAGGGAACGTGGAGGAGGAGGAACCAAGGGATGTATAATTGAGAGAGGGAGAGCGAGGAGAAAGTTTCTACCAGAGCACATTAGAAAAAGGACGCTTCGAGTTGGGGTACACAGTTGTGAATTCGCAATAGATATAAAAGTGTTGTGTACATGTGTACAGCATTGTTTGATTAGTTCTCCTCCCTTGCCCTGATTCTCAACGAGATGAAAACATTTACTTACTCCCGAACATTCATAAACAAGAATGTAACTCTCGGAAACGGTAAAAATTCGTATTCTAAATTAGGTTATACTGATAAAAATAAATGAAGTATGAATTCATAGACTAAAATGAATCATAATGGATATTAAGGTGACTGGTCATTGATTCTAAAAAAAAGGATCAGAAAATACGGTCCTAGGGTACGTCATTATATTGCACCAGATCAGATATTTAATCTCATAATCTCGCAATCATATATATATATATATATATATATATATATAATTATATATGCATCCTTATATATACATACATGAAATATTTTTACGTTTGTGATCTGCTCAAATCCGCCTTCCCCGCCTTTCCTGTGTTCGCCTTTTATGTGTTTTCCTATCCCCTTCCCTTGTATCTATTTCTATGTGTGAAGTAATATATATGTGTATAAATATATATATTATTATTAGGTAATCTACTGGTTAAGGTAGGTTTTTGGATGGACACAACTATCAAAATAAATATATATGTATAATATGTATATATACATATATATATTATACATACATTATACATATATATATATATATATATATATATAGATGATTTCTTCGAAGTAACACGGAAGTGTTGAATAAAAAACTTAGACAGTAACACACAGCACGAGAACACAATATATATATATATATATATATATATATATATATATATATATATATATATATATATATAATTCGATTTTAAAGAGGTTGCGAATTATTTGTCAAGGACTATTGAATAGAAACAAAACAATCCAGTGTGGTGTTAGCAATCACAAGTAATAGGATCTGTACTCACTGAAGGAAATATTTTAAGGTATGATATTTTCACGCAGCACTGACATACGGGGAAGTATGTTTCAATCGCGTGAAAATACTTCGGAGACATCTAGTTTGATGAAATAACGTGTACTAAATGACTCCATACTTAAACACTCTTGGAGTAAAAATTAATCCCTTGCCGAGTTATACCCACCTCCAATCTTTCTTTCACTCATTATTCAGACGTGTTCTTTTACACAAACCCTTCGCATCTCCCCCCATCGAGAAGTTATCGCGACTACGCCCGATTGTGACTCCTATAATTGGCTTCGTCGTTAAAAATCAACGCACATAAATTGCACCCTCCAATCAGAATCAGTCGTGGCCGCAGAACATCGCAATAATTAATTTCGCGTATCGCGCTTTCGACTCGTTGTCTCTGTCATCTGACGAGGAAGAAGTAACTTTGCCATTAAAAAAAAGGGGTGTCATTTAATTTCGTTCCCGTGGGGCGTGGCTGGAAATACTTTTCACGTCGCAGATTGGGAAGGTGCTGCTAATTACGTTTCGCAGGCAGGGGAGGAGGAATAGGGGAAAGGTGAGAGGCGCGATGCGTACGGCAGGTGCTCCAATACACACCGAACTCGAGAGTGGTGCTCCGTGAGTTTTGCGTTTTTTCCTTCGGCCTCGAACGGAAGAGACGAGAGGCTTCTCCCGCCGTGTATACATGCACGAAGTGAATGAAACACGAAGCTTACTCAAAGGATGCGGGGGGGGAGGAGGAGGTTCTTGGTCCCCCATCACGCGGCGGCCCCCTACGCCCTCCCACCTCCAGCCCTCTTCGTCCCTTGTGTCGCGGAATGAGTTTCCTGCATCTGCTGTACGATGCGTCAAAGCGTGCTCCAGCCAGGCACACGGCGTGCTGCCTGATTGCAAGAGAGAGCCGATGTGTATTGCGAGATTTTTCGCAATTCGGCGCTCTTAAGTTGGAGTGGAGCTGTGGAGCGTGCTCCAGAGATGTTTATGCAGAATTTTTAAATTGCTCTTAACCCTTAAAGCAAGTATTGCGTAAATCTTTGAGGCACAAGGAGTCGCATGGGGGTGTCGAAAACAACCCACTGATTCTACTCCACCTAATTGAATTTAGTTAGATGAATAAAAAAATAAGGTGTTCACAGTCATTTATAATATCATATATTTAGAGACATGAAAGTACAAAATATCTCTCCCACTCAGAACTGGATTGAATATACATAACTGCTTAGAGAAGATGCGTCATCAAAACTATTTAATTTCTTATATTTAATGTTTTCAATGCATAGCAAAATCGAATAATAGGTATAGCAGGTGTCCAGGAGTCAGTGATATGTTTTTGATTGATTTTTATCATATGCTTTGCAATATTAATATCAAGTAAAACGAGAATGGAATGCAAAAAAATAATTATGAATGTTTAATATACGTGTCGGTTCGCCTGTTCCATTTTCCTAAAGGCTGTACTAACTGGCATTTTTATCATTAAATTTCTAACTCTGTTCATTTCATAGATTCTCAGTAATTATCTTGAAATATATACATCCTTAGCCGTACTCGCTCAAGATGTCCATTTGTCTGAAGTTTCCATAAATTGAATGAAGATGCCTACGGAAAGACCCGCTTCGATACGCTGTACCGCATATTTATACATACCTTCACGCATTGTGTTCTGATGAATGATCTAAGCTCTCTGCCCACTTAACCTCACTCCTTTTTCTTCCTACATCTTTTCCCCTACCACCCTCACCATTCCCGTTGATTATTTAACCTGCAGATTTCACACGTAATTTGGCATGCTCATGATTTTCCTACAGGGTGGTGAAACCCGTTGTGCAGCTGTGTTATTTTAATTTATTTACTTATTTTTTATTTATAGTTTACTTCATTAAACTTATAAAAAGTTATTGTTTCTATATCGGTGACTCCGCCTCTATGAGTCATGGTCGGTATTTGTCCGAGGGAAAAACCAATCTCTAAATTCACCTTATAAAAACAAATACAGAGTTGAATAAGCTCATCAGTTAACTAAATGCTATCGCTCAACTTTTGCAGATGCAGTTCTAAATTCAAACCTGTTGCTATACTTGAATTAATACGCAAGTAAACTTATGTGATTAGCTATTTTAGCTAGATTGTAATACTTTTTATTTTAATATAACGCAAGGAGCTTGAGCCTCTAAAGTCTCCGGGCCGAGAGCACTATGTAGTAGTTTGGATATATAGTACATGTACGTTATGTTCTTCCTTATATTTTATTGTTTTATTGAACGATAATCTTTCCCTGCATTTTTATTTTCAACTCTTGAATTGGTTTCTTATCGATGAATACAAATGATCGGATTCATAAGAATTGAAGAAGCTTGGGAGCAAAATCAGCGAGAAGATTTAGAGCATAATCAACGAGATAGAGTAACTATCCTTCAATTTTTCTTCTCTATATTTTACAACCATGTTTTCCAAAAATGTTCCCCTTTAATTCTTCAAGAATCCCCTTAAATCCGCTACATTTATTTATGAACACATGGGCCGACGCAGGCGACACGAAACCACTGTAGGTAATTGATGACGATCATTTAAACAATCCTGTATGAACAAGTCCAAGTGGTCAACTGCATTGACGAATTTTTCATTTACAGCAAATGTTTTTCACTATTACACATTTGATCATTATTTATTATTTATATTTCATAATGTTCTCGTTAGCTGATTGTTTTGGTCGCAAGTGCGAGAATTCGTATCGCTCTTGGCTTCAGACACGTTATTGCAACTTCCACCTGCCATAAATGCTTAATTAAACCTGCCATGTATGCTCCTCTTATGACTAGTAAGGTAAGACACTTCTTGCTGAAATACAATACCTTGTACAGCTTCCCGTACCTTATATCCTGTTTACAATGGACACACTGCATACATACGTCATCTACCTACTCTGCATACCCAACGTTCCCCCTTTGAGGAATGATAATTCCTTAGAGTTACTATGCACCAACCTTAGATTCATTTTTAGATAGCGTATCAACGAAGATATAACAACATTGGCATATCTTCATAATTAAGCTCTAAACATAGTACTTTTAAACTGCTGTTAGAGTATAATATCGTGGAAAAATAAGTTTGCTTTCATTCCCCTATCGTCCTTCTACAAGGGAATTCAGAAATGTTCGAAAGACATATTCAGTCTATTACCATTATAATTGCTCCATCCACTCTCGGTATTACTACCCTATATCTTTTCGGGCTGAATTTCATTTCAACGCGTTCCTTTCTTTAATCTATAGGCATGACACGCTTTTTTCTGCCCTGCCTCATCCAATTTTTCATCCAACGTTTTCCATATCAACAATTCCAAAGCCTCTAAGGCAACGCTCGTCATTCTTCCTCAGAGATTAATGTCTTGAAGTTCAGGTCAATATTCCATATTTATGCTGATTTTTGATTCACCAATTTCCCAGTTTCCTGATAATCAGATACGTTTTTTTCTCTCGAAGGAATCTTATGGCCAACAATTCTTTTCCAATTATCTTTGCCTTTTTATCTATTTTCCTAAAATATACCAAAACATATAAATGAATTATCGTTTTTATTTATCGTGCTCCCAAACAAACGCTTATCTTTATTGTCCTAACTCGTGACACACTCACAACGCTTTTTTAAATGCGTTTTTTCATCTAGTATTTCCCCGAAAATATTCCATATACAGGGTTCGTCCGGAAAATAAGTGTACTGAGCTCAGGAAAAAAATATTACACTTTTACATATCTTAAGCTAATATTCCTCCAAATAGGACCCTTGTGAGTCGATACACTTGTTCCAGCGGCGTTCCCATTCCTGGAACGCTCCCGCGAAGGCATCATCGGGAACCTCTCGAAGACACGTCGTCACGGCCTCTTTGACGGCGTCCAAAGTCCCGTATCGCGTTCCTTTCAAACTTCTCTTTATCTTCGGGAACAGAAACGTTCTCTAAAAAATGTGGATCATTTTTGCAGTGATCCGCAAGTTGTGTCGCGATTTCCAAACGATTGAGTCTTTGATCATCACTGAGCACTTTCGGCACCAACTTTGCACAAATTTTTCGCATCTGTAATTGGTCCCTAATAATCTCGTGCACTATTGTTTTTGGCACATTACACTGCTCTGCTATCATCCAAACACTAATACGACGATCAGAGTTCAGTACATCGCGAACTTTTCGCACATTTTCGTCGGTGAGTGTCGTTGATGGGCGTCCAGGCCGTGGTTCGTCGTCGACCTCTTCTCTGCCCTCCACGAACATCTTGTGCCACCGAAAGATCATGTTTCTGGACATGGTTGACTCCCCGTAAGCCTGGTTAATCATACCGACAGTTTCGGTAGACGATTTCCCAATCTTTACCGCAAATTTGATGGAATAACGCTGCTCCAAAAACTTCGGCATCGCGTTCCGTGACGTGGGTCGAGCGTGGAGGTTCACGTTAACAGAGCTCCTCACTACACCACAGCTCAGAGCCGACTGCCTTTTTCAGCGTCGCTTGCCAACATACCCCCCTCCAATTGCAGTCCGTCAGAGCGGTGCTGGGCGCGCCTGGAGTGGCGGGAAAAAATCAGTACACTTATGTTCCGGACGAACCATGTATCATTCAGAAATGACCATCAAGGGCTTAACTTCCGATGTGGCAAATAAAAATCGTTTTGCAAATCTCACAATCCGTTATTTGAGTGAATGCAAACAAACTTCTATTGCTCCATGCTTCCCTGCGTCTCGTCCACTGTGATATTTCTCTGGTGTACGAACTGAAAGAACGAAGAAGCACGAAGAAAAACTGGCAGCCTTGTAGAACTTCAGGCAAAAAAACTTACGACTCTAAGCATTTGCTGCCGATTTTTTCTTAATCTGTTACGTGCACAGGCTACAAAAGAAGATATTCGACCAATTTCCATTTTGTTTCCAACTCTGTACAAAGTCTAAACTATATCATCAATATCAACGAGGGTATTTCTTTATTCTCTCTAATAAATTAATTTTCTCTCATTTATTCATTTTTTTCTACTCTAATATTAATCTAAAACTGATTACCAGCGCGTCTTTAAAGTAGATTTGACCTAAACATTGTATTAACAATTATTATTAACTATTTTAATAAAATTATATAAAAGCCACTTTACGATCCTGAAGTTCTCAATTCACAATAGTCTCTTGTATTCGGACAGGGATTTCATTGAACATAGTTTCTCATCGGCTGTATTTTTACTGTTGGTAATAAAGAGTGATTTTTCAGGGATCTTTCGTATTTTTTTGTTAACCTATTTTAAACGAAAAATCAACGGACGCACTATGGCGGTTTCCTGCAAAAATATCAATTGTTTCATAATTTTTTTATTTTTTAAAAAGAAATCTACATTCCACAGTTATGCTATACATGCCATATATTATGCAAAGAAGATTAATTTTAATGATATTACTTTTCTTCATCCAAAAGCCACCCGTATGATATCTAAAAAAAAGTCATCTATGGAATTCAATAGATAAATTGGCATCGAATGAAAAGATTATTAACAAAATGAGAGAATAATTATATTTAGTTTAATAAATTTGGTAAGTAACTCGAAGAAAGTATTATGCTTTATCAATGAGCTTTTATTAATTACTTTCGATGAGAAATCTGCTTTCTATATTTTTAACTCGCTCAAAAAATAACCTTAGTTCATTTCAAATTTAAAGAATTTAGGACTCATATAAATATAAACATGGACATTTACGAATCTTTTCTTTGGATAACATGACCTTTGTCAGAGTCCGATTACATGTACATGGATCTGATTCACCTCCTGCGATTGTTTCTACGCCCTGCAAAGTTTTATTAATAGAAATTCTTCCTTTTGAGGATTCCAGTTACACCGGCTGTGGCTTTGAGACCTCTATATTACAATTAGCATAATGGGAACAGTACTTGATGTCATTTCGGGGAGCGGTTGTGTTGCCATCACTGTAATTTGGAGGCTAAATCTCATTTGCAAGCCGAGCACTGCGCCATGACCCTCCATTTGAATCCAAATCACCCCGCGACTTCCCACTGGAAGACTGCGCTCCTTTGTCCCATCGCCGGTGCAGCTCCAGCGACGCGTCGAAAGGGCCGCCGCCCTCTCCGTCCTCCGAATAAAATAAATGTCCGCCCCTCCAGAAACCCATTTTCAGGCTCACGCTCCATAACTGCTCCCATCTCAACGTTATTTCTACAAGTCGCCACTCAAACGAAAGTGTTAGTAATAAATTAGGTATAATATTTACTTGGTTCATAGGAAATTTCACTTCTGGCGTTGATTTACGTTAAAAAAACGCAAGGTAACATCATCAGGTGATGACTATTTTTCACCACTATCATGTTGATGAAAAATAAAAATTCCAGTGGAAACTGCCTAGTTAGTTTTCCCTCATGAACGCTAATATGGAAGGCTTCGGCCGAGTAATGCCTGAAACTGTGCCTTTTTAGCCCGATAAACCAAAAACTAGTAGCCACGGCGGAAAATAACTAGATATTAAACAAAGAAATTTTTAATACATAATTTTGTCCTGTTTTGACCATTAGTTTTTGGTTTATCGCGCAAGAACCTCCCAGGTTATGGCATTTGGCGCTAATGGAAGAACGATCCTCCCGGGTCACCCTTCCATTAACTTCAAAGCAGGGCGAAAGTTTATCCAATAATAATATGACGCTTTTATGCATGACTCTATAACCAAAAGGACTAATTGTAAATCGATGATTAAACGTTATCTATTGCTATACATAATTTGACTTCATTAACAGTATTTTCATGGTAAAATAATATAAAAGAAACTGTTTCGACCAACTACTATCAGGGTTACCATTTTCCTTTTTAGTCACATGCGACAGGGAGCAATTGGTGCAACGGATGCATTATTCCATCATAATCGGATACACATATCCATCAATTCCACTGGTATTTTTATTGAAATATTTTTCAAGCAGGTGTTTTCAAATAAATATCCAGGCTTATTTGTACTTTTAAGAGTTGACCCGAGGAGCCGTTCGAAAAATATACCCTCGGCGTGCTACCGTGCACTAATTGGCCCAATCCGGCAGTGTCTCTGAGTGAAATAAAATGAAACTAATTGGTATAAAATTCCGAGGGGCGGAAATCGAGGGTGAGGAGGAGGAAGCACGGATATTGAATGCCGTTGAATGTGAGTCAGTCCTCTTTCCGCCTTTTACTCTGCACGAGGGGAGGGTGTCGACCAGAGTAAGGACACGTTTTCTTTATTTTTCGCATGCCGTCCTTTTCTTTTCAACCTTAGAAAAAAATGGCACTCTTTTCTCATTATGTCCTCTTCTGGAATTGGGGAGATCCGTGAAATTTGTTCCTAGTGGGCCAGCAGCGCAAATTTATTTATTTATTTACATACTTCGTTGCAATTAGGCAATTTTCCTGGTGGCAACGGTCCAGTCTGATCACTGGTCACTCTTACAATGCACATACATACACACACAAGAAGAACAGATATGAGACAAAATGCTCGTATATTCAATGACACTTTTAAGATTACCGACCTCTCCTTTACCATCACACAAGGATTAGGTGTACACCAAACGAGTACATACTACGCACCGTCCATCTCCACACTTCGTCCGTACTCACGTACTCTTCAATTTCATATACCGTTCAAAATCGCGTCCCGTTAACACATTATTCATAGCACAAGTACATACGGTTTTATCACGTACGTTTCTCACTCACACGTTACGGATAATTATTTTAAGGAGAGAATACACCTCGTTTTAAATTTATTTAATGAATAAGGTAAGGACTTAAAGATATCCTCAGGTAACTCATTCCATTCTTTTATTCCACGATTGAGGAAGGAGTTTTTTTTAATGTTTGTTTTGTGCCCTCTAGGTTTTATTTTGAACTGATGGTCCTTCCGCCCAATGTTATTTGGTTTGTCTAATCTTTCTGAGAGCTCCTCCCACCCCTTCTCTTTATTTACTATCTTGAACATCCCACATAGCCTGTTCAGCTTCCTTCTGAGTCGGAGCGGTGTCCATCCTAGTGTCTCTAACATTTCTGTCACACTATCTGTCCTGTTATGTCTTCCTAGAGCGTACCTAGCTGCCTTTCTCTGGATAACATAAACGTTGTTTTACAAATTAAAATTTGCACACCAACCAGAAGATTAGTTACTGATATTAAATTAATTACGACTTATTTGTCTTGTCGTCACCTCAAAGTATTCTATCTTATTAGCTTTTGACTCGTGCTGAAATTACTTTGAGATATTTTGCGACCATCTCGTAAAAGTTTTGTAAGACAAAAAATTCAAACTTATGAATTTCTTTGTCATGTTTTTACACAAATGTGCGGTAGTTGTGGAGGAATATTAGCAACTTTTCAATCTAAAGAAAGGACCTTTTACAGAGGTGAAATCAATACCTTTGTTTAATAGGGTGTCTAAACAGGACTGTACATTTTATGGGATAAAAATGAGATAAATAAGTTATTTTTACCAAATATTGTTAAAAGAAGCTTCAAATATTAGTGTGACGACATGTGAGATCCTACGCGACGGGTCCGTTATTACTTATAAAGTAATAATAAATACGGGAATACTAATAATTTATAAGCATCAAGTATAAAGTGAAAACTATAAATTAAAAGTATCGGAAGAGGTATGACTTTTGTGAGTCTTGTTTCTCACTGGACTGCTGTTTAAGTTTCAGCTATATCCAACACGTGGTTTCACTTTCAAAGTCAATTGAAGCAACGTATTTTTGTTTCATATACAAGGAACATATACACGGTCGTTAATCAATATAAACAAAAAAATGCCAATGCAAACAAAAAATCAAGTTTACGGTCTCGGCATTTTTTGTTTACATTTTTGTTTATTTAGAAAAACAAAAAAAATATGCTTCGTCCAGTGATGCAACAGTTCTATTTAAAATGCTTAACAACGAAAAGATGAAAGTCGAGTTAGATGAAGTTCGCGATACATCTGCTCCTGCGTTTGCGACTGTTCACAATGGGGTAAATGAGTTTAAACGTTCCCGTAAATCCACAAATGATGAACATCGTTCGAGTCTTCCAGTGGAAGTGACCTTATCAGAAATAATTGACAAAAACCACGGCGGAGTTTTGAGCGTTCGATTAATCAAAGTTTGCGAAATAATTGCCGCACAGCGGTGCATATCAAAGGATACAGTTTTTTCAAATTTGAACGAAAAATTTGGTGGGAAAAAAATCGCGGTAAGATGGGTGCCACTCAGTTTCCTCTTCGTGGAGAATAAACGCAATCGCGTGGTCAATTTAAAGGCTAGTGTGGCGCTTTCTCATCATCGCAATTCTGACAATTATCTGCGTCGATACATACTTAGGACTAAACTAAAAATGGATACACTACCACACTCCAGAGAAAAGTGAACAGTGAGTTTCTAAAGGCTCCTGCGCTGGCTCCGAAGATGACATTGACAGTGAATTTGTCCGAGGTGATTACCACGGTTTTTTATGATGCACGCGAAATCATCTACATTGATTACTTCCAAAAAGGGCAAACGATGAATGGAAAGTTTTAGGCATCGTTATTAGACCGGTTTAACGAATAAATCAAGAAAAAACATCCACATTTGCCAAAGAAAAAATTCTCTTTAATCAAGATAATGCATGGGTGGACACATACGCCGCGCTGTTTCGACGGTGAATATTATGAAATTAAAGTTCAAGTTATTGCAACATACACCGTATTCATCAGATTTGGCCCCCAACGACTTTTTTTATTTTTCCAAACTTGAAAAACTGGCTCAGTGGAAAGTACTCGTAATTGATTCATGTCGAACAAGGAGGCTATAGCCAGCACAGATACCTATTTTGAGAACCTTCCAAAATCCAACTTTAAAAAAGTTGGAGAAACGCTGAGAAAATTGTATTCAGGTAAAATAAGAACATTGTTGCCAATAAATGCCAAAATATTTGCCCTAAATGATTTGTTTTTCTAAGTCTTCCGAAATAACTATTGAACGACCCAGGTATCTATAAAAAAAGGCCGTTTTTCCTAAAAAGTTCTATTCTTCCAATGGATTTTGCATCCGAATACGAAGTTTTCAATATAGTGCGCATTTGCCATTGCTTGCACGCATCTCTTACGCAATGATATGCCGGTCTGGCGGTGGAGTACACTTTTGCGGCGGAATATATCCCATTGCGAGAGAGGACGAGGGAGGGAGAGAAAAGGGGTTAAATGAAAGTGAAATGATGAATTAAACGAATCGAACCGAAAAAATAGAGACCTTTACGAGTGGGGTCAGTGAGCTGAGATTGGCAAAATTGGCCCCGCTCGCTCTGCCCTTTCCGTATCGCCAAAGGGAGACACGGCGGCGTTCCAGGGGGCACGCGAATCCTCCTCCGTCACTTCCCCTTACCGCCACGGCCCTCGCCTCACCCCCGCTGCGTGGGTGAGGCGGGGGGTCATTACAGGCAAGGGAACTGCGGCGGTGCCCGTCGAGGGTAATGGGGAGGTCCGTCGTTCGCTAATTTCGCTATTTTTATCTCGTTGCCAGGGTGGCGTAATTGGTTTGGCGAGATATCAAAGTTCGCCTGGTCGACGCAGTGTTTACATCTGTTAGAACTCTAGGATTTTATTGTTCCTCATATAATGGATACCTACGAGCACGTATTTATATTCTACTCCAGCTGGGAATAATCTACTTTTCATGAAAAGCTAATAATTATCGAGCAGTAATGTGTAGGAAGGTTTCTTATCTTTTAAGTACCTTGCAATATGAAAAGCGGAGGGAAGCCTTTTTTCGCCACATAGTTTAAGTTACGACATTCCCAAAATTAGCAACCAATGAAATAAATTAAGTTCAAGCTAATACTGTATTTAAATAAAAGTTTTAACAAAACATTTTCTCTCCCATAGTTCTTTTAGTCCATTGAAGAGAACATTTCCTTTATTGAACTTAGGATTTCATAGCTCCATTAAACTTTAGATCTGTATCTATCTTTGTTTATTTTCCTGTTTCAAAGAATACCTACAGAGGTGACATTAAAATTATATGCTAGACTTAAATAAACTAACTATCATACAAAGCTATAGTTTTCTTCCCATAGTCATTCCTTCTTCTCAGATCGTACTATTCTGCCTCACTTCGGTCTCTCCCTACGCATAGATCAGCATTCCAATCCACTATGGCTCTCGGGTGTTTCATTTAAAGTACAATTCGCAATCATTTTATTTAACTGATCATATATACTCATATCATACCCAGAGCTGATAAGTTCACTCAAAAGACTTCAAATTAGCACCCTCGTGCGTCTACACACCGTTTTCCATGCTTTTTACGCACTTCTGCTGGCACCCGGGATGCTGTCAAACTTCCTCGTCACGACCTGTGGTAACGCTTCCACCAAGCCATGGTTACGTCCTTTCAACACGAATTAGATGCGGGAGAAGAGGAAGAAGTCTGGTAAGGCAATGTCTATAAAATTTGGATCCTCACTCACATTACAATGCAATAATTTTAGAATGTAAAAATTATTCCCCTTGACCAGGGTTCGAACCCCTCGACCTCCGAGTGCTTAAGCCAGTTAAGCTATCGAGGCATCCTCTTGGACTCCGAAATCTGGAGGTTTTAAGGAACAAGATGATGTGATGAATCCTCACTGACATTGTCGAGAAGCTCTTGGCAGATCCTCGTCCAAGTTTCCTTTTGTTCGTCCGAGAGCACTCACGGCACCAACTTCTCATGCATGATGGTGCACATCACTTCTAGGGATTTGAAGTTCATAAGAAACCATTCTGACACTTAATTTGAAATTCCTGTCCAAGAAAACCTTCACTCTTGCATACTTTATCATTATTTTCAGACTTCCCTCACCTCAGCATTATTCATACATTCCAAGTCCTTATTTTCACGTTGGTCTTCCTATTCAGCCTCTTTTGACTGCAATATCATTCTCAAACCCTACACTTTCTCTATCTTTCCTAAGCATTTTTTCTCTTGTTTGCTCTTACTATTCTTCCTTCATTATCTTTGCGCATGATGCAATAGCATGTAATTGGTCGCAATTTTAAATAATTGACCTTGAGAATGAAACATTGTCGAAAGTACCCTTGGTTGAATTTAAAAGTGTAAGCATTTCCATATTGATTTTATTCCATTATCAAACACATTAGTAAGTTTCACAAAGTATAACCTTATTGCTCCGCGCATAGAACTTTCGAAGAAAAACTATGTGAATAAATTCCTCGAACCAACGCATGTTGTTCACACATCAAGTTTTCTCTGTGAATGCCCTTTCAAATAGTGGTCTTTTAAAGAGAAAATTCTTATCTATATTTAAAAAAATGTAGGCGTTGATATATTTTATTCTGGTTTCAATATGCGTACTGCATAGAAATAATTTCGAGACTCCTATTCCATCCTCCTTTCCTGCTACCCCTTTCACTCTTTTGCCCTCATTTAGATTACATTTCCTCCTAGCCTCAAGAGTTTAACCAAGACTAAATAGACCTTAAAAAGTACCCTTTGCCATTTAAAAGCCATTTTGGTATTTCCCATTTAAATTACTTAAAATCTCAACGGCTTAGAATTGCCTGGTATGTCTCTCTGTGATGCATATCAAAAGCTCTCACGGACATTTTGAAATCCCGTTTGGCGTGTGCCATTTATCCAAAAGGAATGCCGTTTCCAAGATACGAGGGTTTATTTTTTACAGCGCCTTCCTTCGCTCCGTTGGCACTGAGCGTTTTCCTTCCTCCCCGTCACCTCCAATCGCGACCAATTCAGTATCAAAGTGACCGCATGGCATTTTGAGATCCAAAGGGATTTCCTGCCCAAAAAAGCGAGACGTAGAGAGGCGATAAACCCGATGAAAAAAATGAGATGAAAGGCCGACCTCCCTCAGCCACCGCCGGCGGCCGCGGAGCCCTCCCACGCCTCGCAGGATATCCCATTCGGATGCAGGCTGGATTTGGGACCTTCGGGAAAGGTGGCTTCTCATGATGGAAATGCACTTGAAAGGAGGGTGTCGTGGAACGTAGGTGTTCAAAGGCGGGGCCGGGAATGAATCATCCGGGTCTCGTCGAAACGGAATGGATGGTTTCGAAAGAGAGTCAGTCGGTCGTTCTTATTTCCTTGGAAAGGCCCCGGCTTTATCATCCTTGAGATCCTGTGAGAAATTAATTAAATTCCCTTTCGGCTATTCCTTGGCACCAAATATTTCGCGGCTTAAATCCGATCGGAGAGAATAAGTTTTAATGTTACAGTTACGGGTAATGGTAAATGATTGATGGGTTCTTTAAAAGAGAAAACTAAAATTGGCTCGTGAAAATTTTCACCATTTAATATGTATTTCATTAATTTTTAGCGTAAACTGTTTACTTTCATAGTGGAGCTTCACTTTTTTATTACATTTATTCACAATTCCCCGTGACGAACAGTGTCATGCACACTCAGATCTATTCACTGTTCAATACGCACCTGACTATGATGAGAAAGAGAGAAGGCGGAGTAAATGATCAGCTTAGTTTAAGGAAATAAGTATTACTAGTTTTATTTAATTATACTTGTGAAATGAAAACTTCCACATTGGCTCTTCTGGATTTATTAATCATATACAGAAGTACGCGAAAATTTTAAAGTACACGGCAAAATGTTTATGAGTTTAATCTGGAAACTTCAACTGAATTATTCTAAGTCCAAATCAATGAATTCAATATTATAATGCCGGCTTTAAAGAATCCTTAAGCCATTATACGCCACCCCTAACTTTGGTGTAATTATCGATGGTAATAACTCCGTAGCAATATCAACGCATTTACTTTAAAAATTGAATCAATCTCTTTTCCGATTTTGGATTTATGAGTGATGGGGCCGGGATGCAACCCAAGTATCATGAATTCGATTCCCGCAAATAAGCACTACGTATTCAAGCATTTACCGTCCGACTTTTGATGACGAGCCATATTTAATAAAATGCGCCCAATGGGACTTAATGGACATCTGCAGCGTCCCAAATGCAATCGTAATTAAACATATGTGTGAAGAGTGGACTTCATTCTTGACTGTTCAACAGAAATCAACAATTTTTATGCAAGGGCGTAGTATTTTTCAAACCTAATTCATCATCAGTTGCCAAAATATCTTTAGAGAGACGCCTATTATTTACACAGAATTAGTTGCAAATAATCTGAACTATTCCGCTATTTCCGGACGGGTTCGTGCTACACGTTAACATAATAGTTAGCCCTCCACGTATTCCCCTTCTGACTCGCATTCGGATGTCGAATTTCATTAAGGTGTCTAATTCTACTGCTAAAAACAGAAAATCCTTCCCACAGTCTATTCATATCAGGATTTGTTCTGAGAACAGTTTTTATTTATTTAGCTGCTTCCGTTACAAATGAGTTTAAAAAAATCTGATCTGGAATAGCTAAACCTAGCTATCTGGAATAGCCTAACCTAAACTTTCGCAGTTGTTGGCGAATTTAAATTACGAGGTTTGAAGAATGATTCCACGGAATAAAGTTTTTTCATCAAAAAAATTCAAGAGATGGCTACGAAAACAGAAGTATTTCCATCCGTATTCCTTAGTTACTGATGTAACGCGAAGATTTTGAATCTAGGGAGGTACAGCTTGAGGTCTCCAAACCTGGTTTTAGAGGTTCATTGCAAGATTTTATCGCGGATCATTGGTCTATGGAACTTGGCATCGTGAGCTCACGACGCGAATCTTGAACAGGGATCCAGTCTAGCAGCGATTCTCACATTGTAACGGCCCATAGGCATCTGACACGAGTCGCATTTCTTCCCCACCAACTTTCCAGCCATGAATCGTCCCACTCCAAATGACCGTGTCGGTGGGAGTCTATCCTACATATTCTTGAGACAGATCCTGCATTTAGGTAGATTCAATATATTTTTAAAGTTTTCACACATGGAAAATTGATTAGGTTCGAGGTTATGTTCATGGAATAGAACATCTAGATTTCTATTATTTTTTCATTTGTAGGTTCGCAACTTTCGCAAGCTACGCTGAAGCGTTTCTTAGCGTAGAACTTCTTCCATCTCATTATCGCGTCGTAAAATGGTCTCGTTAGTTCATCACTCCTCATTGGCCACCACCTCCTTTCCCATATTTTATCACCCCCTGATTTCTTCTCGTCTTCTTTTCGCTCATCTCCCACAGAATTACTATAATTTTATCTTCTACTGGTAGCTGGTCTCCTAGGTCATTGGTTCCTACGAAATAACCAATGCCGTTCGAGTTTCACCTACCTCCCTCCCATCACATTGTGTGTATGTATTCATCACAGTTGTGTAACAGTGTCTTAATATAAATTTGTACCTGATGACGCCGTATCACGGTGAAACGTTTTGAATCAAATCAAATAAATTCCGTGGAAAAGTACTTTCCCTATTTCTTTTGATCGATATGAAATATGTTGATAGAGAATGAGATGGACAGGAACTTTGCCCACTCTTCGTAATATTTATGATCCGTGTATTGTATTTCCTTAGCAATCTCACAGAATGGGTATAATGGAGAGATAGCACGCCTATTTGATACTAGAATCTTACTTTCGCAGAGATACTGTTCACTAGCTCTTATATTTCGGATACCATAGAGCAGCTTCATGCACCCTCTTACTTTTCTTTTTCACGCACTAGTCTTTAACCTATTAAAAATTATGAAGCAAAGCTAAGTATATGCCAGCCAAGAACAATTTTTAAAGTGAAAATACACGGATATATGAATAGTTTATGAAATGATGATAAAATAGAGAATGCATCAAAGAAACCTTATCAGAGATTACCTCCAACTAGCTATTAGTAAGTCCGTCTGCGAACTGAGTCGATTAGATTGGCCTTCTTGCTTATTACCAAAAGTATACACAATCTAGCAATAGCTGAAATTTTTTTCTGATCTAATAATAGACATTAACATAAAATATTCTACTCAAAACAGAAGCTTTAAGTCCTAGTTGTACATATAGAAATTATTTTTGTAATGACGAAATTGTCGGTTTGCCATCACCTAGTGCTTTAAGATAACCAATTCTGGTGCAGTCACGTATTAAGACTGAGGATCAAAAAGTTATGTTTCATATTCTCCGTAATACTACGTATGTTTTATGTGATTTTAAACTTCGTACAATCCTTCCGACATTAATTTATGAAAGTGCAAATTTTGTTTCCCAAATTTTACTGAGCGCTAGAGGACAAGCATAAACTAAACTCGGTAGTAATGAGGCACATCAGAAGTAATTGTCGAAAAAAAAACAGGTGAAGAATGAATGGATTGCGGAGGAATGTGCATTGGATCATAGACAAGATAAAAAGACGTTAGCGACACTTGTGTCGTCATATCAATTGGATGGATGAGAGGCAACAAGATCCTAAAACACAGATCTAAAGAGATGATCAAATGTTTTGAGAAGAATTAGAGAAGGGCGGAGAAATTTGTGGATGAGTGTAGTTGAGGAAATTCTCTATAGGATAACAGTAGCAATCTTGGGAAAGGAATACATTGTATCAAATATTATTTGTGTGCAACGGAGAGATGCGCCAGGGCAGCATGAAGTGAACGAGTAAACAAGAGCCAGTTCCCCGAAACCTAAAGCCATGCTTCACGCGAAAGTGCCTATCCAGAAAGGCAATCGCCTGAAGGGTACGTGCACGTAGCATTAACCAGCGAGCAAAGCTTCCCGAACGAAGTAGCGCGCACAAACGAGCTTCCACGCATACATTTACCTCTTGGCTCAGCTTAGAAAATTTCCAGCGTTAGATGGCAGATTAATTTCTAGGGATTTCTAGGGACTTTATTTTCCGTACGCGCGCCGGTCAGAGAATGGACATCCTTTTAGACTCTAGAAGAAAGAAAGAAATGACGTCTAAGTAGAGTCCAAGCGGCTGAACATGAAGGAGTTGTATCCTTGATCGTCAAAAGGCACCACTCCCACAGGATTCGCTTTATTTTTTTTCAATTCCACACGTCATAGACTGCACAGGTGGATATGGCACAGACCCTGAATAACAAACGCCACGTCGAATCAGTGGGACGGGGATCTCGGTCCCTTTTTAGCCACCGTGAATCAGGTGAAAAGTCAGCCTTGACTGGACGGCCTCGGAGACTCACCAACCGTTTGCGTTCAGCTCCCTGAACGCGAAACTCGGCTTTTAACGTCATCATCCCTCCCTCTCTTGGCATGTAAACGAGATTTCGCCGACGCGAGACGGTAGGATTGCGCTCTGCTCTCATCGCTGCGTGATAACTTCCCCCTCTTTGGGATCCACCTATGGAGATGGGCGGGCTCGTGGGAATGCGGAAAAAAGGAACGGGAGCGGCACACGGGCGAGTCATAATTAGCGGCTTCGTTAGATCTCCCCTCACTCGGATCCTCTCCCTTTGAAATCCGGACTCTTTATTTTGATTCGCGTCCCATACTACCACCTGCTATTCAATTTCACTACTTCATGGCGCATGTTATTTAGAACGAGGCTACTTATAATATGTTAAAAAAAGCTTTTTGGGTGAGGAGATTTTTATCTATTCGTCATCTGAGACTGTTTTTGACTTTTGGGAACGATTCTTTCATACAATCAGAGACCTAATCAAGTCGGACATACAACTGGATGTGAATTGAAAATAAAGAAAAGGAAGGACACGGTGATCGGAACTCTCATCAATCGATTTTAATATATACTTAATTGCCTTAAAAATATTCAATAGCTAATTCAGACATTTAGTTTAGAAAATTATTAGGAGATAATCGTTAAAGACAAGTAAAACCATAGCAAAATCTAATACTAAGAATTTAAAAGAAACTTTGAGACATAGTACAGTAAATTAGATTTTTAATTTTGATTTATTTTGAAGAAACCTCGGAGTATATGCTAATTAAGGCAATTTAGGCTTTTGATTTAGTATTTAATGGCTGCTGGGATATTAGCTGCTGCGAACAGAAAGAGCCTAAGAGGTCATGAGAGTAACCAACGAAAGAATGTATTTAGCTTCCTGATAAATTGCCGGATAACGCAGAAGCTGTAATTTAATATCCAGCCTCTAATATTTATGATCGTGATCAAATATCAAATAATATTTTACATTTCGACCAATTCCGATGGGTCTTATCGAGTGATGGAAAAAATGGACTATTACATATTAATTATGAATAGAAAATTTTTTGAAGGCAAGGGTAATTTTAATTAATTAACTC
This sequence comes from Hetaerina titia, assembly GCA_037158775.1. Classification (NCBI taxonomy): domain Eukaryota; kingdom Metazoa; phylum Arthropoda; class Insecta; order Odonata; family Calopterygidae; genus Hetaerina; species Hetaerina titia. The sequence continues at coordinate 97,008,531 of CM073773.1, read as the reverse complement.
AATAGCATCTTTCATAATGAAATATAGTTTGCAATAATTTTGAAAAGGGATCTTATTTAATTAATTACCGACTTTAAAATATCTGATTATTGGGATGGAAGTTGTTTGCAGAAATATATGCACATAATTTTACATTCTAGTTGCGGGAATGTCTGCTTCATCTAGTCACCGTTACACAATGAGTGCATTAAATTAATATACTCAATCGTTTCAGACTTCACTTCGTGGAAGTATTTGATATCCAAATTGAAGCCATCCAGATGATGCCGAAATTCGGCGAAACACGTCTCAAAATGAAGTCTGTGGAAGCGTGGAATATATTTCAGTGTGGATACTGAATTAAATTTATTTGAGATATTTTAAATTAGTAATAAAATGTTTAGGTGACCCAAAATAATGAATTGAAAAAAAGAAGAAAGAGTTCAATTAAAAAAAAAATGTGCATCGAGTCTATACTCGTGCGATAGTCCAAAACAATGGCTGTCTGGAATTTAGGATGTAGGTCACTATTTCAACATTCCCAATTTCGAGGTATTTATACATTTCTACTAAAGCAGTCAGCTTGGGGCAATTACGAAACTAACCAAAAGCCAAAAAACAGGTATCTCGACGAAGAAATTAGGTGTCATTTAAAATGCAAGAGATGTCATGCCAAAAGCAGTACAATGGGGCTTCAGAGCGATCCATCGTGAAACAGAATCGAAACACCCTAGATGAAGAAAATTTTCTATTGAAAATGGTACTAAAACTTCACTAATTCGGATATTTTGCACTGAAACGAGCTTCCACCAGGAGCATTAATATTCTGCACGAGATCGCTTTGCAGAACAAAAGGGAAATTGGTATCAATTAGTTATCCTGACGTGAATGCGTTAAAATTTTAAACGAGCTTGTTTTCTTATCATTTTTCCGCAAATTATTCCGAGATAAAAATAAGTAAATGTTTTTACAAAACATTCTCTTCATTTTTCCGGCAAAAATGCGCGTCCTCCTTATCTTTTCCACTGTCTGCACTAAATATAATTAAGCTGCTAACACAGCGGAAACCTCAATTGAATTTCGTTCCCATAGCATCGAAAGCTGCGGTCCAAATGGATCCCACGTGAATCGCAATTAACTGCCTCCGCACTGCTGCCCTCTCCCGCCATCCCTCGCAATCACTCCGCAGCACTCGCATTGTCCACTTCAAGCCGCCCATTGCATCTCGCCTCGACCAAACTGTGGACCCTCCACCGCCCCTCACCCGAGCCACTGGACTCTCATAGGTGTATCAGGGGCACCTATTACCTAAGTCGACAATAACCGTGTAGGTTTTTTCCTGCCTGAGTATCCCCTGCACCACATGTGCCCTTCACGCTACTCATTTATTCCTCCACTAGGTCGCATTAACCCGAAACCCCGCATAAAAAATCTCAACTTTTACACGGTCTTTAGGAACCTTGGCAATTCCCTAATTGTGTGTTTTTTTCCGGAACTTTAATATTCTTTTTCTCATCGTGTACCTTTAATTGGTGGCTTTTACTCGGTAGACAATTGCAGTTTTCCCCTAGACACCTAATAAAATGAAATATTTAGCTGTGTATGCGAGTATTTTAGATGAATTTATTCCCTCTCTTTCCACGGATTGAAATCTTTGAGTCTGCCTGAATTCAAAATATTAATTAGGTTTATGGTTGAACAAGAAAATATTTTAAATTTATACTTGGGCAGTCAAATGAAAACTGAACACCCACCATAACACACAGTCCAATAAAAAATAGCTTTTCACGAATCAATACTGCCATCAATGTGGCAGAAGAACTGCAAAGTGACAACTCAAAGACTCACGTAGTTGTTGATTTATGTCCATGACTAGTTGTTTTAGCGGGTGTCCGGTTTTCATTTGACTTTCCCTCGTATAACCGTTCCGCATTACTTGGCCACGCAAATTGCTAAGTTTTTGGTGCGGTTTCTATGAAGGCCAAAAAATTTAGAAATGGATGAGAAGTCTCACGAATATGAAAAGTATCATAGAATAAATCATTCCATTTCAATCAATAAATTTCCAATCAATAAATCATCCAGCAAGATCTGTTGTGAATAGTAATGGCAATACTTATTGGCAAACTTCTATGTTGTGATTTATGAACTGAGAAGTTTTCCACCCGAACGTTTCATTATGGTTCTTCCTAAATTATTTCATACGTAAATCTTGAGAGCATTAATAATCATAGAATAAACTTTGCTTCATAAGTATTAACAGTTCTAATAAAGGTTTTTCAATGAGAATGTCCAAATTTCATAGATTATTATAGTCTTACATTTACTCTTTAGAATGTTGCATCCACAAGAGCGGGAATATTAACCTAAACCTGTACAAATAAGTTAATTGTGAATTCAGATAGGCCGTATTTAACGACATCATTAGCACATTCACGCTAACTGCAAGGGAAATTAAGACGTACGCGATCAAGAATCTACCCTTGGAAGTTTCATTACCGGTAATTTAAGTCACGGATACAAATTATTTTGGAAACTTGTAACTATTAATTAGCATATTTTTGTAAAAAAATAAATCTTGGACGTACGGCTTGGTTTTTGATTCGTCTATACGTATAAATGCAATACTTTATAATGTTTTCAGAATATGTTTACATAGAAATATATGCGTAGTACATACAGTGGGAAATCATCATGGTAACTAAGATTATCATTAAATAGAAGCATTAAACCGTGAAAGATGCGCTTAAACATGACATTTGAAGTGGCTGTATACGTTCACTCTTTTTTACGTCACTCTGAGAGAATCTGAGTGCGAGACCACTTAGTTCGAATGTAACGCCACTTTGTGGCTGCGATCGACGTATTTGCGCAGGAATTTTGACAACGGCCGCGGAAAGGACTCCTAAAATTAATCAGTCAAAGTTCACCGCACCCGCACACTCAAACCCACCCGCACCACCCTATGAGGTGCGGCTTCCTCCCGGACGAGGCGCCGCAAGATTGTCAGCGTACCCAGATGGAATTTGTGGGGACGGGGAAGCAGGAGATACGGAGTAATATTAAAACATTCTTAAGCTCGGAGTAGCTATTAAATTTACTTGGAACAAAGCGAAAGCATGGTCATCGCAATTTTGTCGCGATTGATCATAAATGGAACAGTGCAACATTTTACAAAAACATCATTAAAAAAATTGTGAAGGAAATATCATGAATATAAAACTCTATCTAACGTTTCCTAATACTATTCAATGGTGATAGCTGATTATATATCTGTTCCAACAGCAGGTTTGTGTACAATCAAATAGTATCAGACCCAAACTTGTGAATTCACATTTTGAGGAATTAGTTAAAGTATGTATATTTCACAAAACTCTAAGGCGGGACGATTGCTTTCATTATAACTGTGACATGAATTATCGAAAAAATCGAAATGCATGAATTATCGAAAAATTATAGAAAAGCCTGGAATTGTAACTGATAATGTCACATTTGTGATGATAGCGGTCGTCCCGCAATAAAGTTTGGGGAAATCTACATAGTTTTTCTAATCCATCGGTAGTTTTAGGGAACAAATGTGCAAACAAGGCATTAATATTGGCATTAGCCTACTCTTAACGAAAGGCGCCAAGGGGTCCGCAGTTTAACGTTCCATCCGACGGACGGCGTACTCACTCAAAGCACTCTCCACAAAACACCTCAATTAGGGATCGGGATACCACTGAAAAATATCTGCCGTCACCAGGATTCGAACTTGGATCTCTTCGGCGGGAAACTATTACGTTAGCCACCGAATCATCCCAAACCCTTCAAATCAACTCTTAGGTTATTTCGCACGGCGTCTAATATTTGCACGCGTCCCCCATCCCGTGAAGTCATTGAGCAGATTAACGTGGTCGAGCTATGTATAAGCACTAAGACATCAACGGATATTTAAACTTAAATTGAGAATTAAACTTAAACTTAGAGTTGAATTTTGGTTCATCAATGAGAGTGGGATGGGCACGTTCATCCCCTGCATCCTTGGCGGACGGAATGAGATAATCGAAACCAGGGTAATGCCCCGTCGTCTCCATCCTTCTATTGCGTGCAAAACTTCCCTTTTCAAGTAAAGGGTGATGCAGATGTTTCAACTCTTCGTCGGAGAACGCAGATCGGCCGGATGTAAGGTGTCTGGGGGTTTTGGGTGAGAGTCGGAAAGATTGAGGAATCAAAAGGTAGAGCCTTCTTCCATTTCGGCGGGCGCGGTGACTTACGGCGGGCTGCGCAGGGATTTTCTTGAAAAATTGTTTTGAGCCACTGGCCTGGCCCAGGCGCGGAGCCTCTCTCGCCCCCCCATTCCATCTTCCCCTTCCCATTACCCATCTTCCGACACCCTTTGCAAAACGCGAAATACTCGAGAAACGCGCAGCCTCACCAATTATACGTGCATGCGTTCATTTATTCCAAACGGCCCGTTTGTTTCGGTCGACCCTAGCTCCCTGAATCAATATTTCGGCCGGGATGTCCCATTTAATGCGAACGCGAGGCTCAAGGGTGGAATGCCAGCTGGGAACGTGAGGCGACCGGCGAGGGGCCTTTCGTGACCGTGTATCGAATTTCAATCCTAATGTTTGCACTAATTATTAACAACGATACAAATGAAGCCACCAGGGCAGTGTGGAGATAGATCACCAGCCATTAGCATTTAATGTAATTTGTCTCCTTTGATTTGATATAGTTTCATTTTCGTGCATTTCAAACCACCGCACGTGACCTTTCTGCTGTGGTGGCCACAGATATTTATCCTAATCCGCATTCCACTGATCCTTATCTTTTCATTTCATGGGAAATAAACAATGAAATTTCCACAAAGTAACCCTTCGAGTCATCCTTAACTGTCCCTAGATCCCTGATCTTTAAGCAAGAGGGAAAAATCCAAAACGTTTACTAGTGGAAATCACAGTTGGATAAAGACTTCAAAAGACGTCAAACTAAAGCTTAATTATTAGGAATTTAAACTATGGAAAGAAAGGGAATGGAGAAAAATAAAACGTCTAAGATCTTATTAGGAAAAGTTTAAAGATAATAACTAAAATTCACCTTACAATTGCTTACTCCAGGTACCAGAGTCATGGATTTTATCCTTTTGAAATTTATCAAAATTAATCAAAAATAATTTCGCCTGCGTATCCACCAAAAGTGATCTATTTATTTCACAGCCTATGTTGAAATACGGTCATCCTAATATTTAGGAAATAATTTTTTAAATAAATATGAGAGAAAAGAGACAGAATGTTGTGAAATACAGTTTTTTGATTAAAAGAGTCAGGAATATCATTTTACCCTATGATCGTCATTTTTAACAAGTGGTATATACGTCTCTCAATCATATTAAGTTCCACATGTAATTTTGATGAATAGGGAGGGAAGTCAAGCATATTTTGTTTCATCGACGTGCGCGCCATTGTCTCACGTATTAACTTTTGTTTCCGCACTGTAATGATTATAAAAATAATACCATCACAACCGATTTTGAAAACACATTTTGCTATCAAAACGTATCAAACTTCCAACGGAGGCATTATGGTTTAAAAACGTCTTGGAAACAAAATTTATATGAATGTATGACATGAGTACTTATAAAACTCTCCTTTGATCTTTAAGTTACTTTTGTTAAAGAATGGAATTTTATCGAAATAATTTGCGGAAAATTATTTAGATTCAATTTTCTTATTTCCACTAGGAGACAAAGGAAAAAGAAAATGCTCAGATCATTTTAATTAAATGATTTTTGGTCCAAGAAGTTATGAAAAAATTTCAAACTCAGTTTTGTAAATTAAAATTTTCTTTTCAGTTTTTCTGTTGCAATCTCTATTTTAACTGCACTTTTCTAGTCAAAACTAGCTATCAAAGTGATTACATGCGCTAATCTTGCTAGGAGAATAACAGGAGTAACAGTTCTTGTAAACATCTATCTTTCTGTGAGCTGGAATTTTAATTGAACAATATAACAGAGTATTACAATTTTAACTAATTGAGTAGCTTTAGGCGTGATGTGGTGGAAGTCGAACATAATGAATAACAGATCATTGCACTTTTCAACTTGATAGAAATTTATTTTATGACCGGGTTTCGATGTATTACATCATCATCAGGTAACAAAAAACATTTTTTGTGTTACATTTTAATACCACTCTTTGGAAAAGATACATTTTTTTAGATGATCTCTCTTTTGCATCTACTTCCATCAAATTGCAGAGATCAAATTACCAAATTACAGAGATCAAATTACCTGTATGGTGGGAAATAAAGTTACACTATCATTTCTTTTTTGCTATGAATTGAGTCATAATAACTAATCGGTGTACAGTTATACTAAATTTTCACTAAGTCATAGTCACCACGTCACTGCACACTCAAAAGTATCTTAAAATATTTAAGAGGGGGTATAAAACGTATTCACCAATGGAGGCAATATTTAAGCATTAGAAAACTATGCTTAAAGAAATTAAAAGATACTTTGACATAATCATTTATGTTTGGTCATTGGTTCGTAAGGGAGTCAAATGGCCTTATCCCTCATGACCCGATATCATCTATATGACATCTCTCGTTCCCTCGCAAGAGTATCCAGCAAAGACACTGCGTCCGGCTATATTTCATTCAGAGAGAGAGAGTTGGACAACGGTTTCGAGAACTCCATCTGTGTGCTCTGCAAACACATAAGGGGACTCGAATGAATATCTGACTTCTGAAGGATGAGGATACGTACCTACTTCTTTCGTGACGGCAAAATCCGGCGACGCACTCGACATAGGATCCAATTCCAGCGGGCAAGATTCCATTTCGCATTCGAGCGAACCCTTCAGCGTTTTGCTGCTTTTCCATTCAGTTTCATGGAAAAGGTTGACCTACACGCTTCTCGAGCAGCATTCCGTGAGCTCATACGAAAGGGTCAACTCCCTCCAAATACGGCCTCAAATGTAAATATGTGTTCAATGCAAATGCACTGATCACATATTTAACTTAATACCTTATTTTATGTTCCATCTTCTCTCTTTTCTCCTTTCCTCTCTTTGACATCAGAGAGGAGAGAGATTCCGCATACTGTTTAAATGATTCACATTTCTCAAAACTTCTCCAAGGAATCGTCCCGCATAATTTTTTATCCATGAAAGGAAGATTTCGTCCATTTGTAACGTTCAATTGTTCAACAATACCGCACTCAGTCCCGTCAATACCCACAGAAGTAATCACAGGATTGATCAAAATTTATTTTCTTTGCTAACGAATCAACTAAAAGATAGGATTACATAATTCACATACTGGCTTAATCTCTTTATAAATTATAACCGTACACTCCGACAAGCCATTAGCTTAAAGGGCACCGTCTTTAATATGCCTTTTCTTATTCTGTTACATAATTGTATTACTTATGTAAAAGTTATTAAAAAATCCAATCACAATTCGTTCTGAATATTTATCTGGATATATATCAGGATATTTTTGATTCTCCGTGGCAGAATTGACAAACATGAACTCCGCACATGCAATTATTTTACGGATATTCAATGCACGTGATAATTTCCATAAATATGTTGCAATTAAATAAAAAGAGCGGGAAAGTCATTTTTATGAGCGTATTTGTGGTGAGTGAACGGCGTACACATAAGTGTCGGCAATCAAGATGCACAAAAAAATTACATTTGCTCTATGTTCTAAGTTATAGTGTGAATGTAGCTTAACGTAATATTAACTTAATTTCAAAGTTATTAAACTGCTTAACTGCTTTCAAACCTAGTCCCAGATCTGTGAAAAAACACATTTATCGTCAATTGCAAATTTTAATGTTTTAAATTTTTGTCATTACTGCTGATGAAGCATAGGTTTGTTGGGTAAATTAATCGAATTATCGTTAGAATTTGAGAATATATTTAAGCAGGAAGTGGGAAATGCCTGGAAGTCCAAGCGAATTTAAATGAGGATCTTGAATTGTTTTTACAAACGCATTTGAATTTTTTGGCAAATAAAAGGGATTTAGTATTTTCCCCTCACCTGTAATCAGCAAGTATTCCTCACGCATTGCTAATTATTGAGACTTTAACAGTATGAATATATTCGCATATATTAGGGGCCAAAAGCATTTTTGTATATATTTTTAATGTATTATTCTATTTTTTAGGGAAATGTCACAGGAAATTAAAGTTTTCAGTTATTTTTAGTGAAGAGCAAATTAACGTAGCTCGTTTGTCAAAGTAATGTTTAATTCTTATTATAATCGATGATTAAACATACATATAATCTATCAAAATCTGAAATAGCATTCATACGGCATATAATGTTACATTTTGATAACTGGGCAAAAAGTCTCTTGATATTTCAATCACCATATTAGGATAACGATAAGAACTGTTACCTTTATATAGTTTATATTTCAATGTATTTATTCAAACTTATTTTACCTTTCCACCAAAGAAGCAATATGAAATAAGAATCAGATTCTCCATAATTTGAAATTAGTGCTTGCTTTACCAACGTAGCGTTTCATAAAAGAAGAATTTGGAACATAATTTCCCTCTGTCATTTACAAATGACATTTCAAACAGGCATATCTTAGATCTTATCTTCATAGGGCGAGATAAATTTTCACCGATTCCTCTCGCTATACGTCATATTACAATATAGCATATATTACTTCATTTATTCATTATTAATCATAATATATTTACGGTTTTCCTAACCTTACATAATTACAATTACCGTTTCAGATCTGGGAAACTATTACTTGTGATAGCTCTATTACGTCATCTCTCAACTACGAATAATAATTTCCGGCCACTCATGAGAAATAAATAAATACTAAGAGATATTTGATAATATAACATTACTTGAGATTAATCGCATCGAATATGACTTAAAAGTAAATCATTGTGTCAATGAAATGGGTATATAAAATTAGTGTGATCATAAACCAAATTTCAACGTAAATAAACTTTACTATATATCGTCTTTCCAAAAACTATTGATATTTCATATTTTCATATTAGTTGTCGTTTTTATTGATTATATTTGCATTTAATACGAGGGAAATCTTGAACCGTACCTAATAATAATGTTTGATATCAGTATAATATTGTTTTTTCAATTAGAAAAAAACCATCCGTTATTTGAATAATAAAAATGATATATTCATCACCAATTAAACGCAAATACAGAATAATGCAAGGAGAATTAATCACCACGCTTAAATAAATTCGCCAAAATACGCTATCCACGGAGTCTTAAATATGACATTACGTGGAACTTGTGATTGGGGACAGTATCCCGTATTGCTGGTATGTGAAATGGAAACGTAGAGACATATACCGACATTCCATTTTTTGAGCATATTAGTTGGACGATAATGTAAAAAGGCATACAAATTTCGGGCGATATTCGTCGCGCGAAAAAAAACGCCACGACGAAAGAAGTACGAACCACTGAACAGCGTTTCGTGACCATGCATTAATATCATCTACAGCTTATAAATGTCATTCTAGCTGAATGATGTGCACCCACTTCCACTAATTCCTTCCGTTTATGGCGGCCTTTGAGGCTACAAATAGATGCACATAATGTGAAAATGCCCATCAAGAACTGTTACCGCCAGAACGCCTGTTAAGGGAATGTGGACACTGCTGCTATCGACCGGGTGGCCATATTTGCATTTGAGGGGGTTTAAATGGAATTAGTTGCTTGTGTGCATCAATGCCTATCTCCATTTACCCACACCAATTGCATCCCAGCAAAGCGTATCTAATGAAACAAAATAAATTGGTTTTAAAAGACCGTACTGATGTCTCATGCCCAACGCTACTCCCTTTCAAAGCCACTGTTTGAAAAACTGCAATTACTACGTTTACGAGGTGACAGACGCACTAAAATAGAACAGCCGCGTGTACTGCTTTTGAATTTAATAAAATAAGGACAAAATATTGTCCGATGAAGATTTTCCTCCAGCATATCGCACGAGGAAGACTTTGATTCGAGGGTTATGAATCACAAGGGATATGGAGATGTGTATATCAAAGGAAAAGCGCGGGGAAGTTCAAAATCATGTCTGAAACTATAAATGCCAAAGTGAATATTTAACGTCGACAGATAATTTCAATTCACTATTTTCCCTCATATTTTGACAAATAGTTTACATGCTATCATTAAACCATTTTAACCAACCGTGTTACCAAGCATTGGGAAAATTCATTTCCATACAGAATAACGCATATAACAAGGAAATTTAACATTAAAGGGTGTTTTTTACCAGATGGTACTCTAAGTCGTATTTTAACTTCTGCAATGCTGCTCATTTCCCTCCAGTATGTGCTACGATCATCGAGAAAACTAAGATACCATATGTTTCGGAATATCAAACATTTACCTTATTTCTCCCTAGTCACCATTAAACTTTCTATTCCTGATTAAGAATTAGCGTAAAATATGTTATTTTTATCGACTATTATTTAAAGGAATAAGGAAACTGCAACATAATCCGTGAAGATAAACTCAATGTTTATGAGAGACTATTAGGGTATTTGCAAGGCGAAAAAAGTTTGATTAACTTAGAGACCTTTTGGCATTTCCTTTGCAACGAACTAGCTGAAGAACGAATTATTTGCGACAGTAAACGGCTTGAATTTAAGGGCAAAAAGGTGTAAACGAGCATAGTCTAATGATGTCATTCGTACTGGCAACTCTTCACTTAAGAAATCGGGACGTTTCATTCGACCTTCCTTATATCAAAGGCACTGCGGCAAACCCATGGTCTTAATTCTCCACGGCCACACCTCAGAGCTCCCCGCACCCGTCTCTCAAGGTCTGCACAATCAACCCGCATCCTGTCAGGAGCGACCCCCCGAATGGTGGGAGGGAATCCTGGAGCTGCGAATTTACCCCAGGCTCCCGCGCTCTCCTACCCTAAGTACCCTAATTTCGTACGTACCTACAATTCCCAATAAATTATCTGATCCGCTTTAAAATGTTTATTTCTTTCTATCTCCTCTTGGTTTTCACGAAATTCTAAAACCATTTTCTCTCCCATTTCCAGCAAGCATTTCTACCGTCATTCCCTTCCGGAAAGAGATCAATTTTTATTTGCCTGTGATTATATATATATATATATATATATATATATATATATATATATAATGTTAAAATGTATATCAAGTTAGCACTAGCGAACAAAGAAAACACAGAAACACACGAAAAAGAAGAATAGAAACTTCTAAATTTATTTTCCCCTTTTTTGTGTGTTTGATCCTTAGTTCTAACTTGATGTATGTTATTATTCACACCTGTGAGACTTTTACATAAGTTTTAATTATAAATATATACATATATTATTTTCCAACGAATATCTTTCTTAATTTCTGGGAACCTACATACATACATACCTACGCCTTCTTTGGTGTTTAAACTAAGAGTAAATTTGTATCAAACTAAGTTTTCATTATGACTAAAGTTAAACTAAATATAATATGTGTATGTGTTTGGATGTATGTGTGTTTATGTGTGTGTGGGTCTGTGTAATCATATTACACGTTTTCGTGTTAGGATAGTAGGATTTTATATGTATATTTATGTGTAAGGGTGCGTGTGTGTGTGTGTATGTTTCTGTATATTTACATGCATACAATCAACCCTTCTTCTCTCACCACAGGCCTGTTTCTCTGTTCTTATCTCTTCTTTTTACTCACTTTTTTATACCGACCAGACAACCAATCACAAATACCGCGAGTCTCTAATCCCATCCTTCTCCTCTGAAGCCATTTCCTAATAATTTGATTCCAAATCCAAACCCGCAAAACCATTTCCCCTCCGGTCTTCACACCGGGGCCGAGGTTCTTTCAACCCCCTCCTCTACCCGTTCGCTCTCGTGGTCCCCCTCACGGATGTAATCCCGCCTTCAGATCCAAAATACTTCCCACCACATAATAACAAGTTTCTCCCGCCAGTTCCGACAGAATTTCCATCTCATCATCGCCACCGTTCTTATACATTCACACCTGATTCTTTTCAATTTTTCCTAGCGGGCGAGCCATTAAGTGGAGATTGATTCGCAAGAAAGAGTATTTTATATATTATTGCTGTGGTCGAAATAAGAGGGACCAGATAATGGTTTGTGGCGTATGTTTTCTTGTTCTGTATCGTTTTGAGTCCGGAGTAAAGAGTTTTGGATAAGATCACAAAATGTAAAGCACCCGAGCATTTACATTGCAATTTACTCACGACACAACGATTTCGCTCATAATTTCCATTTCGGTTTATTTTCAGTAAGATTGATTTCATTTCAAGCCATTCCATTAGCTTCTTAAGGGAACTCAAAACCTGAATATCCCAACCCTTTGTCCAATGATGGTACTCTATGATCGATTATCTGTGAAGTGGATAATACACACTTGAAGTGATGACATAACTGATTACCAATAACAGGAGTTTTGACGTCTAATACCGAAACTCGACGATTTCGAATCATTCTTTGAAGCATTAGTCTAAATTGATTGCCGTCGATGATACCAGGCATTGAGGTAATTGGATAATTAGTCCAGCTTAAAAGGCTCGTTCCATTTCTACCATCATCATCACGGGTAATCGGGCCGCGGACTGGTTTGCTAGAGCTATCCCAAATATCCCATTCCCTGCCCATTTCTTCATTACCTCATACAGCCTTGCGCTTTAACCTGCTTAGCGTTGATTATCCTTGGCTTTATTCTGTATTCTTCCACTCTCGGTGTCCTTCGGTTATATTACTCGGTAAGCTACCGTACCTTTAAGACGTGTTCAATTGGTTTCTCTCTCCCTACAGTACTTATACCATTAATTAATACAGCACTAAAATATTACAAATTTATGATATTGTTATTAGAGTAGGTGTTTATTTTTAATTTAAATATCTTCGGCATTTTACTTTTAGTTTAGGGAGATGTTGATGGAATATTATTAAGCAAAACATATTCTATCACAAGAATATGTCACCTATTAGGAAGACTGACAGACATCATCCCTCAATTTCGCAAACCTGAAGACTTGAGAATGTATTTTAAGTGACCTCTGGTTTGGCGTTTGAAAGAATATTCTAAGCAAAATAAGTCAAGGAATTGACCCAGTTTCATTAGATACGACTACTTAATTCGAATATACGAACGTTGAACAAACACCCTTTGCGATAGAATCGTTTCCTTCCTGAAGTTATGACTAACAGTTTTCGGTCATAATTTAACACAAACGTTCTTTAAAATTACAACACGATATTACACTCCATATTCTTTACGAGTGCAATAAAAATTTCTATCTGTGTAATGAATTATTTTTAGAACAGTTAAGGAATTTCTGTATTTTTTTTGGAAACTATGTATGAGCAGGATGACTAATTCCTACGGGACCAACACCATGCACAATTTTAATTCTCCACATATATTAAGATTTCCCGCGTCTTTGACCTCGACCGAGCTTCTATATTCTATAAGTTCACTCAAAAATCATTTTCCATTGTGTCACGTTACTTGACTTCCGTCAATTACATCAAATTCATAGAAGTGAATGCTTTCTTCCAAAACATTATCACTCGGGTATAAAGCGACATTCAGATTTATTGAACGCCACCTTATTCTAACTCCGCTGAACTTGCACTAGTTGCTGAAAATTTAAAATGTTCACTAAAGGGAATTTGTGCACAAATTAAACCGAAATATTAAACATAGTACTACCTCTGATGTGCATTAACAAAAGAATCACTCGTCCCCCTGAGGATGTGGGGTGGGGCGGCCGGAGAGAGGGGGGCAGAGGGCTTGGGAGGGTGTACTAGATAACACATACCTGCAATTTGCAGACTCCGCTGGCATTCACCCGCTTCATTCACGGCACACCTCGAGTTCAATAATCCAATATCAGTTTTCTCACGATGTAGTCCCGGGACGATGACGGAGATGCCTTCGAAAATAAATTTAAATGAGTTAGAATTGATACCTGTTCGGAATCAAAAATGTAAATTGTGACACGGTCAGAAGCGAGAAGACCAGGAGGTGAATTCCTAAAAGTATGTTTTTTCAAGCACTGAAAATTAAATAACGTCGGTGCGCAATTTTATTTAATTCGCATGAGAAGGAAATTAATATTGTTGAATAAATAAAGGTAGAGGATTTGTTTATCTATGGCAGTTACTATAAAATCAACTATATGAATGCATCTTTGCTCGGTCTTTACGAGGGTACTTTAAAAAAGAGATCAAAGGAAGAAATTCACAAATTGAATAAGCTAAACTATTCCATATTTCAAACCCAAAGCAAACAGCAGCGCATAATCATTATACACCCGTACATTTTTTTCAGAGCCAGTCCATATGGCTCCAAAGATATGTTCTGAAAAAATATAGTTGTAATTTAGCAAAGATAAATAGCATTTTTGGTGTTCTAAGAAGATGGAATCTTCTGGGTATCTGTTGTTACATTAGATCATTGCTCAGTTTAGTTTTGAAAGGATTGATCAACGGAGTTTAAATGATTTGCGAAGGATTTCGAAAAAAGAATATATGGTGAGAAGGAAGAATGAAAAAGATCTGGACATGATCGAGAGAAATAATCAGATTCAAGTGATTACTGTAAAACATTTATAACAGGTAATTTCAACTCATATAATTTCTAAGATTTGAATTAAAAACCCGCCCAGGGTTATCTTTACATTTTTTTTCTCTTTGAACATTTTAATTTTTTTAGGTAAGAATTGGTATTTTCCGTCTTACTCAAATTGTATATAAAAAAATAATGTATAAATTGGTTTCCCGCTGAAGTTTTGGATTCAGTAAATTGGACATACAGGCCTGTATACAGTGCATATCTAGGTAACAATATTTGGTCAATATACGAAATATCTTGACGAAGTCAAACATTAAGGGCAGAGGTAATACATTTTGAGTGTGTCTTTCGGTTCACGTGTATGGCAAGTATTTTGGAGGAAATATGTACGGGGTAGTTGGGAAATAAATCAGGAGTAATACTATGCCAAGAAACGAGTATTTGAAAATGAAAGAGAACTGTGTCGACGTGAAACCTAAATAAAGAAGCACAAAAGAAAGGATTAATTAAGGCTTCATTCTGGAGCGTAGCGGTGAATGGATCCAAAATCTAGTATTTCATTTGAGAGGATGTCGAGAGATGAAACGCTTTTAAGATGGAGAAATATGAATGGGTAGAATAAGTTTGAAAGCGAGGAAGACGAAGTTTGGAAGGATTGTGGTGGAAAAAAAGAATTGGCTACATGGATTTCAAAGGGGAAAGAATAATATAGTAGCAGAGGAGATAGTGATAGGCAGCGGGATGTTCAAGGTCGTCATGGAAAGGAGCAAGTTTGGTGAGTTTGGACGATAAAGGGAGCTGACAGACTTCATATACGCCGTTAAGGTGGGAAGAGAGGGTATGACCTGTGTAATGGTTTGTTACAGGAAAAACAATATTTTACAGAGTGGGAGTACTCAATGGAAGTACAAATAAACCTAATTATAGGAATTAATCTTCAAGCGATATATTCTATTGTTTCAGGCTTCACTTCGTGGAAGTATTTAATATCCTTACTAAAAAGAAGGACTTGTACTGTTTTTAGTACGGATACTTCAAGCGATAGTTGGTCCATCCTAAACCGTCCACCTTTAATGTGTGGACTATCTATGGTTATGTTGACCACAGTTCGTCTATAGCGAAGAACCATTAATTGATTGAGCGAGGCGCCTAACCCACTTTCTTTAATTTTCCTTCAAGACAAGTTTTCTGATGAACGGCCCAACTCTTGTAACGTTAGGATTTAACGTATTTCCAATTTATTGGTTATAACTTTAGGATTCACGTTTTATTATCATATATATTCTTTAAGATAGGTGCACTGGAAGAAAAACTTTAGGATTGTGAATGAAAAACAACTCTCCAAACTTTGCCGCTCCATACATTACATCAATAGAAAAAACTCACCAAGTTTCACTCTCTCAATCGAGTTCCTCGAAAATGAAATTGGACGTCCTTCTCGGCGCCCTTTATGCTGCTTGCTTGCAAGGCCCTCATAATGGCTGAAAGAGCCATTGGCGTTAAGCTTGACGCATAATCTCCCTCCTCTCCGACCGAACGAACACACGTCTTGCTACAACGATGCATGATGGAAAATTCCACGAATTGAATACTGTTTAACTCAGGGATTAATGTAGGTAATCAATATTTAGTCGAGGACGGCATCGACTGGGATAGACCGTAGTGAGGATTATTAAGCCTTAAGAACCATTCTTGGAAAAAATCCTGGAGTTTCCGTTTCACCAGCCAATCCCCCCTGGCCCGGCCCTAATACGAGCCCTCGCCTTCATTTGGAAGGAGGGCATGAAAATAAAAGCGGCCGCCCTTTCGCGAGCGGAAGTGTTGAATCCAAACGACTCCCGGGGTTCTCGGCTGACCCCCCTTCCCCATCCCCACCCTTCACTCTCCCTCCAGGCCTGGCGAACACTCTTGAGCCAAGAGATTAAAACGAGCCGTGGATGGGGACTATAGCGTGGAGTCAGACTAACTGTGAGGGGCAAGATAGTTATGCCTAACGACGCCATTAAGGACCCTCTTTTATAATTGCAAAGAGGGGAGAGGGGAATTTATATATGTGTACACGCCGACCGAATTATTTTACGGAAACCCTCCCTCCAGCGTTGGAGGGAATAAGAATGAATTCATTCCGTCCCAGAGGAGTGTGGACGAATACAACAATGCACTCCTTATCAGCCTTATTGCTATTTCTTGATAAATTTGCGCGATGCAGTCGTGAAATTAGTTATTTTGGCGTTGCTGATTCCTCTAAGAGATTTTTTATCAAATTTACTTCTTCACAGTTATGATTCTCGGACGATTTACCTAAATGTATAGCCGGGATGCAAGGTTCGTATAGGTTGGTAATTTAATACTTTATTGTAAGTAATTATAATATGGCGATTAATGTTTTATCATTTGTAGTTTGGTTGCCACTTAAATCCAATCCTTCATTGATATTTAAAAGCGTATTCGAAATCATGCAAACGAAAATAAAATATCAAAGAGGAACTATGAATCAATTAGTTTATGCGCTTGCCCCGAGTCAAAGCTTCTCCTACGGATCTGAATTTCATTCGAATGCAATTAGCCACGTCAAGAAAGAGTATTGCATTCGTGAAGACGGACTTCATTATCACTATCACCCACTTTGGTTATACTTACCTATGGGAATCTGCCGAGAGCAGAGCTCCACTAAGTTCTGCTTTAATTTGATACCTCTTAATGTCTTTCTATTTCTCCTCATGCCTATTGGGAATCATTTGCTTCATACGAGCAATCTTATTTCCCTTCCTCAGGGGTATCTAAATATAACTTTAGGTCAACGTTTCTCAATTGGTTGTAAAGCTGTAGCATTCCAGAAATGCTGCATCACCGAATGAAAGTCAAACTTCAACACCACTAGAGAAGGAGTGGCGATATAAGTTAGTTTAAATTATCCTTCGATGGTATGGCCTGCCGTAATTCCAGTTAAAAATGATAATGACCAGACGCGAATTCGATTGGACGGCTCCGAGTGTGTAAATTCGAATTTTCGTCCACCACTGGGGCAGCATCTAGGTATCTTGCTTCTATCTATCAATACGTTAACTTCGGTCAAGTTCAGTGAAAGTTCAAAGGGTAAAGGCTCTGCTGTAAAAAAGGTAAAGGGTAAAAGCGCTGACCTCTCCGCGGTGATTATGTCCTTGAATCGATTCTTGTCGCCCTAATTACCCCCAAGGGAAATGTTCAAGGATCGAAAAGTTATTACAATATCCTGCATGTTGGCATACTCACTAAAGTCCTATGGTTGTTCACGAAGTAATAGTATTTGAAAAATCACACCGCTTGGCCGAAGTTGAGGGTGTCCAGAGGTGTGCCCGAGGACCGCAAGACGACGCAATTGTAAGACATCATATTATCGTTGTACAAAGTCGTGGGACCTCCAAAGATGATATAAAAATGTCAGCATGGCGTGGTAAATATGAGGAAAATCTAGTGAAACACAAAATTTCGCAATTATGAATAATCAAAATAAGTCTTTTGTGATTGTGAATTAGGTAAGTTTATCAGTCCGTTTTTACAAGGCTAGTATTTTCATACTTTTAGCCCATAGGGCTAATTTAAAACTTTTATTTATTTATTTTAGTTCCCTACAAGCCACCGCTAGGGTGTGTGGCAGAGGATGAATAGACACCAGACTAATTTTGACTCGGATATGACCTCATCGCGGTCGGACAATGTTATTCGGATCCCTTATTGTTCGTGGAAAAAATTACATCTTAAATCTGTCTATTGAACACTTAATCTCTCCAATTTTACTGAGATGATCTCTCCTACCGCAGTACGATGGGGGTAATAATATATTTTCAACAGCAATGCTAAAAAGACGTCCTTCCAATTTACACAAGAGATTTAATCTGTAATTTGAACTTCGCTCCGTGAGTGAGCCTAGCTGCTCTAGGTTTATCATAACAACGTTTTACAAATCTAGCTCCTCTAAGCTGAACGCGATCCAGTTTGGCACTTTTTTTTAATAAAACTTTTGATTACACCTCAATCAAGACGCCAAGATCATGAAGGCCAAAAAAGAGGCCATGATCAAGAAGAGCAATAATTTTTTCTGTTTACGCAAAGCTATTCCAACTTTTTTTTCCTTCCTCCAAAAGGCATGAAAGACGAGATACGAAGTTTATATGTATTATTCGGGAGTTGCGATATGGCCACTACTTTGGAGTGAAATCAAACACTGAAGATTTCACTTTGCTCCAAAGGTGAAACTGCAAGGAAGCCGTGGATTTTGGTTAGGTCAACAGAGATTGAGAGAGGGAAAGAGGAAGGCGAATGTAGAGGATGGAGGGGTGGGATGGGTGAGCACGTACTCTCTCGAGTCTAAACCCCCGGGAGGGCGGGAGCGGCGAGGGTCGGAAGATGAGGGGCGACGCAGGGCCTCCCCACCCCCACCGCCGCAAACACGCTCCATTTCGTCCGAAAGTCCATTTAAAGGTTTCGAGCCGGCATCTCCTCCCTTCCTCTTTCCTTCTGTGAGGAAACCACTTTCACTCTGCCCACCATCTCTCTCTCTCTCTCTTCCTACCTTCCTTTCCTCCCACTTTTATCTCCATCCAACTCCTACGGCCACTCTCCTCCCTCCCTTCGCCGTCCCTAGTCCCCCTCCCCTGCGACGAACGATGCAGTGTCCGCCTCCCGACTCTGAGAATGTGTACTCTCCATGGGGAGTGCGATATCTCAATTTGAATATCGTAATGTGAATTTCATTTTACATCACAATGTTGTCAATACGACTTAACGATGCAAGTGGACGATAACACAGGATATCTTATGATTTTGCTTGAATTCATATATAATATAACATGTCTCTTAATATTTCCTATATAATGGTACCACATATCGCTAAATATCTCAAAGCGTATTATATAATTTATAGCGTTATATCGCATATCGTACGATACCGTATTTAGTGTACATCGCTAAATATCTCAAGGTGTATATAATATATACATACTAAGCTACCGGTCAATTTGAATTGACCAACGGCTCAGCAGCTCAATGTGATAAAGTGAATACCATATCGGTCACCGATACACCGAAATATCGCACGGTTTGATTGTAGTTGGAGTCTGAAAGGCTTCACGAATTGGCTCCTACATTCGGAGACTATTTATGAGTGAGCTCAAAATATAGTTTATTTACTGATAAGGAAAATGTATGCCAGTCACTCAAAATGGACATTGGTCACCCTAAAAGTGAATAATTAATGATTTCTTTGGAAGCATATATAAAGAATTGCTCCGACTAGCAAAACCCCTTTGAACTGTAATAGCCGCTTCCTTGTTAGCAAGATTAAAGAATACTGTTCCCAACATCATTTTTATTAGTAATTAACCGCTTGAACAAAAGAATAATGAATATTTCATTTACTTTTTAGGAAAAATGGTTAACTCGTTTGTGTTTCTACTTATAAATACAATCAACATTAATTTTAAAATTGAAGATCAGGTTCTACAAAAGAAAATATTCATTTTCGTGCATGCATTGGTTATTCCCTCCACTTTCTTTAACTTCGCGCATTCACGTCAGATGTTATTTTAATCAAATGACTACCAATGTATTAAGTGAGACTTTAACCCTGATATAGCATTCTTTGTTGATTTTAAATTTTTAACTTTATTTTTCATTTTCCCTTCGCTTTCAAGTACATTCATCCCTTCATTCGGATTTATCTCCTTCCGTCGTTTCCAAAAAAGCGATGCTTTCTCGAGGGACTACCTTAATCTCAATGCACCTCCCATCACGCCGCCATCCCAATGCTATTTTTTTTCAATTCTATCGCCTTTCTAATCGGCTTTCTCCCTCTCTCCCGACTTCAAGATGCCTTCAAATCTCTCTATCTCTGGAGAAATTCTCCCCATTGTCTCTCTCTGCTATTACTCTGTCTCCCTTGCTAAACTTTGGTGAATGAGTTTTCCTTCTCGGCCACCATTTGTCTTGTCGAATTTACTCTTCTTAATATATCTTTAAATATCTAGCATTAAACCGTAACCTCACTAGATAAAAAAAGGAACCTCTGAAAATTCTAAATTATATACAGGTGATATGATTAATTACCAATGCGCAATTTTGTCTTAAAAGTTTTAAAAGTAAAATTTTTCACGTTCACCCAATGTAGAGCACAATAGTACTACCACTTCAAATTATGTACGATCTTGCGGTGGCATGCATACATCGAAGAGGATTTATGGTAGAAGATATAAGCACATCAAACTTTGTTTTTCATTGTCTTTAAAAGAGAAAATTGTAATGCACGAGAAATGGAAGACAGTCATATGACCACTGAAAACTATCCGATGAACTTTCCATCATTAATAACACGAGCTCTGCAATAAAATTAACCTATTGAATGAAAGAATATGTTTTCAAATTTGAATTGGTAGCATGGTTTTTGTCCCCATGGTGGTGTCGCCTGTCTGCATGCCGCGGAGTCCCTAAGACGCCAAGAAAGTACCTTTTCTAAAGGGGTTTTCTTAATGTATTGTCTTCATCTGTTTGAAGAGACTCCAGTCTTGTTTTCAGCACCTATCTATCTAATCTTTATTTCCTTCACTTTTCCAATGAATATTTTTACAATAATTTTAATGAATCCAACTTTCTTTCTGAACCCAAAGCATTGCATATTTATTTGGGTAATCCACATTAATGAGCATAAGGTCAGTTAAGGAAATTATCCAATTAAAAGGAGTACGCGGCTGGTGGAAATTCCGATGTTCACAACGTTGAAACGATAACTTCAATTTAAACAAATGTACGAAACTTTCTTCAATATCTTCAATTCTTGGTGCATGGTGATTTAAAATTATTAGGAATGTTTTCCACGGAGAATCTAAGCAGGCACCACCCATATTTGACCAAAATAAAGTAAATAAAATCGTGGATTAGGAATGAAATCCAAATCATAGCTATAAACAACCCAGAATCGCTTGACAAATATTAATTACAATAAATTCAATTATTTAATGTTCACAGACTCATTTATCCTACGATGAGGCATTTCGAAGGTAATTTTGGAATAGGTCGTATTTAGTGAAGGGTTTTGCACGAGTTCTTCCAAAGGCTGCTCTTTTTCAACATCTTTCAGTGGGGACTCTCGGACTTTCTTTTACAAAAATTTCTTTCACTTCTGACTTTCCAAATTCTCTCTTCACTTGATCCAAAGAGGTTCTTCCTATTGCTTATCCTTCTCTCCATCCGCACTTCCTACCCATCCATTTGCTATCGCCTCAGCATCTCTGCCTCTCGTGCCGACCTTTGGCCTCCAACTTCTCCCCCTTTCAGTTCTTCTACAGTGACCATCCAACCTCCTTCAACACGCAAACCTCAACGGATTCCCGCACTCATTGCCGCCATCTCTCTGGAAATACTTCCATTCACCACCCTGCACATAAACGCATGCACACGCAGACACGAACGGCTTTGGCCTATGCCGTTAATGTGCCTGCTCTCTGCTAACGTTTGACCCTTTCTTCTTGACCGCTCTTAACTTTAATGATGAAAGTTTTCCACGTTGCCGTGGAAGTTCCCAAGTTTTGTAGATACGCATCATACGTCTGAGCTTAATGAAAACGTGCTATTGAGTCCTGATTAAACTTTGCACACATTTCAGTGAAAATACAGTGGGATTATTGTTCAGGTGCTCAAAAACTTTTCTAAGATCGGGCGACCTGATTAGGTCAAAAGATTTTTAAACAAATATTTAAATGCCTTACTTCTTCACAGAAGTGATATTTAATATTTTCCAATTAATTATAATAATAATGCAGGCTCAGTTAGAAGATAACTGGGTTACTGACAAAAGGGTCATCCCCTTAAAAAATGGGTGACATTTCAGGGCTAGCTCAAATTTTACTCAAGCTGCATAATATTGCGGGGTTTTTCTGAGTATACGCAGACAAATAGATAGGAAATAATTACCTACATCCTCTAGACAATATCCTGTTGATGAGATATTCATGGTGTTAGCTGAGTTCTACCTTCGACTATCAAACCAACCTAGTTTTTAGGCATCTCATATTCATTTCCACAAAATGTGCGTCAGTCTATTCTATTTAATTATTGCTTCACGCTAAAGAAGATCCTTGAATGCACATTTCATTGAGTATCTTTGGTTTAAAATATTATGGTTGGTACATAGAACCTCCTGGTTAGGCTTTATTCCTTGCGTTACAGATAAATACGAGTATACTAGCACTACTAGACTGGGTTTGAATACAGGCTTTTGCCGTGAATGCGAACTAAATTTGACATTTAGCTTTTAGCATTTAGCGAAACTTAGCAGTAGTCGACTAGCCGACTGGGAATGATTTTTATCTGGGAGACACTGGTACACGATTGAAAATTAATCCAGAAATATATTTTCCAGAGAAAACTAAAATATTCTGTTCCCATATCAATCATTGAAATCGAAGATATGACGTATCAGAAAGAAGATTTTAAGACTTATATCAACAAATGTATCATTCCCAAACAGGATTACCGAGGGATAGTTAAGGATAATTCTATGATATTAAAAACGGTAATAAAATGCTTCCGATATATTTTCTCACCATCTCCTCACTAAGAGATTCATATACACCCTCTCATAAATTTTTTTCTCCGTATTTTATCGCAGTCCAATGAATTTCCAAAATTAATTTACTCCATTACTCAACACGAATCAAGTCGTCTTCACTCAGTTGTGACGCTAAAGTTGCTGACAATGTTTAATAATATAGCGACACGTACATGGTCCCCGCACGGTTGTTAATGGACCTTGCAGAATAAGTGGATTAGGGGCAAGGTACCTTGAAATTTTGCGAACGGCTGGTCGCTCTTCAGTTTGATCGCTATATCTTATCCCGTCTAGTCACAAGCCGGGCTTAAACGCGAGAGACGGGCCAGCGGATGATTCCAACGGAGCGATAGAGTTGTGCCCTGTACAGCTCTCTCTCTCTCTATATATGTGACTCTCAATCCCGAGGACAGATCGCCTCTCCGAGTTCATGCGCGCATTGAGTGAAATTCAATATGCGACGAGGTGGGTTCTCCACCGCCCACATCGCCGTCCCTGGACGAAGGCCATCTCTCCCTCGCAGGGCGAAGCAGACGCGCGCGCAAAAGACTCATCCCCTTATCTCTCAAAAGGCCCGTGAACTCCCCTCCAACGGCCTCTTCCCCCTTGGACTGTTGGTAGTTCTCCACCCATACTCGGTCTTTGCCTTGCCTCATCATCCGATATCACCAGAGCCAGTAATGACATTTTCATCTCATTTGTGGGACAAAATTTTCATTCCTATGGGATTAAAAATTATTTTCTAATAGTAAACGATTTTCCTCAGAACCAACGACGGGAACCAATTTTCATTGGGCCAAAGTAAACTCGATCAGAATGATTAAAATACGGGGACAGTTTAGATTTTATACCATAAGTGTTGTCTATTTTAAAACATTGAATGCCTTATTCATGGAATGAATATGTTTCCGGTAACTACTGTCTAACTTATTTGCCTCAATGGAGCTTAATTTTGCTATTCGACAACTCATTCTTGAAGCAGAAGGAGCAAAATAAAGTGTAATCTTCTATTCATCAACTTAAGTATAATATATAGTATGTCAGTAGGTTTTACCCTTACAGCCCCAAAATTCTTACGCATTCCTTATTTTTCTATTTTTCGATAATGGAATTGAAATTCTACTTGTGCCATATTTTGGTCAAATGTTTTTCTCGTTAAGTAAAGTACTTAATTCAAAATATCTACATCAAATATCCTTATCCCACACTATAATTCTGCAGGGATATTATATATTCTTACTGCATTTTTCTAAGTTTAGGTCACAGTGCCTTAAACTTCCGCCTCGACACTCCTTCCAGTATTTCTATAACTAGTTTATTTGATTCTACGATAATTTCCATTTTGTTTCATACATCCCCATCCTTCATACATAGACAATCATCTGTAATTGCTCAAATATCGGTCGTACGTTGTTACCTTTGTACAAAACTTTTTAGATAGTAATTAGATTGAGACACTGTGTTATAATCTGTCTATGGAAGAGCACTTAATCTATGGCTACCGTTATTCATCTTTACTAAATAGCTGTCAAACTCCTACTTTTTCTCACTTTGTATTCTAAATCTACTTTCATTGGTACCACGTAATGGAAACAAAGATGGTCGAAAGGTGAAATAGGCCAATCGTGTCAGTCTGTTATAAGCAATAACAACCTACTTAAGCACTCTCATTTCTTACTTGAGTATTCACAGATATTAATTCCATTGTTTTCCCTATATGGGGGCAATCTGAATTCTGAATATTACACTAAAAATATTTGTACAATGGAAAACTTTATATTTCCACCTTCGTTTCCACCCAAAATAAATTTTCCGTTTATGATTAGTTCATCTCTAGCAAATATAATCTCTGCTACAATAATTTAATTTTAATACTCCTCCTTTACAATTGTGCAAAATTTAATTGGAAACTGATATAAACACTCTAGTTTAGATTCTGATATAATACACCAAACCAAATCCACAGGTCGGTTTAATTGGTGATGTTACACATTATCAGGGTGGTAGGGGAAGCAAGTTTATTTCCCTTTACGGAATAAGGTGTTTTCCAGGAAGAACTGGAACTCGAAAAAATCACTAAGTTCTGGTGAAGGCCAGGGTGCCTATAGGAGTCCTCAGGAATCGAACCCGAGACCTCAGGTCAGTGTTTCAATGGTCTACGAACAGAGCCTTTGATTTAATTTGAATGAATAATTTCCCAGGATGCTTTCACAGAAAGAATAAGATATCTTTTAATACGGGTCAAAGTCCAACAGCATTATTCAAAATTAATATGTGATTCCATTAAACAGTAACTTTAAAATGAAGACCCCGGCCCTTTTCTTATTTTGTTTTGATAAAGATATTTAAAATATGAATATTTCATTTTCGTAAGACACTGAAGACCGAAAGAAAAAGATTTCACTTCGAATCATACCTAAACCAGGAAAAGAAATAACTTCTTCTAAGCGTAGATAATGCGGTTTTCCTCCTTGCGACATACAGCTCGAAAACAAAAGAGCACCCTTTTATCCTCCTTCCTTATATTTACAAATCCTTTCATCACGACATCTCCTTCCCCGTCCACCCGAGCCCTTTCCATTCCACGCATCTCCCTCGACTTAGCAAACCCTCTCATCTCCCTCCCGCGTCCCCGCCTCATCATGAAGGGACCCCTTCTCAGCGGATTTCATCACGAGAGGGAGGGAGCTCCTCGCCCCCCATCCACCTCATCTCTCCTTCTCTCCCTCCACTCTCCGGTCCACAAGCAGACGATGCTCCTCCGAAGAGGGTGCCCGACCGCAGTACACACCCCTTCTCATCCTCTCCCTCCTCTCTCTTTTTCGGGGTTTTATTTCCCTCCCTCAAGTCCGCCTCCGAAACAGCGAGAGCCATTACGGCAACCGGCTGTGGCGTAGGCCGGGCTTTGCTGACGAATCGCGAAATATGTCCGATATATATTTTTTTACTTTCGACACGCGCAGTTTAGGTGAAGTATTGTTATGAAAAAACCTAGTACGGGATTCCTGCGTAAGTATGTGTCCCAAAGACCCGTCAACACATTTGGACCATTTCCCGAATAATGCCTGTCACGGACATGCATGTGATAGGGATTTTAGACGTAAGGACTCATAACTAAGAACCTAAGCAATAAGAAATTTCATATTTGACATCGTTAATTAGGGTCAACGAAGTGAGTATTTCTTGGTCAAAATCTGTTCGTAGAAAGTGAAATATATATTGCCTATTTTAAAATAATGTCAGCACTGACGCCGCAAAAAAATCGATTAAAAAGAGCGTAAAATCTGGGTACTTTTTTATAGCAGCAACCCCCAAAAGCTTGAAATTGAGCAGGAGATCGCGTTTATGAAATGGTGGGGATTGCCATGTGTCAGAGTCGCGAGCGATCCTTTGCGAGCGGCCGAGCGCGCCTCCCCCAGACGAAAGAGACATTGGGCGCAGCCTCCGAGTCAGAGCGAACCGGATCTGGAATTCCGAGCTGGAATGAATAGGCATTATCATACATGCCGAAGGGAAGGTAATGAAGAATCATCTCCACGTTTAAGTTTTCAAAATTGTTTAAGAAATTGAAAAACCTGGGAGCAATATGGTCCAAGGCATATTTTTTTAGCTGTAGTACCGAAATCTCTTTAATAAAAAATGTTAAGATTTAATAGATTCTAAAATATGACTTTTTAAACAATTGGAAATGTCGGATTGAAAGTGCTAAAATTCAAATATTGGGAGTTCACTGAATTTGTAAGGAAAAATACTCTTTTTAAAAGACCAGATCACTGATGTATAGGAGATAGCACATAAATAAATAGGTGTTATAGGTAATATATGTTAATAAAGACAAATCCGTGTTAATTATTGGCAATAAAAAACAATTTTTGAATCGACAAATACAAATAATTTTGTGGAAACTTGTGAAGTACATCGATGAAAATGTGAAGGGAAAATTAATCGAAATCTTCCCCATTACTTTCTTACGGGGAACCAACTAAATGATGGTCGCAAGCATTAAGGACTGTAGACACAGGGACCTTCCAGCAGCACTGGTAGCACCTCCGAGACCGACATGTGGGTCTCGAACAAAGATTTGAAAACCACTACTTCAATAACCTGTTCACGTTGGAACAAAAGACTAAGTATGCTTTTCACGCATGTATTCTTTTGGCTCCACGACTCATTTCCTCTAACACCGTGGCACAATTGCGGCGTCGCACCGTCTTTCAAGAATGATTCGGTGGAAGAATGGGAGCCTCGTCGTTATTTCATGAATGTCGACAACTTCCTCTGACTTCCCCAATTCGGTTCCATTCACAGAGGCGTATCTTCTAGCCTCTCTGTTCAACGGTCTCCTTTTGTCGTTGGGCAGGATTATTTTTATCCGCACTCCTCCCATCTCTAAAGGTATATATGGGGCCTCCTGGGTTTTGAGGAGGCCGGGGGATGAGTGCAACGCAAACAAGACCAAGACGCCGCGAACACCACCTTACCCTTCCTTCCTCCCCCCCCTACTCTGCGATCGGAGCACATCGCTTATTTCGGCGAATCCCTATTTATCCCCTCCTTACTCCTCTCCCTCCGCCTCCCCTCTCCACACAAAGCGATCGCTCCTCGTTACTGGCAGCCCTGAAAGACCTCTCCCACCTCCTACTTTTCCTGCAAGGGTCCCCATTGTACTCCTCCCCCCTCCCCCTTTGCTTCCGCTCCAGGAGGATTTATCGCTCGATTTGCTGCATCCAACAGTAATGGCTTTCAAGCAGACTGTATCTACCCCATAGCTCTCCAACCTCTTTCCCTCTCCATAACTTCCCCCCCTCTTCCTCGGCCTGCCCCATCGAAGTAGTACCCGATTAGGCCACCCAATTCCGCGTTGGAATCCTTCACAATGGGATAAACGTTGACTTCTTTAAAAAGCCATTGTATAGGTCGAGTGAGCGCGAAGATGAATGATGTTTACCGCTCCACCGGTCGCGGGACTACGCGACGGGAAATGCTCGCGCTCCTCTCCTCCCATTTGCGGGGAAAATATTCGCGTGGCTTTATAATTGATGGTCTCCTTAATGGACCTCGTGGCGAGGAGTGGGAATTAAAATATAAAGTGAGCATGGATGAATGCATCTTTTAACCCAATCGGTCTCGACCGTAATTCACCACGTTTTTTTCTCAGAGGAGAGTGAATCAAAGCGGGGTTCTTTTGAAAGAATTAATAATAGTCCCTTCATTCAAAATTGTTACTTAAGACAGAAAAATGTATATGCACATGTGAATATAATTCCAGATAGGTAACTTGACAGAATATTTTGGGTTTCTTCAATAGTTTACGTCTCTACATTGGTGATTAGTAAGAGACTGCAAACTAGTGATTTTTCTAATGTCTTTTACGATACTACTATCATTTCACAATACAAACAACAACATTTAGTAGCAAAAACTACGTGCAAATATCTTTCATAGTGCACATCGTTTCTTCTCAGCCTCCTCAATTCTTTAAAGTTGTCTAAAATTTCGTAACACTTTGTAATAACTTCCATTCCACACTCATATCCGTCAATTATTTAATTTAATGTATGTTTTTTAATATTAAGACTGTCAACCATATTTATGACAAAAACAAGAGCAAGAGGAAGAGGGACACTCCCAGAGGCACGACACCTTACTGAGGGCCATAAAGGAAGGAAACTTAAAGGGAGAAGAATTACATAGGAAGACCAAGGATGAACTAGGAGAAGAAAATGGTGGAAAATTTCGGTGCAATGAACTACGATGAAATGTGTAGAATTTGGCACAATGAAAAAAAACACAGGTTGGAGAATTACTATGCTCAGAATGATAACTCAAGATTTTAGACCAGTCTCTTGGTTTCAATGCCAGGGGGAAGCTAGACTGGAGTTACCCCATACATAATGAAACAATCAGTAAGCTAAAAATTTTACCATGAAACTCATCTAGTTCAATCTGCAACTCATCTAATAAATTTTCAAAAAAACTCGATGATAATTCTTGAATGGAAACAGAAAATATGCCATTTTCTGCTTCACTAAAATTTTCAGCTGAAAAAAATGAAGCCTTGCAACGCCATGTCCGAAAACGAATACCTGTTCCTCTTGCAGTGGAATGACATGTACACGGAAATTATACACTGGCCTGTATTAATGCTGACCCGATTGTGGGGCTATTCAACCCCCGACACCGACTTAGTAGTCACTTACTCGGAAAACAGAATACCAACATTTGGAACAGGAGGGTTCCGTGAGGCCTTGGTTAATGGACACCTGAATTTACCAGTCGAAGACTTGTTGGTGACGGACGATACATCGGAGGATCGCCTCCGAGGATGTTCCAAGTTTTTATTTAATTCACATTTTTATTAGTTTTTCGACAAAATTATATTTTAACTCTTAATATCGACGAGTTAAGAAAAAGGCACAAATCTTCCCGTGGCCACGTTTTCTGAAAGGAACGGGCTTTGGGCAGTTGAACCGCTTTAACCTTTGACAGACTCCTTGATAAGAAGGTGGGCTTGTATGGCGGCGGTGGTAACTGAGGAGGCGAGGCAGGCAAAGGGTGTGCGGGACACTTTCACCCTTCTGATATTCTCACCTTCCTACGTAAGAACGGGTTGACGAGGAGTGTAGCTCATAGGGTTGTTTGGCAACCACACGCACACCCTCCCTCTTTGCGTTCGCATGCGTTTGGCAAAGGGGGTGCAAAGGAAGGAAAATGTTAGGGGTGAGGCTGAGGTGGGTTATATGGGGGCGAGAAGGGGAGGTTTTGTGTGGGTGGGGAGAGAGGGATAAACGGCGAGCAATGGATGAAGGCTACGAGAGTGGACAGGACCACCTCTCACGGGAGCAACCCTTGCCCCATATCTCCGGCATTCCGAAGGTCCATTTAGACTCTCACACTGACGAAATTTTACTACTGGTATTATTTGCAAGGACTCTAGAACAAAAAGGTCGAAGGATAATGTGTGGATTTAGTATGCAGACGATACATCCAGTCTGAAAACCAACAAATTGCTGTTACAGTCTAGCGGTATATAGGAGTAATGCCAACCATTTCAAATGAAGGTGGGAGCACAAGAAACTTATTAATGGATTCCCTAGCGTTAGGAATTCTAAAAAAACATTAACGTGGCAGGAATACATGTGCTAGGAGAGTTCAAATATTTCAAGTGAAATTTGGCGTATTGTTTTAGATATTAGGAGAATTTTGTAGGTGAAAGAGGTATTCACAAGGAAAAGTATACATATTGAATGTCCTGCCCTCCTAAAGCTCCTCCGCTGACGCTGACTTTTCGATTTTTGAAAACCCTGTGAATCATCATCTTCCTCCTTGTTCCATTTACTCTTACTTTCTTGCTCTTTTCAGCTTGTAGGAAATAGTTTTGTGAAATATTTTTTAAAACTTTTTTTTTGCAAATTTCATTTTTATGCAGATAAGTACTTATCCATAGACAGTGTCTGTCGGCTAAAATTTAGTGACTCATGAGATCAACATTTTATTTAGATGACTAGAGTGTGTATATCGTAGGTGATACTCTTTTGACAGTCATTGATGATTATTCTTCATCAAGTGAAATTTTAAACATAACCTTATAAATAATATATTTCTCTTTTGCATAGTCGATTTTGACAGCATTATGGTCAGGAATATATTGAGGAATAATGTGATTAATTCACAGTCTTCTAGCAGCTGATGTAGTCTCGGATTTCTTTAGTAAATTTAGGAACGATGAAGTGTAGCTTCCGATTCAAAAAGACAAAAGTGTAATGTAGAAGCATGGACAAAAACGGTAAGAGAGGACTATACGGATGCAGAAAAAATATAATTACAGGGGGTAGGATATTATAGAAAAAAATGGAAGCATATCAATAAAGGGATTTTGAAATCCAAAAATGAAACTATAGGGAAAATAAATGGGAAAGACACAAGGAAAGCATGGAATACGGAAAATGATTAAAAAGACGGAAGAGAGAAATAGAAAAATGTAAACAAAAGGAATAGGCAAAAGGAAAAATGAGTTAAATAATTAAACTTTGGTAAGAAACAAACAGAAGTAAATAAGTGTGGTGGAAGACGCAATGCAAGAATATGAAAATTCCTCAAATGAAAAGTGAAACTGGTACACTATACGAGAAGGTGTCAGGAAGGAAAAATGGATAATTAGTGAAAAAATCAAAGAAAGATGAGAATAACATTAGTTGAACCAGAGAAGATTCGAGAGAGATCGAATTAATGTATAGAAAAACTATATGGCAAAAGCATTAGACTAACTCGATTAGACTTGGAGAGAGAATATAACGTAGATGAAGACAGATTAGGTCCTCGCATACGCGAGGGCGAAATAGAAAAGACATTGAGGGAATTGAAATCAAATTAGGTCGTATGGATAGACAGCATTCTTGTGGTACTACTAAAAGACTTTGGAAAAAGTGGAAGGTATAAAAACTAATTCGTACCATTTTTTAAGGGATGAATTTGGTTGGAAGACTTCGTCTGATCAGAGGTAGCTTCTATTCCATAAATGGGAAATGCAGCCATTTGTGAAAGCTACAGAAACATGTTTAATTTCGCACGCAGCTAAAGTGAGTCTAAGCATCATCAGAAAGAGGGTGGAGAGCAGACCAAAAGATCGCTTGTGGATGATCAGTTCGTATTCGGGATTGGGAGAGGCACAGGTGATGCCATGTCAGTAATGAGGTAACTAAGAGAGATAAAGAGAATACAATCAGGATGTATTTTTCTATTTCATAGATTTCGAGAAGGCGTTCAATACATTGAAATGGGTAGAATTGATAAATGTATTTCAGAAAATAAGATAATATTGGATGAATACCTGTAGAAGACGTATTCGCAATTTGTTCAGGTTACAGAATGCTTAAGTACGAGTGGTGGACGGAAGGTCCGGATGGACAGTGTTAGGAAGAGGGGTACGTCGGAGGTGTCAATTAACAGCTGTACTATTCAACATACATGTGAAGGTAATGGTTAATGAGGCATGGAAAAACTGTAGGTAGGAATGAAAATCAGTGAGTAATGCATAAAATCAGTTAGATACAAAGAAAATCCGGGAGATTCCTCGACAATAACTCTTACCTGAGTCATGCGCTAATACGCATTACAATGCAACAATTATAATGTTAAAAAACAGTTAGGTTTGCAAATGATTTATTTTGTCAGTCAGCCCTACTTGCCTTAACTACTTTACCTAAAACATACCTAAGCCTGAGTATAGAAGAGAAAAGCTGAAAAATCTTTATGAAAGGTCTGTCTCTCTCCCTGTCTGCATAACTACCACAACCCCCATCCTTCTGCCTAGAATCTCGTCATAAACTCGCTCTAGAAAGTGAGTCTCCTCAGTCTTAAGTGAATTTTCGCTATCGCAGACTCGCACTCGACCCTTTGTCCCAGTTAATGGTAAAGGCAGACATGCCAACTTTCAAAAATGAAAAATCGGGAGGACATGCCAACTTTCAAAAATGAAAAATCGGGAGATTTTTAGAAGTGTATCACGAAGTAATCACTTTTTTATGACCAATTTTTAATGAATGTCACACTTTATTAACATGTTAAGCTAAGTACACAATTTGAACAGTTCATCAAGAACGTAAGAAGGAAAAATCGGGAGTCTCCCGCTTAAATCGGGAGAGTTGGCATGTCTGTTAAAAGGGGAATGGAGGGATGGGCTCGGCTCATCGGTGAATGGGCCGCAGGGGCAGTGAGTGGTCGGTTCCCTCCCTCAAGAGGTCTCAGTGCAACGGCACGGGGAAGACGCTCGCATTCATCCAAGAGCCTTGCTCAGCACGGTCTGGGATAGAAGAGAACACGGTGAGACCTGGAGATGTATGTATCCTCGTGAAGCCTCGGTACGCTGGTATTTCGTTCCCAGCGGTAAAAAAAAGGAACGGACACAAAGGAAGAAATTAATCAATCTAGTGGATTCCACTTTCAGACTTCGTAAAATATACTTTACATTTCCATATAAAATAATTATAATTTTTTAAAATTAAAAACAATAAATATTTATTTAAAGTTAATAATTACTTTGTGTGGAAATACAAAGTGTATTCTTTGAAGTCATGGATCGCTTCCACAAAATAATGCTGGAAACGGCATCGTGTTCCCCTGTCAGCTTTAGTTTGATATCTCAAACACTTTTATATCGTGCAAAATGCCAGCGAGAGCTAAATCCGAAAAGCACGAGTATTGACCGAAATCCGAAACACGACGGATAACTCTGTGAAAAAGTGCATTTCAATTATCCATAAATAGTTCGACAGAAATATGGATTACCAAACAAGTCTTGCCATGAGGATCATTTGAGATCACGTTATCACTTGGTGATGATTTCGTTCATGTAAAAATGTATTACTTGAATTATCGAGCATAGTTTTTGAGGAGGATATTTTTAGCGTAGATAAATGTAATTTTTAATGGGATTGGAATAGAATTTTCATGTTTGTTTTTTTCATCTGCCTGAGTTGCAGATAATGCTTCCGAGCGCTATTGTAAACCCTTAATCCGTATAGTGTACAGAACTTCATGCTTAGAAAACAGTTGACATGTAATCAAAGAGGAGAAATTTGAGAATTTCTGAAGCCACGCCTGAAATTCCAATGTCCATTTCACACTCCCACGTTGAAGGCTGAAAAATTTTTCTCGTTGTTGTCCGTATAAATTCAGATTTAGGTCCCAAGCGCAAAATAGTTTGTTTTAATCATTTATGATGGTAGTCTGAATAGTTTCCGACCTAAGAAATGAACGAAACATTTTTCTTCTAATTTATTTAAGAATTTTTGAAAATAGTCTCATTTTAAGTCGATGCACTTTTACTGGCGATGCTCTAACTTTCTCAACTCTTCCAAATGGTAGTTGACGTACTTATCCGGAAAATAGGCGCATACGTGTGCAATAATTTCTTAGTCCGATGAGAATCTCTGTTTTCCATGTGAACCTTCAAGATTAGGAAACGAGAAAAAGTCACTGGGAGACAGATCTGGTGAATACAATGAGTGGTTGAACAATTTGAAGTGCAATTCGTGAATTGCAACCATGGCGACCGCTAAAGTGTGAGCAGGTGCGTTGATCTGATGGAAAAACCCTTTTTTTCTTCAAATGGGGTCGTTTTTTGCTATTTCTGTCTTCAGCTCGTAAAGTACGTAATGCGTACGTATGCTACGCTTTAGACAGGGGCTAACGACTATTTTTGGTATTGCGAGTACTTTTTTGATCTTATTCTAATTCCA
Organism: Hetaerina titia; assembly: GCA_037158775.1. Lineage (NCBI taxonomy): Eukaryota > Metazoa > Arthropoda > Insecta > Odonata > Calopterygidae > Hetaerina > Hetaerina titia. The sequence continues at coordinate 96,974,143 of CM073773.1, read as the reverse complement.
TCTTCATCAATTCATATCGTTTTACAGCTTCTCTGTTTCCTAAAGGCCTGTTTTTCTATCCTTTCTAAGATATTACGCCTTCAACCCTACTAAGTATATAACTAGATTTCCTTAATCCAATTTCTCTACCTTTTTCCGAATTTCCATCTGTAGTTTCTTTATTATTAGCTCACCCTAGTTAAAACTCCACCGTTTACTTTCCTCTCTGTCTAGCTTTCTTTCCTGAATTCTTTTCGGGAAGCACATCTCAATCAAAGAAATTAACTCCACATCTGCTTTGGCTTGGACCCACAAAAATACCCCTTTTCTTTAATATCCCGTCACGTTTCTTTAGAAAAGATTTAACCAAAGAAACTATTAGTGAAGACTATTAAATGGATCGTAGCACTCTCTGTACTGAAGCTGAAGTCTTTGAAAAATGAGTCACAAACTGACTTTGAAGATTCACATATTTCAAAGGTTCTCTTGCTTCAAAGATCCGGTTTCAGCTTCATAGAGTCCTACTCGTACGATTCATTTTATAGCATTTACTAATAATTCATTTAGTTAAATCTCCCCAAAGAAATTGGATGAAATATTTAAGAAAAACGTTATCATTTTCGGGTCCCAGGTTCACCAGATGTGGAGTTGATTTCTTTTTGAGGTTTCTCAAATAGAAAACTAAACATGAAACACAAAATGAAACACAACATTCAAACAGCCATTTTGTGAAGTCTTAACCTTGTCTTGATTTATTATTTATCGGATATCTAAATTCAGTTAGTTGTGAAAATTTGCATGGTAACCAAAGAATAAGTTGTACAATTATCTTTATTATTATTATTATTTATTGATTATCTAAACAATTGTAATAAATTGTTTAGATAATTCATAAGGAAGTATTAACGTACTGTTTTGCTACATACACCTCAAAATTACCACGAAAGCACATTCACCCATGAGAAGAGTCAAATTAACCAAAGAATAAGGCTGTTAAAATAACCTAGATTGTGCACAGTATTTTATTTAATTATGTTTCTAAATAAATTTTCTCATTAACATTTATAGAAAGGGCGTTAATGAATAAATCATACAATTCGCATAGTGATAGAAGATAGCTTGGAGAGTACGAATTATTGTGGAAAATTCAACATGAAAGATTAGACCAATTTTATTTCACGGGACTGACATTAAAAGTAAAAAGGTGACAGAGATATTTATTACGCACATCCTGTAGGCAAATGAAGTTTAAACAATTTAACAGGAATAAGTATGAAAATAGATTAAATTAACCTAGAAAGTGCAGACCCAACTGATTTTAATAATTCCAACGTGACTAGTGCTTTCCCCATTCGCAGTTGCATTGTGTATTGGCAATCAAAGCTAACAGGCCTGCTTTCCTGGTGTTCCACCTTGTAAGTGGTGGAGAGTAACGCTGAAAAACCAAGAAAACATTTACGAACTCTTCAGAAAGTAAAAAAAAACAACACCTGCAAGAAAAATAACCCAGCAAGCTTGTTTTACTCCAAAGGTCGGTAACCTTCCTGGCAGGAGACGGTTACGCGAAAAATATACAATGAAACATTCACAAAGTGGAGAAATATCCCAGGAAATTGTACAAGTTCCCCAAAAATGGAAAAGAAAAGCTGGAGACGATGCGGGAAACCGGCGAAATGAGGGCCGTGCACCGTTCTCCTCAAGCACTCCGGTTCCATTCCATAAAGGTTGCAACCTTGTTGCCTGGAGAGGGTGGTGAATGTATAAGATGTAAAATTGGTGACGAGACTTTTTTCGTGAGCTCATTGAAAACCAGAGAAAATGTCATAAAAACGGATAATAGCAAAATTTGTCAAATTTGGAGATTTATATCATAAAAAAAAGATTTATCAAACGAAATAATCCGACATAAAACCGTCCAGAGACAAATTATTTAGATAGAATAAGTCTGTATTATTTCTTCGATATTTAGACCAAAATAATGGATAGTGCTATAGTCGGAGCTGAAAATTAAACTAATATTTTGCTGATGGTGACTGTGTTTTACAAACGACTCGACAGTATGATATTGATTCACAATAGAAAAAATACTCTGGAGAAGCCAAGTTACAGCAACAAGGCATATATAATCTTCAAAGAAAATAGCATCCGCTAACATAGGATTATTTGCATCTGATTAATAGGGGCTTGCTATCTATAAATGTACAACTTCGTTCATAAATTCAAAAAGGTATAGGTGGGACTCATCATTTTGAGCCATGGAGACACGTAGTTAATTGCCAAAACATCTATTCCCATTAAGCAGTCGGGCAAACTACGACGGCTTGTATTTTGGCGTGTACTCTTGAGAAATAGTTTACGGTCAGACATAAAAGCATAAAACCAATTATGCATATTTGTCGCTTCAAAACGGTTTCTTATTCATTTCACTATATTCTTTTAGTTCAATTAAAGCATTCTTGGCAAACGGGCGCATAACAAGAAACACAGCCATTCCCTGCCCACTTCGTTTCTTTTCTCCTGCCACGTCGTGTGGGCATCCCCTAAGAATAAACCCTTATCACCCCCATCCCACTCTCCATCTCTCCCAACCCTAGTCAAGCAACCCGTAACCCCGCACTCCATCGCCAAGGAGGCCCCTCCTGGCACGCAGCTTCGTCCGTGGCGGCCGCCGTCTCTCCCGCATCCCTCCCATTACCTTTTCGGCAATTTATTTTCTCGGATGAAGGGATTCTCGGGCTCTTCCCCTTGAGCCATCCGAAATCCGAATAAAGGAAACTGTACAACTCCCTCCCGCCTTCCACAAATGAGGATGAAGGGTGCACGAGGACTATCTTGGATAAAACGAGTCATCAAAACATATATTCATTATCCATTATTTTAACTCATTTATAGCTTTATTATTCTTAAAGGTAGCCAAAATTTCGTATTCAAATCAAACCTTACGTGGACCCACATAATTATAAAAAAAAAGATTATCGAATTATGTAAATTAATTCACAGTCACACATTTGTCATTCACGCGGATGTGGTCCATAACCTATCTTCTCAAAGGTGGTGGGAATGGGCCAAAATTGGATGCAGAGCTGCAAATTTGCTTCAACTACACTCGTGGATTGTTTGGAATGTTTTTTTTAAGTATATTTGCCCCTCGTGCATCGAGAAGATGCGCTGATTCTTTCGCCGGAATCGTTTAAACAGGGAGGAAGGTTAAGACAATTCACGCTCCAGTTAACATTCAAAACCTAAGTAGAATAACTTCTGCTCCGCGGTTTGCAGGGATGAACGAAAATTTACGCGATGATGCCTTCACATATTTCACATGTTTTTTTCACGGCTTTCACATTTTCGTATTACTAAGAAGGAGAACATCAAAGTGTGTCATTCCACTCCGTTTTTTTTAAATTTAGCCATGAATTCACAGTGTTTCCTGTTTAAAAAATCGAAGGAGTTCTGGTGCAATGCGCAAATGTTGCAGTTTCCCAGTGAAATTTCAACACACCAAACGCTACAGATTAATGTGTATGTTATGTCCCCCTTTGATGAAAATGGTTGGGGAATATATGGAAATTAAAATTGACCAAGGAATAAGCATTGATTAAAAAAGCGTCCGAGGAAGAAATTATTTAAACTGAGGTTACACTCATGTTAAGAAAATATTTTTATGAATTTCATGTCTTATATCCAATCATGGGTTTTGAGCCCCAACTAAATTGATTGACTTAAGGGTGAAATTGGAGTAAATATATTCACGAAAATGTTCCAATAAACAGTAATGCATCATCATACTGGAAACGGTAAGTTTTAACAACACCCACGTCTCTCAGGAGTAAATTGAAGGATAACGCTCTTCGTTTTTATGTTCCTCTAATGCTCATTTGTCGGAACGTACATACGTAACTTTTCTTAATCGGATTACGAATATGTGTAATAAAAACTCCATTTATCACTCTGAGTAGTATGAACTTTTTAAATGAGTCAAAGAAAATATAAATTGTTACCAGAATCATTCCAGACTACCTTTTGAAATCCTTTTGGAAATTTAAAAGATATTCAAGCTCCAATAATATAAGTAACTTAGCCCGGATGATTTAATCTTGAATTCAATCGGCTCTTGTAGGCCAAACTTCTTTTTTCAGACCGAATCACGAAAACAGTATCAGAGAATGAAACGCTCTAATTAATAAGTTCCAAGGTTCTTTATCCGTATCTTTATCACTTTATAAGTATCTTTATCAAAGCCCTTGAATCCCTTTCTAATTCATCATATTCCATTTATTTAGTGCACAAACATACAGTAGTGTCATATCGTTGAGAGACGCAATTTGTAGATATGAATACATACTACACACATTAATCACCTTGTGTCTTAAAATGCACGTACTGCGACCGATTAAGAATAAGCGAGAGTAAGAATTTTTAAGGCAGGTGTTTTTGAAGAGAAGTTACTAATCTTGCGTTGATGGAACAGAATATTATCTTTCGATAACATATTTCTACAGATGAAAGTTTATTCTAAAAATGGTGTTGTTATAGGCACAAATAAATGGACTTTGATGACTATACATTTTAACTTACTTTTAGCATTATGATGTAAAATAATCATAGCAATAAAGCCGAAGTGGATTGGATAGATGAGGTGAAGACTTAAGTTCAGTTGTATGTGGAATTCACAGATCAGGGGAGAGGGGTAGTTGCTTATTCCACCTATGGATTTCCATGGTACCTGGAAAATCAGCTTTGGTGAAGCTGTCTGTAGACGAGTCACTCGAAATTGAAACCAGTCCCTCCGATCAGTAGGCCAACGATCTGCTCAATGGACTATTTTATGTACGAGGTGCATTCAAGTTATAAAACATGCTATTTTTTCTCATTAACTGATCTTACGAAACTTATGAAACTTGTGTCCTTCTCGACGTAATTTTCTTGCAGACGCATACATTTTTCACAGCTTTGACACCATAATTCCATGGCCGCAGCTATCGCTTCTTTAGGAATCTTGTTTTGACCACTAGAAAATCGCTCAATAGTGGCATGCCTAGAGAATGTGCGGCCACGGACAGTGTCTTTCATCGTTGGAAACAGCCAAAAGTCGCTAGGAGCCACGTAGGGTGAGTAGGGAGCATGAGAAATCACTTCAAAGTTCCTTTCACGGAGAAACTGCTGCGTCACGTCCGTCCAAAGCTCTGATGCGTTGCGTTGGTGAATGAGCACACGTGCAGCCTTTTCCTGTCGTCTCTCACCCAATGCAGCATGGAGCTTCTTCTTGAGAACATCTCCGTACGAAGAACCTGTCATCGTAGAGCCTTTTAAAGCGCAAGGAATACTCCATCGCTGCCCCAGAACATGTCCACCATAATATTTTTAACATTGACGCTTACCCGAATTTTTTTTGGTGCCGGTGGCTCTGTGTTTTCATTGAGCAGACTAATGATTCGTTATACGATTGAAAAAACGGTATCTAAGTCTCATGCACTGTCACAATCGATGACGAGAAAGTCCCATTTATACCGTCACTATGTGTCAACATTCTCGGGCAACATGCACCTTGCGCAGCCGTGTGGTTGTCCGTCAGCATTCGCGACACCCACCTGGAGGACACTTTTCGCATTTTCAGATAGTGATGCAGATTTGTGTGCGCAGATCCCACGGAAATGCCAATGTCGGAGGTGATGTGTTTCTCACTCATTCGGCGAAACAAATACGACTCACTCGTACTTGTTTCGCAACCTATGATTATACTTCCTGGGGCCAAGTGTTACCATGTACATTGGCGCAAATTTAAATTGCCTATGGCACCCTTAATGAGCTAAAATGCTTCAAATTTTTCATAAATAAACATAGAGCGCCAACATGCTCTATAATCAATTTTCAGGAGACATGTTTATTTAGGTTTAAGTTTAAACAATTTACAGGAATAAAACTGAATAATAAAAGAATAGTGAGGATGGATATTCTCCTCTTAACTGCTAAATTTGTGATTCCCCCTCTTACTCTAATTGTCTCTGCTTGTTATCGGTTAGTGCTTGCATATTTATATTCGGATGTGCCGTTCATTTAAACTTTAAAGTTCGAAACTTTAGCCAAAATAAATGTGATTGCACACCACTTCTCTTAGCATTTCCTTTGTTACTGAATGTTAATACCCATTCTGGTGGCAGATTACTAGTCCACTTGCCTGGCAGTTAAATATGATTAAGAATTAACAACTTCCTGATACATCACATGTGACCACTTAGTCCCAGATTGGAAACGACAAGGAAAATCCCTCCAACTAAGTCCTAATGGGACAGATGTTTCAAATTACCATGGATATTTTCGCTCGGCTTCGTCCTTTCAGCTCGAGGCAATTTGCGAAACTGCTGTGAGTTTTCACAGGTGAGGAGACAAAGGCAAAGGAAAAAATATAAGTGTGAAGTAAAACCCATGCGGCAGACATGCATGAAATTTTGTCCTTTCTCATGAAGAATACATTCGTCATGCAAAATTAATACTCACAGTAATAGTAGTAGTAGCAGACAGTTTTCATCTTAAGCGCTTACGAAGTGGTTTCGCCCTATAAATGAAATCCCACAAGACCATGCGAAGGCAGAAAAAATGGTTGCGGCGAGGGAATAGAGGAGTAGCAAGAGCGAAGCTACATCCCTCTCCACAGGAACCATGGGAGAATTGTCTCTCGGGAGCACTGTATTGTAGTCGGCAATGCAGAGAGGTGGGGTCTTTGAGGACTCCTAGTGTGTCATACATTTTTAATTCACATAATTATTTTTGTCTTTTATTTTGTGTTTTCTCATCTCACGCTAGCTTAAATTGCGATGTACGAGGTATGTAAGGTACACGTTTATTTGGATTGATTCAAGTTTTGCACTATTGCCATTTGTAGCATTATCAGTTCGTCTACGTCTGCTTCGTACGTATAATGACGATATACTCGTAGAGTTTCCACGAAGATGTTTCTTAACATGACAGAACAGTTAAGCGTTTCAAAAAGCTAGGTCTAGAGTATAAAAGGGATAAAAAATACACTTCAACTTAATTCTTAAGTGACATTATTTCGACTTCGAGGTTGCTTTCGCCGGACAAACGTAAATTTTTCTGCCTGTAGTGTCGGCGCTCATTTAAATATTCAATATTTTTAGTAGTGCTTTTATCATTACTTGACGACCTTATCTCACGACAGTAACGGTATTTACTTCGATAAAAGCTGTGATCGAAATTTCGGGTCCATCTACATTTGAAATTATATGACTTTTCTCTTTAAACGTCTACATCTTCTCGTACTCTAGGAAAGATCCAGATTCTTTATAAGCCTTCCGTAGCATTACATAGGCTTTCGCTCACGATTTCACATTTGAATTCTACATTTTAATGCAACGTATTGCTCGTCGTAAATTATCTCCATCATGATGCAGGCGAACTGAATATGTTCCAATTTACAATGGCTGCCGCATAATGAATTAAAATACATGAAATTTGCATCATGAATAAAAAGTAAGTTATAATCACAATTGAACATGCCATTAGGTTTTTGAACGATATTTATCATCACTCATTATTGTACAATCCTTCTTTTTGGGGTGGTAATCTTTTCTTCTCTGCATCAGTATATTACACCGAAATCACCACTTCGCCAAGTCGTCGTCATTTTTTCGTGAGAAAGTGCTAAAGCCAAGCAAAAAATTGCAATTGCAAAAAATATTTTGGCGCCAGTTCATATTCTTTCATTACCAAATGCAACACACATTAAGTTTAATCTGTTTTAACGTCGCGCTATTATGTCTCTTTACGTTCTGTTTTTGTGTTCTCCCGTATAATATGCACCTCAAAAGTCATTCTATATTAATTTACAAGAGAAGTTATATATTAATGCCTCGTATTCTGTACTATAAAAACATAACAGGTACCATTATTCGTCGATTCCACTCCTTTTCACACCTTTTGCTTTCCTTGGCATTCCCTCAGAAAATATTTTAACATTTGACGTGAGTAGCAAACAGTCTCAGTGTAATATTGGCAAACTTATAAGCAGGCGGAGGCGTGTATGCAATCTCCACGTCTCCGGACGAGTCCCGTCTAGGTTTCTCAATAATCGCATGAGGGAGGTTGGTCGGGGGAAGCAGATGCGCTTGGGAGGCAGTGAAGGGGGGTGGTATACGGAAGGAGGAGGCGTCCGGTGACTCGAGGGACGCTCTCTCGCCCCCAAATATCTCATCCTCTCTCTCCCTCCCGCTGCGAGAGGGAGAAACGCAAGGGATGTTGGTCGTTCCGGGAGCGAACGTGGACGGCAGATCCGTAGACGGGAAGGGAGAAGCGCGCCTGCATCACACAAGGGCACATGGCGGAGGTTGGACGGGGTTAGGCCACCAGCCAGGAGAGTAATGTTGCATATCCAGTGGCCCGCAGTTGCATTTCATGCGGGCTGGGACCTCTTATGTTACTTTTATAGAATAAAGCAATGCTTGGAATCAAACAATATTTTTTTAGGAAATAATTAAAATTCTTAATTTTATTGCTGTATATAATCATGCACGTTTATTATTTACCCCTTATCCTTTATCCCATTATTATTTTAGCAGTTGGTAAACGGATTAGTGAAGGTTATCGATTGACACCAGCACTACACACCACTGCTGTTAGCCTTATCTGACATGAAACAAAATAACCTTAAACCTAGTGCTACACATTAAAATTAGTTTTTACCATGTCCTATTAATGCAGTAAAATTACTCGAGTTCACAAAATAATTTTTATACATGTTAAGGTTCCAAATGCGGCTTGTAAGCTAGGAAAATATCCTGCAAAAATCTATACTAAAAAATTTTGAACCTATTATGTATATATACAAATGAGGAAGTACTAGAGATGGTGGGTGAGGAGAGGGGTTTGTTGAGAGAAATCCTATGGAGGCAGGAAAAATGGATGATAGGCGTATTGAGCGGTAGTGGAATGTTGAAGAAGGTAATAGAGGGGAGAATGTTGGGCAAGCGAGGTAAGGGCAGGAACAGGATAGGGATGTTGGACGGGATGAAGGGAGGAAAGAAGTACGCAGAGATGAAGAGGGACCTGATGTAGATTAGGTTGCTCGGTTGTGTTTTGTTAGGAGTCGCAGGATGTTTGTTTGATAGTAGTGTCCATCCAAAAACCTACCTTAACCGGTAGATTACCTAATAATAAATAATATGTATACATGCTAATATATACACACACACATTTACGTAGATACGCTGATGGGATACTTTACGAGCTTACCGGTCTCATTGGGGGAAAAGCGGTGGGGGCGGACGCATGTATATATGAGTGTGTGTATGAATAGGTACGAGTATGAATATAAACTATAAATACATATATTTATATTAATACATATTAGCCCCATCTTATATAAAAAAACCATAAACACAGTAATCAACCCGAAGGTCGGTTTAGTAGGTGATGGTAGAGCTCACCCATGTACCAAGCCCGACGGCGTGTGAATATTCACACATCAGGGTAGGGGGGCCAGTTCCTTTCCCTGTGCCGGTTATGGTTTCCCAGGAAGATCTGGTACCCGAAAAATCAACTAGCTTGGGTGGAGCTGCAGGTGCCCAGAGTGCCTTGCCCGGGAATCGAACCAGGGACCCTCTGGTCAGCAGTCCAACGCTCTACCCGCTAGACCACCGCGACCCACTCCCATCTTATATATATGTATATATATGTGTGTGTGTATATATACATATATATATATATATATATATATATATATATATAATTATGCATTTCTCCCATCAACAACCTGTGCAAAACGAAGCATTTCGATCGTTTAAGTTCAAAACAATACAACATCTCATTCATCAACAAATAAAATATATTTCTGTATAGCAACAATTTATAGAATAACATTTACACTACTTCTTTGTGGTCGGCAGGTAGTAGTGGTGGAAAGTGTCCGTTCTAGAAGGGCCGGTTTTTCGTGCCTCCCTCCGTCACTTCTTCTCTCCCCCTTCACTTCTCTTTCCTCCACTTTCCCTTCCATCGACCCCTATCCAAGCGCACCTCATCTACGTCACCTTCTCGCATCTCCGTCATCTACTCCCATCCATCTCCCCCCACTCCCTCCTTTCGCAAACCCTCCCCAGAGCCCACACGGTGCAACCTCGAGCGAATGTGTTTCTGAACTCTTTCATTCGCCGGATTTCCGATAGAATAAAGAACTTTTTACGGGAACCGCAGTCTCTGTAATATATATTCGGGTATGAACGCAAAGTTTTACGGTTTGCTGTTTTGAAAGAAAGAGAGAGGCAGAAGAAGAAAGAATAAGTAATGCGGAACTTCTAAAGATTTATATACAAAGCATTATGGTTGGATTTAAATCTAAACCGATAACAATAAATACAAAGCACGTGCCAAAGAGTTATTTTTGTGTAAAAATAGCTTCCCTTAAATCTCGTTTATCACCGAAGATTATTAATCAGCTTACGCATGGACAATATCTGTTCTGAAATAAACTCTGATTTCCAATTTAAGAAAGAACGGTGGAAGTGAAGAGGGTGTTATCTTCAAATATTTTCTACCAAATATGGCCAGTGGTCTAATTCACTGATGTATAGAAGAGCTTTCCTTCATTAACACATGGTTATGCGTACACGCTCTGCACTTCATTCCCTTTCGGCGTGAGCAATGTAGAAAGGGCTAGACAGAAGGTCACAAAATGAACCTTGCTCTATTTTTATCCTAGTATAGTACCCTCTCTTTCTCTCTCAAACCGTTTACTCTTGTTGCACATTCTGTTGAGATTACTCATATATTCTGGCAATATGTCCAAAAAAAGGCATTAAACTTTCACACATGCATATTTCCCGTTCATCTAAACAGTATCGTTTGTAATCCATTCATTTTTCACTTTATCTCTCCCTATTCTTTCATACCAAAGCCTGGTTCACCGGCACGGAACGAGTTTCGGCCGGAACACGTACACCTTCTGTTCCCGAAACACGAACATTCCATCTAGGCGTAAAAAATCGTCCAGTTGTGATATTATTGCATTGTTCAAGCTCAACACTCAATCATTCCTTATAGCAAATACGACTAATTTCATTCTGGGCATACGTATTTACCCTCAACTCCATTCTGTTACCTCAAAAATTAATGCAAAACTGCTAAGCCCTCTGCTAGCAATATCACAACGAATCATTTACAACTTTTGTCATTAGCTGATGCCGTCGACTCTTCGACTGAGCATTGGTCGCTCATCCAGTGGTTACATTTTTGCCACTTCTCCTAATTGTGTGGCTCGCTTCAATCTCCGTGTTCATCTTTTGAACTTTTCTTGAATTTTATGAGATTGATCTAAGTTCGTAAGGATCTATCGAGACAGTCATTATTTAAACTAAAAATAACTCGTTCTTTATGAATTCAGTCAATTCTCTTGAAGCCATTTATAGAAAAGTGTTTTCGTAATTCCCTGGATAAAATTGTGTTGAATTGTATTGAAACCTTCTCACTAGGTGTTTGGGTACGAGGTGCACCTGGAACCCCACTGGAATGGAGGGAATGAGGAAATAGAGGAAATTCTACGAATATTCCCTCTAGGAGGAAATTGAGGAATATATGTAGAATGACTGGTCACCTACAACCCCCAGCCACACGTCCTAGCGACGGCTTACGGGGTATTATATAGATCTAGTTGAACCTGTATAGTCCCATTACATACATGTCGCTCTTTTTATGTAGGTAAAAATTTGAAAGTCATTTGGCGCAGTAGGTTAAATTAGACTTCTTAATTTATATATTAATAGCAACCACGCAGAATGTAAAGAATCAATAAAGTACAGAATAATATTTTAAGTGTCTATTTCCAGCCCCTATCTAAAGGAGTTGTTGTGAATGTAGTAATCACTAATTTGCCAACGAAATGTAAAATATATTGATAAAAGTATTTATGAGAGAATTTTAATTATTTTAAACTTTCAAAGGTCTAAAAATAATAATTAACTTTGCGCCATCGCAGACGGGAGTAGTAATGTTTAAACTCTCAGAACAATTTTATAATATTGGTGACTTCACTGGAAAATTATGTACCTTAGTACTTAGAAATTCTCTCTTAGTACCTCCACTTGAAGTGCTCTACACATGGCACCCACGTAGACACTGGGATAACAAGGTTCTCCAGCCATCTGAGAGTCAAACCTGGACTCTCGAGGGTGAAAGCCAGTACACCAGCCAAATCTGTAGTTAAGTGCTCGATGATTTAAAGACGGCAGTGTTATTGCACCTAGCTCTCTACTCATACTCACTATTGAATAGTCTGAATTGTTTTAGAAAATCTAATCTGTCAATAAACTCCATGTGAGATAACCATTCACATCGATAGGCAATTCGATTTAAGATCCTTTTTTTAATTGAGCTTTAAACTATCATGATAATGTTTAGATGTGTGTACAAAATAATCACAATGTGACCTTTTTGAAATGACAAACTCTTACGTCCGTCATCACTGAACATAAATCTTCTCCGGACCGTAGTCAACCGAACGAAGTCTTAGAGTAATCAGGGAAACGAAATTTTTCTTCTTACATCGCAAAAAATAGGGAAAGTGGCACATTCGAAACTTTTGTTTGTGTCAATAATTGTTAGCTTGACGGACTTAGTGGAATTTTGTCTTCCGGAGAGAGATGTGGGCATACAGAGGAGAAAAATTGTTATTGCAACATAAAACTTTGGCAAGGAACGGCACACGATAAGGACATCCCGCTGTCTTTGAGAATGTTTTCTTAATTAAGGGTGGATGCTCTGTGTGGTGAACAAGGGATGGGATGCCAAAAGAGATAGCATTAAGGGAGGATGAAGGTTGCGGCGGTGAAGTCGTGAAATACAGAGCCCTGGAGTCAGTCAAGGGATTTGGGCGAATGTTCAGTGAAACAACACCGCCCTAAAATGAAATGAAGATGAGGTAGACTTTGAAAAAAATGAACCTCCCAACACAGAAAATGGAGTGAAGGGAGGAGGTGAGGTTTGGTATTGTGGTCCTCTGGTCCTCCTCATCCCATTGAGGGACGGGGATGGGTGGCTTGGCGAAGATGATGGATGGCGTGAGGGGGACAGACGGCTGATTGCTCGGACTCGACAAGGAAGGGGGGGCGAGGGCGATAGACGGGGCTCCCAGAATATCTCACTGTAAAAGTGTCGGGTACGATTGAGTGACATGTGAATTTACATTTCTGGTGGCACTCCATGGCATTTAAAGAGATGTCATTACTTGAAGACATGCCTGACTACTTACGTTGAATTTAGCAAACGTTATTGATCATGCTTTCCACTAATAGGTAATTACAAATATTACTTGGTCACTAAGACCTAAAAAAAATGTTTTATTTCGAAAATAGCGGAAATAATCCTCTAAAAAATTGGCGTAATGGCATAATTATGAATTTTCCTAGAACATCTGGCTATTAAATATTTGGCTAGAGTATTCCGTCCGTCGGATGGGACGTTAAAACGTATTTCCCTTGATGAATTTTTTTAAGAGCAAGATAATGCCGAAATCGGATTTATCTCCACCCTTCTGCCATTCCTGAGAATCCTAGGCCTACGAAATCACACACCTATTGCCAAAAGCGCAAATACTGCCGACGGTCTCTCCAGATAAGTATAGGGCGCGGCAATATAACTTCCTTTTTTAAAGAGGTTTTGCTTTATGTACTACTATCAATGCAACCAAGCAGGAGATATATTAGAATTAGTTCCATTCAGTGCATGGGCCTTTTATTAGTCTTTCGACTTTAAATTAACTAAAATTTCTCTAAGGGAAAAACTTCTCTCATCAAATTATAGAAAAATTTGAAAATTTACTGTGATACCTCTTGCATATCTTCTGAATATGCTTTGAAACCATTTTTCAATTATTCCCTGTGTGTATTGTGTTTGAGTTACAAGGTTAGATCAAAGAAAGACCGGACTGATTTTATTCTGCGCAACACGTTCCATGGATCGAAACGAGACACAGTGCACCATTTCTCGTCACATCGGACGACTAAAACGAGAGGTGCATTTGTTTATGTCGAGTCGTTACGCAGCAGCAGCGGTACGTGTCTTAACCTGTTCGTCGCCGCGTAAACGGCAGCAATGAAGGAGCTAGAGGAACAGCGTTTGTGCGTGAATTTTGTTTCAAACTTGGAAAAAGTGCTACGGAAACATTTGGAATGATTCAGCAAGCCTTTGTTAATGAAGCTATGAGTCGAAGCCAGTGTTTTGAGTGGTACAGTCGTTTTAAATCGGGCAGAACCTCGACAGGTGACGATTAGCGAACGGGGCGGCCCTCCCCTTCGTCATACCCCAACCATGCCAAATTAGTGAACGATTTGGGGCGGAAAAATCGCCGTTTAACTGTTAGGGAGATAGCAAAGGAATTGAACATTAGTTTTGGATCCTGTTAGACATTTTGGGCATGACACGCGTCGCATCAAAATTCGCCCCGCGGGTGCTGACTGATGAACATGAGTTTTTCGCCAGAACCAGAACTTCCAAGATCCCGCAGCCACCCTACTCTCCAGACGTGGCTCCATCAGAATTTTGTATGTTTCCAAAGTTAAAGTCAACCTTGAAAGGGCACCGATTCGACTCTATTGCGTACATTAAAACTAATTGTACTGCGGACCTGAAGAGGATCCCTAAGCCGGCTTCTCAGGCAAGGTTCGAGAGCTGGAAGAAATGTTGGCAAAGGTCTGTCGTCAGCCAAGGCATGTACTTTGAGGGCGACAAGTTCGATTAAGCTGTATCCATCGAAATAAACAAGTTATAACATCAGTCCAGTCTTTTTTGATCACACCTTGTACACCTCGACAGAGTTTAAAATGGTTGATTTTACCCCTGATATAATACATAAATAGTTGTACGTAAACAGACACCTACCTATGATTTGTATTATAGCCTTCAGCCCTAATACCTATTGCAAAGAAAAAAGGATTAAAAACAATGGCATAACTTTTTTATTTGGTAAATAAATAGCCATTATACTAATGGACAAAATGGTACCATTTTTTCACAAGATATTTATTTAACAATGACGGGTTTCAAGGTACACCATCATCTTTAGGTGAAGATGAAATAAATCGTTACCGGTCGTAGTTTAAATATATACCTAGGGGAAAAGTGTTAATATGTTGTTCATTATTACGGTCCAATTCCAAAACATCAGGCCTGACACCATGCAATTTTTTGGCAATTACAATTATTATTTGGAGTCATTAATATACTGGATGAATGAGAAATAAGAGGAAGTGGAATGACTAATTCGTGATATTATATGTTCTCCATACATACGTAAATAGTACTTGTAGGTGTACATTATTGCAGTGTTGGGCAAATTGATGATCCTATGTAACTACCTCAAGTTAAGAATCATTTCAACGCTGAACGGAAAGAATTTTAATTATGGTCCATACAAAACGGCAATGAATAATATCGATTTTCCTCAACTCAACTCATATCATTTTGCACGCTTAGGATTTATGTCCTCTGCCCTTTCAGGTGAGGAGGCATAGCACCTCACGGCACCTCCTAACATCGAGAATATAATTTAAACATTGTACATTCTGGGAAAAATGTGACATGCTGACGAAATTAGTGAAGGCAAGAATTAATCCATGTTCATTCAGTGGCGCCTATTCTACCGCTGTATCAATATAGCGTCGTCACCTCGATAAAAATGAGCTGTCGTAGAGAGTGTCAGGCTGCATGGCAAAGGGCACACACACCGTCAGGAAAACGAGGACACAGATGGCTGGCTTCATAAACCCATTGTCCCACTCCTTTGCCCAATCCCTTCCATCAATTCCCTCTCTGTCCTTCTACTACTTCTCTCCCCACCACCCGCTCACTTCACGCAATCCCCGAGCCGCAATGCACAAACGCAAACTCCCCTGCCCACCTACTCACCCTCCCTCCCTCGCTCATCCGATTACGAGACCCGAAGAATAGCGGGAGTTTGTTCGCGTGGGTTTCTCTGTATCAAAACGAGAGGAACATATGGGAGAGCGGGGAAGATGGTATGAGTTAGACCTCGTGTCGTAAAAAAGTTTGCCAGGAATGGGAACAAACCATAACCTAAAACGAATGCTTCCTTTGTCTGACGGGGCTTTTCATGTTTAGTATAGCATTTTATCTGAAGTGGCTAAGGAGAAGGGGCTTTTAGGCCCGAAAATTCTCTGTCAGTGTTCCTTCGTTTTGCATCTGCTTAACTGCCTTGCTCTCCCTCCTCGAGACATTCTGTGAGCTAAGGATCGTTTGCCTACATCAGCTAAAATGTAAATAAATAAATAAATAAATAAATATATATATATATATATATATGAACACACAAACACTAACACAAAAAACACCACACACATAGAAACATAAAAGAAGGACACTTACATTGGATATTTACGTTTCGACGGCACGGCCGTCGTCATCAGCTGATGACGACGGCCGTGCCGTCGAAACGTAAATATCCAATGTAAGTGTCCTTCTTTTATGTTTCTATGTGTGTGGTGTTTTTTGTGTTAGTGTTTGTGTGTTTGTGCGTCGCCGGAGAGCGTCTTTTCCAAGTGTATACATATATATATATATATATATATATATATACACACATACATATATGTATATACGTGTGTGTGAATGTGTATAGCATATATATATATAGGCATGAGTTGTACATATAAATAATGGAATACTTAAATATTCCATTCGGTACCCCATTTCTCTCCCACAATCCCTTCCTTCCGTTCTTTGTGCCTCTTTAAAGAGGAGAAGTCCGACTGATCAGGTTTACTCCTCAAAAATAAAAGGAGGCAGCGGCAAGAGATGCTTCGTAAGGAGGCGCAAAGGATTTTATGATCAAATTAAGGCAACCGTGGTGCCGTTTCCTTTGTCCCCAAAGGAAATATGGCTCTGATTTATTATTTCATTTCGGGAATTACGGCAGTATCTATTTAATGAAACATTTAATGTGCATTAAAAATGGTGGAAATGAATGCATAAAAACATGAAGGGACTGTGGAAAATGTTTCCTCTGATGCGTCCCAGAGTGGAAGCGAAGTAATTGCATAACATTCTCCGTTGAACCTATTAAGCACTATTTATTTATTCAGTGGAACCACTCGTCGCGGAAAAATATAAGCTTAGAATCATTTTTTGAAATACACAAAATGAAATACATTTTGTAAGAGCATGCGGATATTAAATTGTTCGGGAAAAAGGGCATGGGCATTTAATTTCATATGAAATTCATAATATTGTTTTGATGCACAAAAATCAAGAGATCTTTATTTATTTGCGCATTTTAAAAAAATTATTTCTCTGCCATTTTTCATTTACTATGAATCGAATTTCTTGAAATCTGAAAAATTGAAGATGAAAAGCATTATTACACCAATTGGAAGCACGACAATTAACAATCAATTATTTTAGTATTTGGTAGCTTAGTTTAGCATTTCGTTTTAGCCTCGTACCCACATACAATCTACATAATAAAGCAGATCATTGCAGTAATATGATCATAGTTTTTAGGCTCCACCTGAGCTTTCTTCCCAAGAGAATAATAAATATACCAACTTATCCTCCGACTGACAGGACGGGACATTTCCATACTGTGCAATGAGTGATGTTCCTCACAGTGAGAATACCCAATACCGACTTGGGATTTTCTCATAATATTGGTCCAGACCATTCGAAAGAAAATCGCTACTGTTTTGCAAAGCAAATAATACTCTAAGCTTAAGTTACATATCACCTAAGATGCTCTCTTTATTCACAATTACAATCTATCGAGGAATTTAGACACACTTTTTTTAGCCACTTTTGATCTATTCCCTATGTCATAAAGTAAACTTCTTATCCCTTCAACTCTTCTGTAACATCAACAAAATAACGTTTAATGAGAAGAGCAAGATGTTATTTCTACCGCATTCAGTAGTTAAAATAAAGCTCTCAGTTTCATCAGCGTAGGAATTTACGACGGAATGAGGCGAATTCAAGTTAACCAATTTAGAAAGAAATTTCTTTCATTTTCCATGATTTAACTCCCTACCATGCCTAAACCACTGATTCTACAATGGATTCGGGAATGATTACAATCTCTTGACTCACTGACTAAGCAAATCCTTCAATTCCTTTGCTTTTACTACCTTATTAAACGTCGTTCCTACTGTTATTTTTATCCACGGACCTCTTCATGGCTGTCTTACCATATCCTCAATGCATTTGATAGAAAACAAAAAAAATAACGAGCATCCATAATTCACTCTCCAGGTTTTTTTGATTCTTCACCCGTAATATTAAATTAACCGGTTTGAGCCAAATTCGATGTTAAAACAAGTCACTCATCTTTGCTGGTCACGATCACGCTGGTGCTCCCCTAATACTATATTTGGAACACGTTTATTTTTGTTCATTTTGTTAACTCTAATTTACCTTTCCAGAATTTTTACAATCTTAGGGCGATACACGGATGTAAAATATATTGGAATACCCAGTGGAATTCAAGTGGTATTGGAAATGAGGACCTGTAAAATATTTTTCACATAGTGCGATGCATTTCCTTGATGCATGCTTGAAACCGATTAAACCGTTCGTTTGCCTGAAGTTATTCAGTATTTGATCCATTTAAAAGAGGATATACTCCTATTCATGGCAAACGTCAGCAGGCAATATGAATGCTAAAACATACTTTGTAATGTAATATTAAGAGTAATTTCGTGAAAGATAAGGCCGAGTACAAAAAAAACCTAATCTTATATGGGTTGATAAGCCTTTAACGTGTCCCCGCTTGTAATTGTTCTTGCGTGTGGGTAAGAAAGACATGGGAATGCAGTCCAAAACCTTTGTTCAAATACAAAGGCTGCCGATCAAGAGAAAGAGGATGGTTAAGCAAATAAAAACCTCTTTGCTTATCTGTTTCCAACGGCTCCATTGGGATCTCCCCTTCTTTTTCTCTCCCGTAGCACTCCACCATCTCATCGGTGGGTGGAGTTGTTTGGATGGCAGTCACCTGAGAGACGGGCGATCGACGAGGGGTCCATAGTACGATCGAGATGAGATTAATCGAGGCTCGCTGGGGCGAAACGGCGGCCGGCGTGGCCACCCCCGTTCCCCAACGACTCGCCAGCAGGCGACGGAGAGACGATCCCTCGCTCACTTGCTCAAATCCGGGAGGGGTGGCAGGGGGATGGAATTTGCAGTCAAATTCGGGAATATGGAATCGATTCCTCCCGAATCAGTGTCCTCACTACTCTATCCCTCCCTCCCTCAGAACTTTCCCTTATTTTTTGTCGAGGATCCCACTGTCGTCATGGCAACCGCGAACAGAAACAACGACGACAACAATGCGGCGTTTTCCGAATTCGACGGGGAGCGAAAGAAGCGTGCGATAAGACCCGCTCGCATACGCGGACCGAACTCCTTTTCCCGTGCCATTTCCGAAATAAAAATGGAAATGCTCGTCATCCTCCCTCCGACTCGCCGGCAAACAACAAGCCATCGCCATGGCGGGGGTGGAGAGGGGAGGTGAGGGTGGTGGGGAGGACTTTTCGACGTGCTCCCTCTCTCGTGTATCGCGAGTCCCCAGAAAACAAAAGAATATGACACACACGTGCTATAGGGATATGATCCTCCGGGCCGCTTTTCACTATTATCCTTCCACTCCCCCAACCATCCTACCCTTCCCATCCTTTGAACTTTTGATTTTTTTCGAAATTTCCGGCGTTCCGCCGTATGGCTTTTAGTAATGCCTTTTGGCAGAACTTGAGTAGATTTTATCCGGGATACAAGGACATTGAGTTTTATTTATGCTTAATGTTAAACGACGAACTAGTATCCCTTCCAATATTTAGTTTGAATTCCTGTAATGCCATTCCCGGGAAATTAAATAGTACTTGGTCCACAATACTATTGATAACCATTAATAGGAATCTTCTCACGAAGGTCTCCAACCTGGACATGGTGGAAGGGTTTGAGCGTTCTGATGATGTCCCTTAGAGTTGTACTAGCCAGATCAATAAAATTTGCTTCTTATAGAGACTTCCATGTCAGATAAGTCGAATGGTAGGACCCAGACAAAAGATAGTCCGCGCAACATCTGTTAATCAGTAAGACTGAAAACGGGTCTGAATACAGTGGGGCGGCCATTTAGTTATGGTGTCACATTGAAAACAATATTAAGGAAGGTGACGCGACCACCTCATCAGTGGTCATTAGGAACATCAGTAGGCACCAGCAATTATATTCAGCCGTCTATTAATTAGGTAGTACATCTAATGCGTAAGCAAACCACAAGAGATCGCACGATTCATACCAAAAATTTGTGAATGCATTCGCTAAATTCTCGTTAGAACATGTACCTACAGGTTCGATATATTTGAGACTAATACAAGGTATTATTAAAAAAAGTGTAAATAATTGAGGGAATCAGCGACCGCAACGCTGTATTAGTAAAAATTAAAAATAGATAAACGAAAGTGTTTAAATCAGAACAAAAATAATAACTATTCAACAAAGGGAGTTAAATGGGGTGTGGGAAAAGTTAAAACAGAAATTGTAATCATTCAGGTTGGTAACTCACAGCGGTAATATAGAATACAATTGGAAAATGCTTTAAATATCACGCTTGACGGGTGAGAGATGGTCATTCCATACAAAATTAAATAGATATTAATGAATCAAGGTGAAATAAACAGAGAAAGTCAGAGTCAATGAGACAAAGAAAACTGGACGCTCATTTGAAAAAAGTCTCAATAGAGCCTCAGAAGGGAAACTCATTGAAATTAAACGAAAGAAACTATCACAAATCCTAATATTCCGTTAAAACCAAAGTTTTATGCAAATATTCAGAGGATAGTTCTAATTAATTATTTTCATACGCAAGAAAAATACAAGGGACATATTCAAATTCCTTAAACTTCAGTTGGTCCTACATTGGTCTAACAAACGTATCACTCGATTTAAGTTGAATAACTCCTTAATGGTTGGCCCTGTGCATATGCAAATGCTTTGTAAGCCTACCCCTCCCAATTATTCGTGTAAAAGTGAGATAATTTAATTGAGAATCCATTTTACGGAAATACACATTTGAGTGACTTCACAAACATTAGCCTGCCAATCCCAATGCGACTAAGCATGTTACAATTTTTTTCATATTGCTTACTTACGCATGTAAAATCACTTTCGTCATATTTGCAAAAGTAATTTATTTTTGCCTCTGTACGTCTTTTTGAAGTACTTTATCATTACTGCATATTTGTTCACCCTTAGGCTGACAAGCATGCGTTTTCCACTCACCTTGAGCCTGGAAACTGATACGCTGATGGTTAATGTTTGCTTTCATGTGCGTGAGAAAGGAAACCGAATTTTAGGAAGTATATCGTGATCATCGAATTAGTGGAAGAGAAAAGGTCTCATCCTCAAGAGAGCAATAGGGGAAGGACTGCTGCTTCCCCATTTCCGAAATATACCATATTATTATATTACTTACTATTATCTAACTATATTGTTATATTTACGAATATATGCTAAAACTGGCCGATAGCAAGTAATGCTGCCAATGGCATAGATACTGCAAAGGCTGGCAAACCTTTCAGCTTTATCCCTCCTCACTCATTTGATCAAAGGGCCTCTGAAGATGTAAGCCATGTTGAGCGGAGGTGGAGGTCGTATAAGAATGCGTCGTCAACAGACGAACATACCAATGCTGCAGAGACTAATGATAACTGGAAAGCTTGAGGCATGAATAGCATGGAAAATTGGTTTCGTAACGAAATTATTTCCAGACAAATGGATGTCCTCTGTGGGTGCCAAGGTTTTCGGATGCTGTCAAAGTTGATAAGATTAGTTTGCCAATATAGTAGAAAGTGATGAAAATGTATGCTTCGGTCAGGGTTTAGATAAGATTCTGGGGATTCTGAGAGAGTCGTGATGGTGCATGCATCATGCCATTGTCACATAGACTGTCTTAAAGAAGAGTTAAAAACGCAAAAAATGTACATGGGTGTTTCCCGTTATTTTGTAAGCATATTTTTTTTACTTGTCATGTCCTCAAGTCATTCTTCTGTCGCAAAAGGGAAAATATTGGTCTTACGGAGTGAATCTTATATTTTAGATATTTTTTAAAAACATTCTAAACATTTACAAACATTTTTCTTAAACATATATTTCGGACATTTTTTTCAAAGTGATAACGAAGAGCCAGACATTTCCTTAACAAGACAAAATCATTCAACGAAATTATTCAATTTCGAGTTCAGAGAACCAGAATTAATGTTTATGTGAACCCGAATCGACGTATATAGCAAACTTTCTCCTCATATTCTCCGCTAGATTAAGATATGTACACGAACATTAATTAAGAAATGACCACGTATGGTAGGGATCTTGCCAGGCGGGGCACGTTTGACAAGGGAAGGACTCGAGACTCTTGAATGGCATCGGTTGACGAACGCTACCTTGGTTCCGCAAGGGTTAGCATTTAATCTAATTAATCGCTTCGCTAGGGTTTCCAAACCTGTGGTGAGGTCAAGGGTGGGGACAAATCGTGAAGCAAAAGAAGGTGAGTTTTAATGAAGGTCCCTCGAAGGTCGAAGCAGCCTAAGGGGAGGAGATGAGGGCGTTTGGGGTGACACTTCAGGGTTCCTAGCTGCAGCAGGTGTCGAGAGAAATATTATCCGATAAAGGAAGGAACACGCCGCACGATCCCTAAGTTTATACCAACAAGTTATGAAGCCAATTTCTCTATTTCATCTCAAACCTTATCCACACAGAGCACACAGGCCTACTTTAAGGTATAGTTAAATTACCAACCGAATTCTATTTCGTGAGGAAACTTCTAGCTTCAAATCTAGAAATGGATCTCTAGCTTGAATGGTACACATTTGATCGTGTTAGCGGCGCACACTTTCCTGATGAACGCAGTTCAACACTAATGCTTAAATATTATTCCTTACACAACGATGAAGTTTGAAAGCGAAATACATTTGAGATGTGGCATGGTGTGATACGAATAGATGGAAATTATGAGTTTTAAAAAAACGGGTTTAAAGACCTATACTTATGATTCAGATGCTGGTACGGGTGGCACTATAATAATGCCATACTATCAAATGCTGACATACAACATAATAATGTCATGCTAATAAAACAGTCAGAACTTTTAAGGAAATAAATGCTTATTATTGATAGAGAAAACAGATACGACGCCATTTTACAAATGCTGTACAGAGAGGCGAGGCAAAATGAAGGATTATAACCTAAGAGAAACAGAATCGTCTGTATAAACTTAACGGTAAACATTGAAAATTGCAGGAAATTACAAAAATATTAAATGCGTTTCCTCAGGGAAACGTGAGATTTTTGTACGCGAGTCTTTGAAAAAGTAACGTATGAAACACAAGCGTGTATACGCCCGGGAACAAATCACTTGCAAATTCGTACGCATAAAAAAGCTAGTAGCGACAATATGGTGACTAGACATCACATCTGAAAGTATGAAAAAAAGAACTAACGCACAAGACAAATATAAAAAAATTCAGCACTGATTTCAAAAAATAATCGAACAGATTTATTACATCGGAAACCGGGGATGAGTCTAGATAAGCGGACGATACATGAGATTTTCGGCAGAGCGGGCGATATCAAATAAAAGATTCGTGAGGGAGAAAAACTGGACTAGATATTCTTACGAGAACTAAACCTATCCTAGAAATTCTGGTGCTCATGGATGGGGCGAAATTTTGAGAATTACAGGAAAATGCACAGGAATGATTAACGTAAGTAATTCAGAGTATTTATGAGAAAGAAGTGATTTGTGTAGCAGCACTATGGCGATACCGAATAATAAAATACGAAGTTGGACGTGCGCCTCAGTTTGAAACTGACTTTGGTGAATCTACCTCATCCCCTCACCCTTGCGTTGCGCTAACTCTAGAAGTAAATAGGCGGAATGGAACACAGCCACTGCGGAATATGATATGGCGGAACGTCCCTCTTGACGAGGTGCTTAAGAGTCCGTCTGGAAACTGGCGCTTATGGAGTGCCCATCAAACAATAGCTAGTCATTTCCTACGCTTGGTGATGGACCCACGTCCGACAAGCCGTTAGGCAGGCAATGTGGTAAGTACTTTGCCTCGATGGCTCCGGGGGGACGCGTAGGCGTGACACAATTTCATTGCGGCGTTGAAGTATCTACCGCTCCGCCCCTCCACCCCCGAGCGTGGATTGTTATGATTAATATGGCCACCTCATTAAGTCAATTTCGCGCAGACAGACGATAAGAGGAGGTTTGGAGACGGATGCTCAACTCCCCCTTATCTCTTCCTCCACGAGGATTCGCGCTGCATTTGAGAGTGGATATGTGTGTGACGGTCAAGCGTACTAGGTTGCCATTGTCCGTGCCCGGGGCCAAACACTCGATTGGGGGAATCTTTCATCGCTTCCCGTTTCCCTAGTTTTTACCCTTCAGGATACACTTCAAGTACAGTACTCTGTTCTCCGAACGTCAACATGCGTGGCCTTTCGATAGGAGTGGTAGGTTAATGCAGACGACGGGAATGAGTGTTAATGCTTTCCGCAAATTATGAACATCCTTCTTGGGCAACTTTTCCCACCTGATCGCTAATTTTTACCAATCCAATTATTTGTTCAGTTAAACTCACCCATTTATTCTATCGCTTAATCACATATTTATTCTTTTTGCCTACTACCGTTTGTACCAAGCTTCTCATTCAGGGTCATCCTCTGATTTGTGATACAGTGATCTGACAAAGACCGTCTAGCCTTCATCAGACCGCTGTGTGACAAACTATCTTCATAAATATTACCCTTTTTCCTTTTGATAATTGTCAATGGATATTTCTCTTTTTACAATTTGCTCACGATTTACGCGATTTTATTCACTTGGTCCGCCCATATGCGTACCGATCTCATCTGTTCTCATCCGTGGTATTACCTCCATGTCTCCATACCTCACTTGTCACATTGTCTGTGCCTAACTGTGATTAAGAAGCACGACATCCATCAATTTTCCATTAAAATAGTATTTCCCCGCTACTTTCTGCAAATGCTAGAAGATTCCTGTTTAGTTCAAAGCTCTCTTTTCCGATGCTTCGCGGCTAATTACAACGCAAAAATATATTCTCATTAGAATTTTGACTATGCTAATAACTGCCTGATCACTGGCTAAATTCATATTTTCCTGTGGAGTATATATTCAAATTTTTCGTCGTTGGGAAAATTATTTAAAAATTTAAATTCCGTTGCATTGAACGTCAAGACATTTATTCTTAAGGGAAAAAAGGTTGATAATGCATTTCCCCACAAACTCCTACCCTTAACCTGAATATTATGCTCCTCTAACAGTACACTGATTATCAATGGCCTCATATTTCCTTAAACTACAACCACCAATCGTAATTTAAAGGCCTGTTACGCATTACAATGTAGGGAATAACGACAGGAATACTCGAATTTATTGGCAGTGATTAAGATCTTTGAAATTTTAGCTTTTTTAATTATAAATCACTCTTATGCAAAAAATCACCCATAGAATAACCTTTAAATACAACTATACTACAAGCTCAAAAGTGAATTCATTAGGCCCTGAAAGATCTTATAATTGTGTGGTTCGGAAGATCTTGGGCTGATGTCCTTTTTCAATTAACTACCCCTTCAAAACCATCCTATTCCCAAATAATGTTTTGGTTCCAAATATCCAAAGGATATATGGGACCAAAAAATTAATTCTGGTGCCATATAATATTTGCTGTTTCTGTTGATGTCATATGAAATGGAAAAAAATATCACGGAAAGTACCAATGATCATGAATCATTAAGAACAATTCATTGATTTCGACTACATTCGAATTGCTGGCATTGGAATATTCACCTCGGCTGAAGGATTCAATTGTAATTACATCTTACCTGAGAGGAATTCAAAGAAATTGTAGTTCTAGGAAGCTTGAATCTGCTATGCTTCTCAAAACATCATTAATTAAATAAACTGTAGATATACCAATATATAATCCTCTTTACTCGTAATATTTACGCATAGGAAGGATACCTCCGTGATAATATTTCTTCATTCATTTAACGACTAACACTTTCCTTTTTTGGTTAAACTAGCATATTGTGTACTTTCGCTAAGAGGATTATCTGTGGATATTATTTTTAAAGCAGGAGTTTATAGTGAACTTTCACAGTTCCCTGTTCCCCTTCTGAATCCCGAAAATGTCAATGTCGTGAATTATTTCCAGAAGCGTGAGTGAGTACATCAGTTGGGTAAATAGATTAGTAAATATAATTAGAAAGAAATAAGAGGGAGGGAGGGTGGGAAAGATAGGTGAGAACACGAAGGGGAGAAGAAACAGGAGGGAAAACAATGAGGCGACGAACGCTCCAATTTGAAATTCCAATTCTTACGATGTGGGTGCGCCGGCTCTCATTCAACGATTATCGTCAAAATGAGGCAATCGATACGGGTCCACCTTTTTAATTAGCGAAAGGCGGCGGGAGGGTTGGGAGGAGGCGGTGGGCTGGGCCAGTCGGGAGGGGGGCGGGAAGGCACAGGAGTGCACACGAGGGACTTATGAAGGAATAAAGCTATCACTCACCGCCGCCCCGTCGACGTCGTCAAGACAGACGCGCGGTGGGACCGATGGGTTGTGTCGAGGCCTGATTAATGAAATACGATCCGCACCAATTAAACCATGAGAACTTCCGTCCTCTGCGGGATGCCGAGAGACCCCGTAGGCTCCTTACCCCTCCCCCTCCTTCTGCTTCCTCCTCCTTTTCGCTTACTACCATCCCTGAAGGTAAATAATGATGAGGCCAAGATTCTTTGTTCGCACCACGTAAACCGCAAAAACATTTCAATTTTGCTATCACCGAAGTTGTGCCCACTTTACTACCAAAGTGTCACCGCGTATTTTTCCACTGCTGCAATTCACGACCTCCTAATGCAGGCAACCACACTTTGAAGCAATTGAATTTAGCAAAGTTTCTTAAGCTTAAAGGATGGGGCGTTAACTGGCATGGCCGAATAATAACAAAAAAATATGAAACGGTTTGATAAATTCTAATTTTACCGGCTAAAAATTCTCGTGTCCTGGTTCATCTATTACTCTGCTGCCTTGTATGAAAACCAATGCAGATTTTTCCCCTTAGCTTATGCTTATTTAAAAAAAGCTCATAGTTCCTGATGTAGACAATACGGTGACTGATTCGCGCGCAAACAAACAATAAACATACAGGAAACCTCTTGCTTTGTAGCATGAATTACCTCGTCTACGCATATGCACACAATATCTGATGTGAAAGCTTATATTGATTCCAGTTGCCACGAGATTTGCCATCTAAGTTGGTTGGTAATAATGGCATTCTGATATACAGATTAAGTTGAGATTGTTGAACAAGCTTATGTTCGGTCACTTGATTATTTTAATTATTTGAGTGGTGCTTGCTCCCCCCTAACCTTTTGGTGAATCGCGGGGTATTTATGTAGATGTAAGCAAGAATACTTTTCAACAAGAAAAAAGTCGTGACCAGAGAAAGAACAGTCATACAAATGGACAAACAGCAGCGGTACCTCCAGTTGAATGAAAGTTGCGAATGATATTATAATTTGGATTTTTTTCCCTGGAATACCAGATCTTTTGAGATGACTACAGGACCAGTATAGCGGAAATCTAAAACCAAAATTATGGAATTTTGTTAACATAAAATGGTTTCTAGTGTGTGATTTACGTATGCATACACGTATATTTCACTGAAAAAGTTATGAACAATAAATAAAAACAGTCCAGCATCTCTTAAAGTTGGAAACAACAAAAAAAATTGGAGATTACCACCTTGTAAACATTTTTAAACAGCGAACATTTTATCTATCTACCAAATTCATATTTTTTTAAATTCCTGAAGGTGCCATAAATCCTTACCCGTTGAATTAAATTTAAAATCATAATGATTTAAGGATGATTCGGTGTTTCAGCTCTCTATGAAATAAAAAATGCCTATTGCCTGTTAATCAAATGAAGTCTGGAGTTGTAGCTGATCAAATTGCAAAAATTAAAAAGGCAGATCTATTTGTCTAAGAAAAAATTAGAATGGTTCCAGAACCCATGGTTCATAATGCAAAAATGTCCAATTACAGGTATATGATTTTCCTAAGGAATAAGATAATTTTTTTCACAAAATGGTGTTTAAATAAACGTGAAGTAAACCATTTACACATTTACTGAGCACAATATTTCGAGATTGCGGAAATAAATACCATGCTGGTGACATCGGGAGATGATTCATTGAGATTCTCTCCAAATGAAGTTGTGAGAAGACGTGATTAGGAACGAGGGCACCCAGAGGACAGGAGGAAGAGGGCGGGAGTGTGGGCGAGAGCGAAAGGAAGCATCCCTTCAGAGATCAACTTTAAGTCCGGAACGAGAATACTGAATGGAAAGGAGCACCGGCAGAAATCGTCGTCGCTTGGATGGGGGACGGGTGGGGCGGGTGGGAGGGGTGGTTGGAAGGGAGGGGGCGTGGTGGCTGAGTGCTCCTCCATTCGGGGAGAGGAAAGAGTCGGAGG
The DNA here is from genome assembly GCA_037158775.1 of Hetaerina titia. Taxonomy (NCBI): domain Eukaryota; kingdom Metazoa; phylum Arthropoda; class Insecta; order Odonata; family Calopterygidae; genus Hetaerina; species Hetaerina titia. Next base: position 96,945,597 of record CM073773.1, on the reverse strand, counting down.
GGAGGTTAGTGCGGAAGGGGAGCAGGAGAGGTGAGAGTGACGATGCTCCATGGGAACAGAGGGGAGGGAAAACAGGAGGAGGGTCGGGGTGAGGTAAAGATGGGAGATCTGCGCGCTGTGGGAGGGAGAGGGAGGAAGGGGGCGGGGGTGTTGGAGACGAGGGAGGGGAAAAGGGCGAAGACGGCGAAATTACGTCAGGACATTTTTTTCGAGTGTCAGGAGAGAGAGAGGGAATAATCGCGACAAAAAGACGTGGGGGAGGGAAAGGAGCGACTGAATGTGGGAAACGGGGTTTATATAAATAGGAGAAAAGTTGAATCGGGAACTGGAGCAGGAGAGGACGCTGGGGAGAGAGGCGAACCGAGGGACGAGAGATACCGGGAGAGGCAACGACGAGGGACGACAGGGGGGAGTTTCTCATCCAGAGAAGTTCGGTATCACTACAATGTCAGAGAACTATGAACATTGGAGATTTTTGTTAAAAAATGGGTGAGTGTTGATGGAGAGGTACGTGTTGATAATCGAACGAGCTCATGAATTAAACAAAAGATAGTTAATAAGAGTGAAAAACAGTAAAAGGCATGAAGAGGACAAGGTCTTTAGAGAATTAAGGAATGTAATTAGAGGGAGACTGAGTAGTTGGGTAATGCAAATTACGTTGGCAGATAAATTTTATAGATAGGTAGATATTACGCTCGCAAAAAAATGGACACTATTAAAATAGCGGTAAAGTGATTGTGAAGAGGTAATAAAGGAACAAAGATGAAGAAAAGTGAGTAATAGCAACTTTGTAAGTTCCACCGAGATTTACTTTAAAAAACGACCAGTTTCGTTGAATAGTCGACATCATCAGGTGTCAAGGGAGAGGTTATGTCAATCGTTTTTAAAAACAAAAATCAGTGAAACTTACGAATTTGTTATTGCTCATTTTTCATTATAAAGTTCCGTCAAGTTGAAGCGAAAACCATAGAAATCAAAAATGAAAGTTGGTGCCGATAAAACATGAGTGAGTGTTTGTGACTTTAACGAAGCAATTATAAATAAGTTAAAGTACAGCGGGAAAAGACATTAAAAATAAATTTGCTGATAACTCAAGATTAGGGTTGGATTAATGTTTTATGGACTGATACCGTCTCTATGCCTATTTTTTATTAAAATTCCTTTCATTCGCCTCTAAATCGCCCATTTTATTTCACAAAATGTATCTCTGAATAAGATGGCGTTAATGATGAAGAGGCAGACACTGCTTCGCTCAAAGGGGATAGGAGATACGGCCACAGTGGAGTGGGGCGTGAAGGCTTACGGGCGAGTTTATACGCGATGGGTCAGGGACGGGGACCATTGACAATAATATCATAGAACGATGAGAATCATCAAAACCTGATACTGGAAATGAATTCTGAATATCAAATTAGAGGAAAACTTGAGAAAGAGGGGCAGATGGACGATGACACTAAAAGGTAGCGTGAAGAACTAGGCGGGTAGCAAAATTCAGATTGATGGGACGTGATAGATTTGCTAGGACTGGGATAGAAGGAAAACAGAAATTATTTCCCTCGAGGACCCAATTGAGGGAAACATTAATGCGCCGGAAGTAGACGGGTAAAGGTGAAAGAGTTCCCAGGTCTTAACATAGTTTGCATTAAAAAGAAAAAAATGCACGCAGGAACCATTATTTCAAGTGAGATTTCCACCGATGGATAAAAATGGGAGAAAAGGATTCTCAAAGGGTGCGAATTTTCGGGCGATTATCCTTTTATCTTCTAAACTTCAACATTACTTGAATTGCTATTTTCCGTTTACATTCTTCTCTTGTTGAATTTGGCATCTTTACAATTGGTTACAAGTTGGTGCCCTAACACCCCCCGCCACACGCTTTTGCGGCGGCTTGCGGGGTATTGAGTAGATGTAGATACACAATCACTATAAGTAAAAGAGAGGTTAGTTTTTCAGTTCAAACCCTGAAGCTGGATAACCTAGGCGGGTTCATCCAGTCCCTCACCCGCTTCAGTGTGAGAATAATTGCGTTAATGTGAGTATGAGTGCAACATAAGTTTGAAATAATGCCCTAAATATTTCAAGAGAAAATTAAAATACGTATAAGATCAAATATTATATGATAAGTTAAGACAATCCTGCCTAGTTAAATAAACCGAAGTTTAAAAGTTGATGCATTACTTTGAAGCAACTCTGAATATTTATACAAGCAAATTACGTATTTATACAATTATTTACAAGGAAGATATTTATACTGGAAGTGTGATTCGCTAAGCATAATATTTCCAGTTTAGACCTTTAAAATCTAACATAGTTTTATTGCCATCTCTGCGACGAAAAGATTATGGTGGATGAAACTCGTGTTTTAATCTTGAAATGACCCAAAGTAATAAGCTTCATTAAAATAACGACGCATGGATCTTACTGAATATACTTCGTAAAATAATAGGTACCAAACAAATTCAAAATACTGTTGTTGCCTAAATCCACAAAGATTTCGTGAGGGGAATTATACATTTTCAGGTCGTATATCGTAAACATAACAACTATTACAACAATAAAATATTTTTATTGTTGTAATTTGCATTTTATGGTAATTTAAAAATGATCATAAAATGCAAGAACTGTAATACTACCTTCTCAAATTTGGGTTTTGGCGGAAAAAGGGCATGATTCAATGACGACATCAACAAAAAATATACGAATTACTATTTCTGCTGTCGTCATTTGTTAAGTTATCCTAAAATAATATAAAAACTACAAAGAAATAATTTCAATTGTGTAACATGTCAATAGCATTAAATAATTAATTTTCTTCAGCGTTTGTTAATTTCGAAATTAGAGGCACAAAGATTCTCTGAAACTTTATAAAATTCCACTCTACTGGCTATATTCATAATTTAGAAAACATGGATAAATAACCATTTACATATTATTTTGATCCGTAGGATTCCATTTAAAATCTCACTTTAACAAATGACTCATGGTAGAGTTAAAAAAAAATATATATATACATAAATATGTAACGGAACTTATATATAGTATATATATATACATATATATATATATATATATATATATATATATATATATAAAACAGTTAAGCACACAAAAAGGAAAGAAACTCATGCGTTTTCGAATTTGGCTTCGAAGGTGGCTAGACCACCGAAAATTCGAAAACGTGTGAATTCCTTTTCTTTTTTGTGTGTCTGTGTTTTTGTTTTTGCTAACTTAATATGCATTATTATTCACATCCGTGAGACTTTCACATCTGATCATATATATACTATCCTATCGCATTCCTATAATTTTTAAATTCCGCGTTTTCTTAAGCAGTAAGCCCTTCAAAATAGTTTCACTATACCACCTAAAGATTTTAGGGTTGGCGAATCTGTTGTCTCCTGTTAAAGCTTTGTATGAAAATTCTCTTTGTTTCACCTAACTATATTAGGCCCAATTCCTGTCAAACCGGAGTCCCCACAGAGCAGTAGACTTTTCAGAAATATAACCCTGCAGTTGGCAACGGAAAACTGTAGATAACCGGCGGATGGGTTCACAATAAAGGGGAGGAAATTAAATTCATTCCACTAAATTTGGCATTGAAATGCCGTATTTGATAACAAGCGGTGATCAGCAAAGCGGAAACTTCTGTGCACGGCTATGTACCCGCGGACTTGGCAGAGCGGCCGAGTGATGGAGCGTGGCGCATTCGGTGGGGAGGTTACCGTTTTACGGGGGAGAGGGACGAGAGCGGGTGGGTTCATATCTGAAGGGGAGGGGGTGAAGGAGGAATTGGGGAGTGAATGGAGGATGGTGAAGGAGGAGAATGAGGCAGAAGGAAGAATGTTGGCGAATGAGGGCGAGGAGAAAGGTGGTCTTTTTTGTCGATTAAATGAGTGGGAAAAGCGAAGGAGAAGGCGGAAGATAAAGGGGGCGAAGCGGAGCTGGAAAAGATAAAGAGGATACGGAATAGATTGAGGTTTGGGGAGGGACTGGGATCGGAGGTGGGTGCATAAAACGGTGGTGGAATGGAAGTGGCGAGGGAGGGAGGAGTGGATGGTGGTAGGCGAGAGGGAGAGAAGGAGAGAGACAGAGAGGGAGAGTGAAAGAGGGGAAAATGGAGGGGATGAGGAAAAGAGGGAGGTGCAAATGGAAGGAAGGAAGGAAGGAGAGAGAGAGCAAGACTCCTCTTTTCTCGTCCCAAGATTAGTCGCCGGCGATCTGCCGCTGAAGTGCGTGCAGGAATAAAGGCATTAAGGCATTCCATTCCATTAGGGGGGGGAGGGGACACGGCTGTGGATTAGGGCGACCGAGGGAACTTCCGACGAACGTTTAAGGAATGAGAAGTGTCGAGGGGAACAAAGGGGGATCGGAGAGGAGGGCTGCCGGGTAGGGAACAATTGAATGGCGAGGGGCGCTCTGGAGGAAAGAGGTGGACGGTTAAAAATGGGACACGCATCAGGAGTAACTATTTCTGTTGGAACAAAGTTGAGGGAAAAATAAACAAATTACGGCATCATTTCCCGCTGGAGAAAATTTAATATGATTAAGACATTCCGATCCACAGCAGAACTCCACAAAATTCATAATATACTGACCGCATTAAAAGGAATTAGTGAGTGGCTGGCATATTACTTTCACGGAATCGCCTCTGGTTCCTTAATTTTAAAAAGAAGGGTTGACCAGAACAAAATAATTGGTCCTAAAGTTGGATTTTAATTTGAAAAAGACAAAAATATTATATTAGAGAAATATTTTCCTCCATGAAGCCAGGCATATTGAAAAATACTGTATTCAAGATGCAACATACATTTACCATACAATAAAATGTTTTCATGTACCATGAATAATAAGAATAATGCAATTTATTTCTGCATGATAAGTAACCCAGTAATATTTACTAATATATCTATCGTTCTTCAAAAAAAATTTAACAACCGCCCATATATTCTCTCTTATATTTAGATGTAATAAAAATACATGTTTACATTTTTAATCTTGGACCATCCACACGTGTATTTAGGGCAAAATGCAACGATAGATTTAATAATCCATTATTTGCTTTACTAAAAACGTGAAGGGTCTAGATATGTGTGAAGAACATCGAGCGTAGTTGTTTATATTTCTACCACTTTCTAAAACTTATAGTATATCATCAATGAACCTTCTAACTTTTAAAAGTGACACGATGAAATTAATAATACGTACGTTTAAGTACTTATACATTTATGATATAAAACAAAAGGTGTAGGAAATTATACCTTTGACAAAAACCTATAATATTTAGATTAAATGACTATTATTCCAGAGTAAGCAAATTAAAAAATTTATTCGTTAACCATTAGACTCAGTAAACAAACTTCAACGGGCAGAGAACGGCCCTGCTGTTTAACGGAAGCGCAATATAAACAAATAAACTTTCGATGCAATATTAAATAATAGATGTGGCGATGAATTTCTTCACTTAGTCTCAGCCAGTAATTTTGAGACATCTCCCTCAATATACCAGTCTCATGCGCATAAAAACAAACAGAGAGATATTGTGGAAAGGTAATGAAAACAGTTTTCATATATTTCAAACTTCCTTTTTAATTTAAACCGAGCAGTTAATAGCTTCATAATATCAACTTCTCTGTAAAAAAAGGAAATATTTAATGCACAGAAAAGCCATACAATGTACTGGCGAATAAATAAATGAAAATGACTAAATAATAAAATATTTAGCTTTTAATAGAGCTTAAATTGAATAAAAACATACTAAAGAAGGTGTTCCATACAATAAGTTGACTCACTTTAAGCCCTGATCCCGAGATATGGTATCAATTGGGTTTCAACCTTTCATATTTATTTTAAGATTAACACCCTCATATGACTGTTTTGGCAGCTATCCTTACTCATGTTTACTTACTATTATTACAGATTTGGTACTTACTGAATATTTTTTTCCATTTTACGCTTACAATGATCTTTTCTGCGGTCTTGGGCTTCCTAAGCCTTTTTTTAATTACTTTTCCTGTAGTTTCGTTTGCCGATTTGGAGGTATCACCATTTTCCTTCTACTGTACACTTCCATTTAGTCTTTCTCAAAATATTATTAAACTAACACTCCTTCCTCCTTGTCTCGGTTGTCTTTTACGTTTCATCTTATAATCCTTCCCTTTCTCTTTATCTTAAATTTTTAAATTACATTCAATGGGGACTAGATAGTGATCCGAATTAGCATCTTCTCTTGAGAAACTGTGTTGATTTGATCGCACGATTCCTAAATCTAAGCCTAGCAATTGCATAATCTAAATGATATCTCTTGTAACTCCTGGCATTTTACATGTGTATCTACATCTACTCTCGTGTTTGAACCACGTATCATAATTAAACCCTTTCTCATGCCACATTCTATAGTTTACTCCACGCGCTAATTCCATTCTCCTAAACCGTGTCATCACAACTGATTCTCGTTCTGCCCTTCACTAATCATCATATTCCAGTCTCCGATTACCATCATGTGTTTTCTTAGAGGTATGCTCGCATTAATTTCGCCTGAGTGCATACATGATTCAGTTCTTTCTCTGTAAGACTATTTTTGGAATGCGTGTCTTAATTACTGTTAAAATTACCCGACCTGCTCTAGTATTTTTACACAAAAATATGTAACACATCTACTTCTATGCAATCAAGAACTAAATACACACTTAAATTTAAAACGATAAAGACTTAATCCCTCATGTTGTTTGGAAAACACTACATTTTTATTCCAAATCGAAATAACGAATATAATTACAAACGGACTCCGCTACTTTCACTGCATTACCATTAGCAGATTCGGTCCATTAGGGGTACCTAGGCCCTAGTGGATACAACGTTGTCCATAGTACTCATCAGAGTAATATCATGCGGAACAATATCCTTTTCTTATCGGTCTCTTTACCGATTGAATGAAAAATAACCTTTGCTGGAAAATACTCAAAGAAATTCGAATTAAGAAAAACTTAATTTGACCTTTATTAACTTATCCATATTCCATTTTTATTTCGAATCCGCATTTGCATGAGAAATTATCAAAACATGGCGGCTCTTATCTTTACAGGAAGCATAAAAATCTTTCGAAGCTTGAAGCGGAATATGACAAAAAACAAGAGGGAAAAAATGACTTAGAGAGACTTAGAGAGACTTTAATCCCAGAGTCCCTCAGCAAAGAAATCGACGAAAATGTTAAAAAAATTTAATGCGTGTATAATACCCCATTTTTCTTTTCTGAAACACCTGATTAATGGGTGGGGGTGAATAGTGACGCGGGGTGGCCAACAGCTGAAAAACAGGGGAATAGGTACATGTGCACGCACATTGCCCCTCCATGTGAGCGAAGGGAAGACAGGAGGGTTGAGGGGATGGAGTCACAAAGGCGCATAAAACAAAGAGCGTGGGTTGTTTGCCGGAAACGTGAGAGGAGACCAAGGGGGGACGATTAGGCTAGGAGATGAGTCTCATCCTTCTGAGGCACAAAGGGAGAGAAGGCAGAGAAAGGGAAAAGTGGGATCAAGGAGCTTAGTTAATAATTAACGGGTGGATTTCCAGTAGAAGTCGGCGTGTAGTGGAAGGGTAACTCAGCTTTACCAGAGATTTCAACAAGGCAACCCCATTTCATCCTTCGTAGATGGTTGGCATTGATGGGGATCCAAAACATTGCCAAATCGTCCTTTTCATATCAAAAGATATACTTCCCTACTACTATTGATTGCAATTCATTGATGAACGAAAGAATAAGACACTGGTGTAGCTCTCTCGCAGTAGAGATATAAACGATGGAAATCGAAAAACAATATTCTCAAAGTTGCCCGAAAGTATGTTTCACACCCACTAATTTATTCTGGTATCATCGTAATGGCGGACACATTTTGAGATTAATTTTTTTTATTTAGAAAATAGGAATATTATTTCACACCCTCATAAGATTGTTAAAAAACGAGTTCACTTCCATTCATAATTTATGATTTTTAAACAACTTCAAGTTTTAAAGTATTTATGCATTTGAATAATTTGCAAATATTGCTTGGCGCAGAAGATTTTTGCATGTTATTTTGTGAGCAGACTTTTGTCCATCAATGTTCACCCTTTATGTTTCAAATGCTAATGCACAACATTAGGTCTAGCTTATTATCTACGTCTCCTAATGTCATTTGCAAAATATGTACAATTTCTGACTTTGTTACAAACATGGATTAGGCGAGACAGAATGGGGAATAAAGAAACTTCCCAAGGCTGTAATTCGGGGAATTAGAGGAATTCGAATACGGAGTACTTATGGTTGTTAGGCGTTGAGGTAAATGTACTTGAGAGAGTGATGAGACGGCGGAGGAGAGTTGATTTCGAGGGTGAGAGGGGGTAAGGGAGGACGGGGAGTGACGATACAATAAACCCGGTGTGGGAGAAGAGAGAAAAGAAAAGAAAAGGTTAATAACGAGGTGTTGGTACCGAAAGTGATTAAATTTCGGGCATCTTCATGATACAAACGCCCCTTGCTCACCTTTGAAAATAAATCTCACAGTGAATTTGAAGAATCCGGAATCATGGCTCTCAAAGTTTTGGGGAGTCGTTCATTATTATTCACAGCAACGCTTTCAACTCGGAGAAGAAAGTTTAGTGATCGTCCGTAGGATGAAATAGGAAGCTTGCATGATCCATTTCATCTTCTATCAAAAGTTAACTACCTCCAATCCTCAAGCAAACTTTCTAATTATTTCTTATTTCAACTCAATATTTCACCATTTCACTGTTTGATTAACTTTACTGGGTGACAGATGATCTAAGGAATACAGAAAATTCAAATTTTTGGCCCAGTTATTAATATTATTTTATTCATTTTTTAAATGTTTTCCTGTTGCAGCAAGAAAATCGGGAATGTACAAATTCAAGAAAGTTACTGTTCATTTTCTTGATTACGGAGAAGCAAAGAATTAAAGAATTGCCACACCTCAGCAGCAAATTAGAAAGAGCTCATTGAATTCTACCAGTTGTTTTAGAACAATCTTTTATTTCCTTGGTTAGACTCCGTGTGACACTGCATTTTCCAGATAAGTACATGCACCTACAATACCGAAAAGTAATGAGGCACGATAATCTTTACGGGCACCATTAGTCGATTTAATATCAATTTTTTGGGGTCATACACCTGTTTATTATATTAATATAAAAAGCGAAACCATATTATGATTTAAATCTTCATGAAATCTTAATTTTTTCATTGAGCATCAACTTAATACTCTTTATTCAATTGTAATCTTTCCGAAATTTATCGCAAATAGTTGAAAACGAACACGAGCAGCAATATCATACATTTATCAAGCTCTAATTTTCATCTATTCAAGGTAACATTGACGGAGCCGATAAATTTTAAGTACTCGGCGAAGGCGTACTCCCTTCTGCTCCCCAAGAAGTGTCCCGCGGTCTGCGGAAATTTCCACCGCGCACTAGCAGCAACGGAGACCGTTTAATCTCACATTAATATCTCGGGGATTTATCTCGCCGGGAGTGGGATCCTCGGGCCATTCCACAGTGCCCCGACCTGGGAAACGCAGGCGCCGCCATCGGACGACGGCGAGAGAGCATCGTGGTCATTAGCCGCGCGGAGGGGAGAGTGAGTGGGGAGGGGATATCACGCAGGAGGGGAACATGTAGACTGTGGACGGGTTCGACCATGGGAGGAAGGGTTTAAGGTGGTACCTCCACTACAGCCATGGGCGATTATGGGGTCGGAATTAAACATGTAATGTTGAACTATTCCTTCTTCCAAGGAATATTGAGAAATATTCTTAGGTCACCAGTAATTAAACAAAAGTACTAAAGTTTCTAAATCTTACAATGTCGACCCTCAACGTAATGCCTTCAACAATGAACTTCTTCGCATATATTTTTAGCAAAAAATGCCTATTATTCAAAATTAAATATCACCTAGCGCTAGCAAACACCAATTCACGATATATTCTTTCAGCATGGGTTACCAATACTATAACGAGGACATAAGAGTTAAAATAACAAGCATCCGGAATACGCAAGCATATGGAATGAGTCAATTGTGTCGTCACTGATCTGTATCTGAGTAAGACTAGATCACCATGAATCTCTTCCAGAATAAATATGAAAATATAAAGCCATTGATTTTCTTTAGATTTATTCATTTAAAAATAATTAAAACTTACCCATAAATAAATCACCTAGAACCAAATCTGACCCCCTGATTACTACGTGTCTACGAAAAAAAAGAAAAATAATGACTCTTCACTAAAGTATTACAGATTATTTGTAGTATATGCTGCAAATATGTGCATTGTACTATACTATATTCCGTATATATATGTACACGAGTACAAAGATGTACATATATATCCGGATTACGTGTGAGTGACCTTTATTACGTGTACTTTTATATTTTTGTTGGCCAACACGATTTTGCTCCTTAGTTTGAAGTATTATTCACATCCGTGAGAGTTGTGCCAATACATTTGCGTCGTCACTGAAGGGACTTCGTTTTCGAAGATATTTATAAATATAAGGTGAGTGTGTGTGAATATTATTATTATTAGGTAATCTACCGGTTAAGGTAGGTTTTTGGATGGACACAACTATCAAATAAACATTTTGTGACTCCCCACCTAGCAAACTAATCTACATCAGGTCCCTCTTCATCTCGGTGTACTTCTTTCCTCCCTTCATCCCGTCCAACATCCCTATCCTGTTCCTACCCTTACCTCGCTTTCCCAACATTCTCCCCTCTATTACCCTCTTCAACATTCCACTACCGCTCAATACGCCTTTCATCCATTTTTCCTGCATCCATAGGATTTCTCTCAACAAACCCCTCTCCTCACCCACCATCTCTAGTACTTCCTCATTTGTCTTCCTTTCGGTCCATTTAACCTTCTCCATTCTTCTCCACACCCACATTTCAAAAGCCTCCAATCTACGTCTATCCTCCTGCTTCAGCGACCACGTTTCCGCGCCGTACATAGCTACGCTCCATATCAGAGTTTTTACGAGTCTTGTCTTAACATCCCTACTCAACGTCCCCGTCATCAACTCCCTCCTCCTTGAGAAAGCCTCCTTGCCTAGCGCAATTCTTCTCCTTACGTCCTTACCACTTTGACCGTGTTGGTCCAAAACACTTCCGAGATATGTAAACTGTTCTACCTGCTCTATTTTTTCCCCGCCTATTTTAATATTTAGCTTAGCCTTTTTCTTTCTAGAAAATCGCATAACCTTTGTTTTACTAATATTGATTCTCATCCCATATTTATCGCACTGAACCTCCAATTCACTCAACAATGCTTGCAACCCCGTGGCTGACTGAGCAGCTAATGCTTTATGTGAATATAATGTGAATATATACACACACAAATACATACAAAACCATACGCATATACAAATATCGGCAAATATTTTTGCGAATCACGAGTAATTTTGGAAGTGAATGAAAATCATTTTCAGTAGAGTTGATCCTCCCTCGCTTCTTGGTTTTAAACGCCGAAAGGCTGTGAAAGGAGGTAAGAGAAGTTTACCGCTCTCCCTCTTTCCCTATATCTCTCTCACAGTGTAACACACACTAACACAGACGAGGGAGAACAGAGACCGAGGAACAACAGACACTTAACGCCGTGATTGATTATATTCGCCGCTTCCGAGAGGTCTTGCTGCGGACGTTGATTAACGACTTGGATTCAATTAATACGCATTAACAGCGTGGAGGGTGGATATGAACGCGGAAGTTTCTACGTATCCCCTTACTCCCCTCAAGGTCTCGAGACCCAGAATCGCCCCATATTCTCCCCCACCACCACCACCTCTTTTCCATGGCCAGCCTGATTTCCAGCTCCAGCTCCGAACGAGATGGTTAATGCTCCGCGCGCGGTGCAATTAGCCCCTCGCGGTGGTAGGACTTGAATCCTCGCGCGCTAAAATCGACTTTCATCGAAGGTCCGTTTACCTTGTTCGTGCGTTCATTCATTTATAGGTGAGAGTACGTGTCCATGGGCTTTCAATTGTCCTCCAATGGTCTGCGAGGGTAGCCCAGCGCACGTGTACTCTCTCCTGCTTTCGGTTTTGGGTTGAAATCAACTTTTCACGTCACGGTTCCTAGTGTACGGTGGCTAGTGTAACCAATGGAAGGTGTAGAATAAAAATGACTCTCTATTTACACATGTTGGGTAGAATTTGAAAATAACAAATATATATAGAGCTAATAACATTACTGATGTTAGTCAATGTAGGTATTTTCGTCGAGAATTGCTTACGACAAATCTGTCATGCTCTCAGCACCATCTAGGCATTTACAAGAAATTTCAAGAAACTGCGGGGGATTCCTCAACAGTAAATTGAAACGGAGTCATCCGCTAACATGCACTTCATCGAGGACATTGAAGGATCCGGGTTCGAATCCCGGTCAAGGCGAATGATTTTTGCATTTTGAAATTGTTGCAATTTACAAGAAAGACTTCATGGCATTTTTTGATATGTCTTAATTAGATAAAGTAAAAGTTAAAAAAGTAGTTTCTAAATATTACTCCAGTGAGACAATTAGAACTATGTTAAGCGAAATAACTTCATGAATAGTGGGAGAATTTTCGTAATAAACGGAAAGGAATTCAATATCTGCAGAAAATTGCATTTCTAATGATATTACACAAACTTAAAGAATTACTTCTCGGCATTTAACCTCATCACCTAAGGTATCAAATAGTGTTAGTAGTCAACAGATTCAGGCGGGATGTAGTGGAAGTTCGTCATTATGAGAAAACTGCAAATTTTGATTTTCTCACAGCCTTTTTTGGAAAAGTGCAAATTTTGTTTTTCTCATAGCCTAAGTAGCCTTGCCGTCGTAGTGAAAATAAAACTGGTAAAAAGTATTATTTTTTCTTCTATATATCCCCAACAGTGCAGTAAGGATATCGGATCCCAGGTGATAAATGAATCCACCACAATGTACTCATGGGGCGAATCATTCACAACTTCTTATTTTACTTCAAATAAAGTATGATTAAAAATTAATAAAACGCACCTCCAATTCAATGATTCGATGTACTGGCCGAATGTTTAATGAAATGCTCCAAACTTGGCTGATAAGTTCTACAACCAATTAATCTCAAAGAACTATTCGTTCTTTCAACAGATCTATCGATAACCTCCCTGATCAGTCAGACAGCACAAGAACGGTAACGCAGTACGGTTCCACGGAAAATACTTTAATAAATGAGATGCAATTTGACTTGGCACCTTATTAATTTCAGAAGTATTCCTCCGATATGTCGAACATTAGCTATTGCTCCTTAACAAAAACTAAATATGGTGAAG